>CM053618.1:13600007-13712653 GCA_028646535.1 Procyon lotor
GCTGTTAAGTGCTGTGAAATGTGTAAGCCTGATGATTCACAGACATGTACCCTGGGGCAAATAATATATTATATGTTAATAAAAATTAATTAAAAAAACAAACAAACAAAAAAAAAACCCAAAAAACATGAAGAACTCCATCATATAATAGAAAACATTAAAAAGCCAGCAAAAAGCTTTGTAAATGTTATTTATTTGTTTGTTTATTTATTTATTTAACAGTAAATCAGTATCAAGGCAGAGAGTCCCATGGACAGTGTTATAATGGATCTGTACTGTGAATTGCCCTTTGAAGAAAAAGATGAATCTCAGGAAGCAAATGCTGAAGTTGAAAATGATGACTATGCTTGAAAAGGTTTTTCCAGAGTTTATAACCTTTAATCCGCAGAAGAGGTGTATGAATTAATCTGTTCTTTCTTCTTCCACTCTCTTTTCTTTCTTCTTTTTAAACTCTCTCTACATAATTATTTTTCTGGTACATTCTTTAGTTTGGTTGCAAATGTTTCTTAAATATAGAGTAGATACAGAAATATTTGTAAATGATGTGGGACAGAGAACAAAAAAAGTCAAAGGCTCCATTTTAGGGAATAGGATGTAAATCATGATCTTTGAAACATCACCTACGGCTCCTTTCCTCCTGTCATCCTCTTTCTAGCCCCACAATGAAAAACATTACTCAGATTTTGTCCTTATACTCACATCACTATTTTTTACTTTTCCCCCATATATATTGGTTCCCATTGTCATATCCTGTTTAAAGTGTATTTTTTTCCACAAGGATTGTTTCTTTCCTTCTCTCTTTCTTTCTTTCTCTCTTTCTTTCTTTCTCTCTTTCTTTCTTTCTTTCTTTCTTTCTTTCTTTCTTTCTTTCTTTCTTTCTTTCTTTCTTTCTTCTTTCTTTCTTTCTTTTTCTTCCTTCCTTCCTTCCTTCCTTCCTTCCTTCCTTCCTTCCTTCCTTCCTTCCTTCCTTCCTTCCTTCTCTCTCTCTCTCTTTCTTTCTTTCTTTCATCATGTTATGTTAGTCACCATACAGTACATAATTAGTTCTTGATTTAGTGTTCCAGATTCATTGTTTGTGTATAACACCTGGTGCTTCACACAGTCCGAGCCCTCCTTAATACCCACCACCAGGCTCACCCATATCCCTTCACCCCCTTCCTTCAAAAACCCTCAGTTTGTTTTCCAGAGTTCATAGTTTTTTATGGTTCATCTCCCACTCCAATTTCTCCCCCTTCATTTTTCCCTTCCTTCTTCCTGATGTCCTCCATGCTATTCCTTATGTTCTACAAATTAAGTGAAACCATATGAATTGATTTTCTCTCTTTGATTTATTTCACTTAGCATTATCTCCTCCAGTCCCATCCATGTTGATGCAAAGGTTGGGTATTCATCCTTTCTGGTGGCTGAGTAATATTCCATTGTATATATGGACCACATCTTCTTTATGCATTTGTCTGTTGAAGGGCATCTTGGCTCTTCCCACAGTTTGGTTATTGTGGACATTGCTGCTACTAACATTGGGGTTCATAGGAGGGCGTATGACCCTTCTTTTCACTGCATCTGTATATTTGGGATAAATACCCAGTAGTGTAATTGCTGGGTCATAGGGTATCTCTATTTTTAACTTTTTGAGGAACCTCTGCACTGTTTTCCAGAGTGGCTGCACCAACTTGCATTCCCACCACAGTATGAAGTTATATATTTTGACTCTCTTTAGTATACGTATTTTCCTGTGATTCATTTTGCACTCAGTGTTTTGTCCCAATTTAGCATAGGTAAATAGACCTAACCATTCTTGGCTTTTTTTTAACCTCTAGTTAATATTTAATTTCACATGACATTGCTTATTCATCCATTTACTATCAAATAACACTTAAATATTTTTTCCAGTTGAGACCACAAAAAACAGAACCACAATTATTATTATTTGAACATTTCTTTTTTCTTTAACACATTAGAAGTTTTTGGGAGGTACTTAAAAAGTAGTAAATATGTCTGGATCATAAATATTGAAAGAGAAAATCTGAACAAAAGTGGTTAGCTTACCCCTTTTTTTAAGAACACTTCAAGGTAAAAACAGCTTCAGAAGACTGTTGTGTCAGAATACTAGCAAGTGTCCTAAAGAATTTATAGGTTAGATAAAGGAAGGTCAAAGTTAGTTTTATTTCATAGCTTGATCCCTCTTCAAAATCTTGGAAAATATGGATATTTATCATGGGATAAGATGAAAGGCCTTCAGAATTGGAATTAAGGTTGATCAGGTATTAGTTTCTAAGACTGGCAAGAGGGATTAGGAGCAACAGTGTGGAACAATGTTTTGCTAAAATCATTGAAGAGAAAGTCCTTCATCATTCCTCATATAGCTTTACCTCCGTGTTTCTGGAAAATCCCCGATTATTTCCAAAACTGATTATGCCACTCAAATTCTAATAAAAACATAAGTGTTTCTATTTTCCACACCCTACCAATACTTGATACTGTTCTGGTTTTGTCTTTCTTGTTTCTCTAAAAAAGAACTTTGTATATTCTGATATGTCCCCTATATCTTCTATCAGGACTTCTGTCTATATCTACAGATACTGTTTATTGTCTGTCTCTTTCTGTATCTATCTATCTATCCATCCATCTATCCATATTTGTCTCTCTAATCTATCTTTATAATGTTAACTTCCATTTTGTGGCCTGATTTTTAATTTTCTTTATTGTATCTATATGTAAATTGAAGTTATTATTTAGCTGTGGTCAAATGTACCAATCTTATCATTTATAGTAGATATTTTTGTATCTTCTGTAAGAAATATTGTTTATTGATTTATGGTATTATTATTCTATGTTACCCCTTACAGTTTTATTGTACTTTCAGCTTTCATATTTATGATTTAGTTATTTTTGAGTTTGTTTTTGTTTTTGTTTTTTTATTTAGTTATTTTGGATTAAAGTTTTATGACGAGGGAAAGAAAGGAGTCCAAGTGGATGTTTTTTCAAATAGGTATAAGTAATTGATATAAAACCATTCATTAAGAAAAATTTTCCCTGCTCTGCAAAGTGCAAAGTGCAAAGTGAGTCTGTCATAAAACAATTTTCCTTATTGGTTAGTTCTGTTTCTGTTCTATTTATGTCATTCATTGCTCTATTGACTATATAACATTGTTTAATTTCTAATCTTTGACATCTAGTCAGGCAAGATATTTCATCATGTGAGCACTAAGTCTGTGGTCATCAGCTAGGAGTGATCACCCTCCCCCTAATCTTTAAGACTCTGAAAATATCCAGAGATACTTGGGGTGGGGATGCTACCAGCATCTAATGATCAGAGGCCAGGAGTGCAGCTGATCATCCCACTTTGCACAAGATTAGCAATCATCAGCAATCTTATCCCAACAAAGATTTATATGGCCCAAAATGTCAGTATTGCTGTGGCTGTGAAATCCTTAACCAAACAGAAGACACACTGGGAGGTCTTTTTGAAAAGAGAATTTCCTGTTCCATGTGTGGCAGTAGGATTCAGTATACATATTTTTACCTCTGTCTTTATCTTCTTTTTATTCTCTTAGTTGTTGTTTTGCTCTCCTTCAGTGCCCTTTATGAAATCTTGATTAATATATTCTCTCTTCCAGTTTAGTTTTTATTATTGAGAGTTTTATACTCCCTTTCCTTAGTGCCTGGTGAGATAAAAGAGTAAAAAAAGATCACATTCTCTTTCCCTTTTGTATCTTTTTTGAGTTTATTTAGCCGTCTTTTCATCTTAACTTCTTCTTGATACCACTTTTTTTTCTGACTCTGATTTTTTTCCTATTCTTCTATCCTTGAATATATGTATATATAATTACATGTAATTATATATAAATTCACTGTATATGATTATTTGAAAGCCATCTTATGGTTGTCTTCTGCTTTATGGTGATTTTATTCAGGGACACTATTTCAAACCTTTAGGCGTATTAGATATTTAAAAATCATATTCATGGGTTTATTTTTTTCCTACCTGATGTAGGAAAACATTGGAGTTTGGAGCTAACAGCCAAGAAAGAATGCTTAAGACATCTTCAGTGCAAAAAGAACTGCACTGGGATTGTGATGAGTGGCTATTATATACTTTCAGGTTGGGAAGGTGTTAGAGATAGTCTCTAAGGAATTTTGGAAGCAAGATTTCCAGGACCTTGAGGGGCTAGCTCTTGTTAGGAGAAGTTCGTTTATCACTGTCTAATAAAACTTGGTCATGAGACCCTTCAGATGTATATCGGTGGGCCCTATGCTTGGGCAATGATTGCTAACATGTAACTTGTGAAGTAGAGATAAAGGAAGTTTCCAAAGGCATTTTTATATGTTAAAGCAGACTTACAGAATCCTGGGGGTTGGGATAATGTTAGCTAAGATTCTCTTTTGCTGTTAGCAAAATATTAACATTGAGGCAGCTGCATTCCCAACTCCCAATTCCCTGTTTTAAGGACTTGTCAGTGTGTTATAAGTATGTAAGTAGTAAGGAAATATAATTTTGCTTGTGCTTTTGCTTCCCACATCATATTCATTTGGTCAAATTTGGGTAGTATACAAGGTTTCGAGTTTAATGGCATTTACTTCAAACAGGGCAGGAAAGTCCACATTCTTTAATGGGTATGATTTTTATCAGAGGTAGGGGAAGGAGACTGTGTGTTCTCTGATTTATGGCTCTTACGTCATGAAAGTTTCCATGTTTTCCCCTTTTAATTATTTTCTTTTCTCTTTCATCAACCAATTGTTAGAGGGATATTCTTTACATATCCCCCCTCCTTTTTTTCCTGCCACAGAAGAGAAAAAAAAAAAAAAGCTTTAAAAGCTATGCTTTTTAAAGACTGAAACTTCAAACTTCATGGACTTTAATTTCCTTCTGTTTATGTTCATGGTTTTCAAAAGAAGGACAGTTTTGTCCCACATGGCACATCGCACAATGTATAGGAACATTTTTGGTTTAACAACTTGGGATGGGGGCTTAGCAGAGAGGTAGAGGCAGGATTTAACTACTGTTGTTTGCTGAGTGCAGGCCTATAGTGCACAGGCCAGTCCCCATATGGAAGACTTGTCTGGTTACAAATGTCAATGGTGCTGATCAGTTCTGTCTCATATCATATGCCTCTTTAGTGTTTCCATGCTTTGGATAGATCTACTCTTTGTGGCAGTGGTAAAATGTAGGCATATCACTAGCTCTCTTTTTTTTATGTCTCATGATTTCTTTTCTCCTTACTTCTGCTTATCACAACCCCCCACAGTGGGGAAGAAGCAGGAGAAGTATTTCCCAGAAATTGCTTCTTGGCTTCTAGGTATTTTGAGTCATGGGCATTCATCGTCTTCAAGTGATGCTGAAGGCATTCTGCCAGATTACATGGTAGGCAAATATTCTTCTTGACCTCAGTAGCTGAGTAGGTCTATTAGCAGCTCACATTTCACTGAGAGTCAGAATATGTCTTCCTGCATTTTCTTTTTTTTTTCTTCCTGCATTTTCTATTGACTACATTTACTTACCTCCAAATTTTATTTTTTTTTCCTTTCCTGAATGCCAGTAGAGAAAATGGAATTTGAAAAAGGAAGTTCAGTTTCTCCAAGGATTTGGCATATGCCCTCTGCTAGAAAATGAGCCTTCTACTTGTGTCTAAATGTTTGTGTTACACTCTTACATCAAGCTTGTCTTAAGCAAAGAGTTCTAAGCAAATCATTTCAAAGGCTTATTTTTTTTTTTTTGTAGAAGCATTTATAGGACAAGGCATATTTAGAAAATCCTTGTTTTCCTGGATACAAAATGAAAATATATCTTGTTATCCGGTTAAAAATAATTTAACCTGACTTCTTTGATAGTTAACCAAAAAAAAAAAAAAAAAAAAAAGGTGAATAATTAAGTTTCCAGGAGAGGTTTTACAAACCATCTAAATCTTACCACTACATCATCTGTAATAAGTCATGCTGACAGTTTTTATCCTTCATATGACATGATGAAAGTATCACTTTACCTCTGTAGTCTTCCTCCCTGAAACACATAACTCCAGTCTAAAATGAAATAAATATCAAACAAATAGCACTTGAGAGGCATTCTATAAAATGCCTAACTAGTACTCCTCAAAATTATCAGGGTCATCCAAAAGAAGGTGAGTCTGAGAAACGGTCACATGTTAGAGGAGGCTGAGGATATGTGACAATAAAGTGATAGTATTTTGAACAGGTTCTTGGAACAGAAAAAGAACATTGAGTTAAAATAAAAACTAAGGAAATCTGAATAAATAGGGACTTTATAATAATATAACAAGATAGGTTCATTAATTGTAACACATGTACCACACTAACAGAAAGTGTTAATAATAGAGGAAATGGGGTTTAAATTGTATGAGAACTCTCTGTGTTCTCATGTAAATCTGTAACATTTTTTGACAGACTATCAATGACTTAAGTCATTGTCCAGAAGGGACCAAATTTTGCAGAAAATATTTTCTAAGTGCTGTATTTTTGGCATGCTAGAAAGCATGTTCCTACATTAGAAAATCTAAATATAATTTTCAAAATGGATGCCTGTATAAGGAACTAGAATTATCATATTATTTTAGTGGAATTTTCTACTGTTCTATGATTTTGGGGAGATTCTGACTGGATAAACCTGCAAAGTTAAAATTATTATTTTTTTGAAGATTCATCCGTTCATTTGAGAAAGAGTGAGTGCAAGTGGGGGAAGGACAGAGGGAGAAAGAAAGGGAGAGAACTTCAGGCAGACAGACTTCCTATTGAGCACAGAGCCCAATGCAGGGCTCGATCCCACAACCATGAGATCATGACCTGAACTGAAATCAAGAGTCAGATGCTTAACAAACTGAACCACCCAGGCAACCCAACATTAAAATTATTATTAGAGAAGAATAAAAAGCCCCTGCTAGGGTAAGAGGTTTGATATGCTTCAAGTGCCCCTCCTTCCTTATTATTTGTAGCCAGTGGGAGTCATGGAATTTAGTAAAAGCATGAACTTAATTCTGAGAATAGGGATAGACATAAGAGTAGTGACCAAGCAAATATCCTAAAGAACATATAATGTTCCCTGAGTTTAAATATTATATAGACTAGAGTAAGTTTCCTTCACTCTACCATGGAAAGAATTTTAAAATGTTATATCTCTCTCACTAGTGTATCATTGATATCAAGTCTTTAATATTCCCACATCCTCCACTTTCTTTTATTGCTCTTGCTTAAGAATCTCTTAGAACATCAGGGCACCTGGGTGGCTCAGTGGGTTAAAGCCTCTGCCTTTGGATCAAGTAATTATCTCAGGGTCCTGGGATCGAGGTGCACATCAGGCTCTCTGCTCAACGGAGAGCCTGCTTCCCCCCATCCCCTGCTTACTTGTGATCTCTCTCTCTCTCTCTGCCTGCCAAATAAATTAAAAAAAAAAAATCTCTTGGAACATCATTATCCTTTGTAACAAAGAGCTCTCTCTCTTTTTTTTTTAACTAAGCTAAGAAAACTACACTGTTTCATTATTGTACAGTTTTTAGGTAATTTATTAACAGGTAGTCAAGCCTTAGATCTTAGAAACTATCACCAACATTTTTATCTTCATATTAACGTCATTATGAGCCATTTTACAAGTAATAATTTTGAGTAATGAAAAATCTATAAAAATGTCTTGGGATTTTAAAATTTATTTGACAGCAATTTATGGACTATTAAAAAATGATAGTCACTAGTATAATTATAGAGCCATAAATAAGACAATATATCTCTCATTTTTGTTGATTATGAGTTATTATGGAATATTATTATGGGAGAAGAACATCTAACTTATACATCCCCATATGTAAATACACACACAATATACTCTCCAATAGATTTATATAATTATTTTTTGTTATACTATGTATTAGTGTTTACTTCATTTTGGGTGTATAATATTTTACTTACAACTGAGCCATGTAGTATACATGATTGCTTTTTAAAAAAATTTATAAAATATTGATAATTACTTCATTTTCATTATTTTGTTCTCCATGTATCTCTTGCTAATTGGAGCCTGAAATGTCATCAATAACATACATGCTCCCAAGTTGTGAAAATATAAATTGCCTGGCTCCCTTGGCATTGCTGGGTAGCTGCATGTGATGCTAAGTCTGATGCACAGCTCTCTTTCTGGGATATCTCTGTCACGACCCTGGGAATTCTCTTTCTGTATGGAGTTCCCTATTATATAGAATTTATGTCTTACAGAGTGCCTGGGTAGCTCAGTCAGTTAAGGATCCCGCTCTTGATTTTGGCTCAGGTCATGATCTCAGGGGCCTGGGATTGAGCTCACGTTGGGCTCTGTGATCAGTGCAGGCTGCCCAGGATTCTCCCTTTCTATTTTTTCTATACCTTCTTCCACTCGTTCTCTCTCTTTCTCTTAAATTAAAAAAAAAAAAAATTAAGTCTTTTAAAAAAAGAATTTACACTTTCCTTCTTTATTTGGATTAATATTTTAATGGAACACTTTCTTCACTAAATTCCTGAAAAGAGGTATGTTGATTTTTGGCTGTATTTGTTGTTTAAATTTACAGCTCATAAGTGATTTATTGAATGTCAAATTTAGGAGGAAAACTGCCACTCACAAATTTGAAGACATTTGTCTGTCTGCTGGGTACTAGCAATGTTAAAAAGAAACTTGATATTGTGTTAATTTCTATTCTTCATATGTGGCATTTTTCTTTCTTTCTGGAAGCTTTTGGCATCTTTCCTGTGTCCCTTGTATTCTTCAATTTTATAATATCTGCCTTTGTGTGCACATTTTTTAAATGAAATATTTGGCTCTTTTTCAATCTGGAAACACTCATCTTTCCTTTCTAATATCTATTTATTGTAAATTTTCATTTTTTCCTCTGCTCTCCTTTTCTGAAATCGTGGTTGCATGACGGACTTCATGAAACGATCATCAACAGTCCTTTTATCCTATCTCATATGCGTGTCTGTGTGTGTGTGTGTTTTGCTTCGTAATCTTCATATTTTCACTTTGCTTCACTTTGTGTGTCATATGTTCCTTCACTCATGGATGCAATATTAATTGTCCTTCCTCTCCTAAATTTCCTGTTTCCTTCAGATTCTGTTAAGAGGTCTCAGTCTTTCCTGATGTGGACTCTTCTCAAATGCTTGGTGATCTATTGTTCATGGTATCCACCAAGTGATTCAGAATTCTTCTGTGTGTGTGTGTTGCTTTGGAGTGGTGGCTAACAGGCTTTACCTCTTTACCATAGGACAGTCGGTTGAATTATTTCTTTGTTTGATTCTAAACTTAAAAATCTTTGTCTTTTCTCTTTGCTTAGGTCACTCAGACAAAAACATTCTATTTTTTGATGTTTAGAACATGAATGTTTGTCACTGTCATGGCACCCCATGAGGGCAAGGGGCACATGCCTCAGTCATATATACATACATCTATGTACATGTACATATATATATATATGTACATGTATATATATATACATACATATATATGTATATTTATATATATGTATGTATATGCATGTATAGGTGCTTCCCCCCCACCCCAGAAAGTATACCTTCAAGCTTCTGTCATATATAGGAGGGACTATGAGGCCTTGAGATCTGTTATTACAACAGACTTTTAGCCACTTCTGTTTCTAACCCCACATCAATATCATTTCAGAAACACCTGATATTATTGATTCTTTAGCTGTATTTCCAACTCTTCCAAAAACAGTTTTGTTTTCAGTACTTTGGGTTTTCTATTTGCTGTTACCACCTATCCATCTGCCTCTCTGATTTGAAAATTTTGTTTCTGTCACACTCTCTCCCTCTTTCTTGGTCTCTGTGAGATTTCAAACTTAACAATCCCCTCTACATTCATTTTACCAGTGTTTGAAAGAAGAACAGGTACAATTACTCTGCTCGGTCTTAACTGCTAATCAGAAGTGCTATGTTATTGCTCAAAAAATATGTGTAGATAACATGATGGAACAACATTCCAAACTGACTTAGTTGTTATTGTTTATTCACTGAGACATCCTTTTCTTATTTACCTCTCATTCCCTCTTCATATATTTTTGCAGTAAAAAATTATGCATATGTATATACTTTACATGCATTCTTGTTAATATTGGAAAGTTTTGCAAATGTGTTTTCTTGCTTGGAATAATTCTTTTGAATACTATTCATAAATTGCATGTATGGGCTTTTAGTATTTTAAGCAAACTCACCATATATCAGTACTGAAAATTTTCCATATTTCTGCTAATTTTTATTATATTCATAAAGTAAAATATGTGTAAGTTTTTCTGAACAGCCTCGCCATTTGAGGAGCATTTATCATGAAAATTATTCTGCCATTGTATCATTTGTTTCCTAAACAATCACAGAGCAACATATGTAATTATACCATTGAATTTTTAAGTGTTCATAAATATTGCCCCAAAGTATTACTAATTAAAGCTTATTTAGCATAATTCAGTGAGATTTGTGGATATGGCTTATTTCCATGTCCAACATTTTGCAAGAAAATTGCAACTATAAAGTCCTTTGTGTTGTGCAGCACTCATACAGAAGACTTTCCCAGGGGCACCTGGGTGGTTCAGTGGGTTAAAGCCTCTGCCTTCGGCTCGGGTCATGATCTCAGAGTCCTGGGATCGAGCCCCACGTCGGGCTCTCTGCTCAGCAGGGAGCCTGCTTCTCCCTCTCTCTCTGCCTGCCTCTCTGTCTACTTGTGATTTCTCTCTGTCAAATAAATAAAATCTTTAAAAAAAAAAAAAGACTTTCCCACGCAAGGTGCTTAATTCAAGTAGAAAATTGTATATTCTCAGATATAATAATTCACTCTTGATTAAAAGTGGGTTTTGTTTTGTTTGCATTTTTTTTATTTAAATAGTTTATTGTGCCCCTGCTTATTAACCCAAATCATCGAAGTAAAGGTGGGGGAAAAGACTAGTTCTATCTGGGTATGGATAAATTTTCTGTATAATAATCCATAATTTCAAATTCTTAGTCTCATTTGATTTTTCTGCAGTCCCTAATCTTTCCTGTGAATACTTTGTGCCAAAACACTACTGGATCTTTACTTCCAGTTCAAAAGCTACTACTTACATTGGACTATGACCTACCGATTTATATCTGAAGGGTCTCACTGCGTAAAGGACAGGCAGGGCTAGGTAGGAATAGATAGGGGACTCTTGATCAGGCTCACAGAAATCCCAGAAATGCTGAAGCATAATGAAAACAGAGATAAATAAGGGAACAAACCACACCACCCTGCTCTGGGCATCACAAGTGGGATCTTTTTATGACAGTCATATTGTGACTGACAAAGAATAACCAGACCCCAAAGAAGTATGCCATTAAAGATGTTATCACCAGTCCTTACTCAGACCAAGATGTCATAAGAATATTAGGCCATATACTCCCTGGTCAGTTCTAAATAAAAGACTGTCGGTGGAGGCCCAAGCTGGCAATCCTGTCAGGACACCTCTTACTCCTGAGAACTTTTTCTGTATCCTTGTTTAATAAAACTCTATACCTTTACACACTCTCCTTTATCCACGAGATTCATTCTTTGACTCTCTGAGACAACCATCTCTATCTCCTTCATCGATAGTTATAAACTAACACAGAAAGTTCTCATGTGAAACAGTGACTGTCATATGGTATTTAAAATATCCATTAATATTTCAATAATTTATTATTGTCTTGCCATTGATATTTTGGTAGAAGAAGAACAGTCTAAAATTAAAATTGTATGCTGTAGATCAGTGTTTTGTAGTAGAGATTTCTTTGATGATTATAATGTTCATATTCTGGGTTGTCCTATGCAGTAGCATAAGACATTGCATCACTACCATTAGCTAGTAGTGATTAGCTACCAGTAACTGATTTTTTAATTACATATACCATCAGTTAATTCATATTTAAATAACATTTGCCTACTGTCCACTGAATTGAACAACACAATTTTAGAGTTACATATATATTGTTCACATTCTTTTGTATTGTGATTTATTTTCAATACACATTTTAAAATATGCATAGTAAATAAAGTAACCTTTTGAGTAAAATATAGTAATGAAACAAGGCTGGGATGATTGCCAACATGTATCTTGGTAGGTGAGAGGACGTAGAGATAAAAGAAGTTTCCAAAGGAATTTTTCTATGTTAAAGTAGACTCACATGATCTTGGGGTTCAAGCTAAGATTGCCTTTTGCCCTTACAAAGTATCAACATCCGAGCAGTTGAGTCCCTAGGGAAATGTCACTTCACCTGTTTCTAGGACTCATCGTGGGCTGTAAGTAGTAAGGAAATGTAATAATTTGTCTTCCTTTGTTTCCCACATCACTGATACAAAGAATGAAGAGATTTATCATTATTTAATTACTGATAATTACATTGATGTACAGTGAAAATAAGTTAATTTCCTCAAATAAGTTGTAAATTTGAGATTTGAGCCCCAAATTTCTTGCTTCTGAGTCTTTTAATTTAAATTAAGATTGATAAACCATCTCTTTAAAGTATCATATTTGCAGAGTTGAGAGAGAACAGATCATGTGGTTTGTTTGCTTGTTTGTTTGCTTGTTTTTCCCCTAAGATGCAGCAATATAAAATTCATGAGATAATAAGCCATGAGATTCAGATAAACTGTGAAGAATTTTGGATATGTTACTATAGTTGTCATTGAGATTGCATTTATTTATAAGTGACCTAATTCCAAAAGAGACTTAAGATGTAAAATTATTTTTAAAACTATAGTCAAGATCAAAAACAGGTTCTGAAAGAGGAGAGGTTGTCACAAATTATAAAAATTGTGAGATTACTTGCCACAGTTTCATAAACACTGGTAGAATGCACAAGACTCCCAATTGAGGGACACAGGACCCTGTTACTCTACACAAAGAGAAATTCATGTTCACATCAATTGCTTTTGTCCCCAAATTTCCAGGGGGCTAATGAGTAGTGGTTCGGGATTTTGTTTTCCCAATAGTGTATTATGTCTTAGGTGAGGAATCCTGATTTTAGAAAACCTCAGTCTTGTACAGTGTCTGCTAGAAAACCCATACAACCTTTGCTCTGGAGAAGGACATTATTTTCATTACTCTGGTCATGAAAAAAAAAAAAAAAACTGCCTTTTGACCAAGAGGGAGTTACCATCTTTTTCTAGACTCTTTGCTCTACAGACAGGAAATTTAATAATTTTTCTTCTGCCTTTGTTTCCAATATGAATATTTTAAAAGATAGCTCGAAGAAAACTGTCACAGAACATGTATTGACGGCATAGAGAATTTTCTCCCAGCAAAGTCAACATAATAAGAGTACAGAATTTTCCTCTGAATTCCACATATTTATAAATCAGCATCACACTTATTTCTCTCTATATCTAATAAAGGGAAGTCCGGCCATTCATCAGAAGAAAAACAATTTCCTGACCTTGAGCTATGAAAGTATTGTTATAAGGAGTATTGTGTAATGAAAAACTAGGCAGGGGCACCTGGGTGGCTCAGTGGGTTAAAGCCTCTGCCTTCGGCTCAGGTCATGATCTCAGGGTCTTGGGATCAAGCCCCGCATCGGGCTCTCTGCTCGGCGGGGAGCCTGCTTCCTCCTCTCTCTCTGTCTGCCTCTCTGCCTACTTGTGATCTCCCTGTCTCTGTGAAATAAATAAATAAAAATCTTTAAAAAAAAAAAAAGAAAAACTAGGCAAATAATTTACTTATTTAATTTATATTAATAAAATGAAACTATATCCCACATGCATTTGTTTTCTGTGTTTTTTTCACCACAAATGCAAAGGCATCACTGCAAAGAACTGTTCCCTAAAACCATGTTTGGTGAGTCAAAAATTAATGTGAGATTTACTGTTGATTAATAAGTGATTTTACTGAGCCATATAACATTTTTACATCTTTAGAAAAAAAATTTCTCTATAGCTTAATACACTTGAAGCAGTACATTTACACAACTTATGTTTTATCTTGTAAATTAAAATTCTTGCTTCTTTTTTTTAAGATTTTATTATTTGACAGAGAGAGAGATCACAAGTGGGCAGAGAGACAGAGAAGAGAGGGGGAAGCAGGCTCCCCAATGAGCAGAAAGCCCGATGCAGGGCTTGATCCCAGGACCCTGAGATCATGACCTGAGCCTAAGGCAGAGGCTTTAACCCACTGAGCCACCCAGGCGCCCCAAAATTCTTGCTTCTTGATGTTGGAGAGGAAGATCTTCCTTTGCCTGTGGACTTTGAATCAAATTGACATAATACAGATTAACCAGAGAAAAATAGAATTTAATAGGTATAGGTATCCACACAGATATGAAATTTCAATGACAATGAGGCAACTTGAAACTTATAGGAGCTAAACAGAGGGTTAAGGACCTGAGGATACAAAGGGAAGAAAACTCTTTAGCAAGAAGGGGAAATGGGATATTTGGGGAAAACAAGTTTACTCTATTATGCAGATAAGTTCCTTAAGTAAAGGGTGATCTCTGTTAATACTTCTCTTCCTGTTGCAGGCTCTCTTTTCCAATGTAAATTTAGGCACTTGAGTGGGAGGCAAAGAGACTTTCCTACCTCTGCTGGGTTTTTATTACTTTTAAATCCAAATAATCTCTATGCCAAAGTGGCACATTTTGGGGCGGCCAGCCCATAGCCCCTACAGTGATATACATAAGTTATCCATTTATGCCAACTAATAAAATATTCTGGCAAATACAACAGCAACTATCACATTAACACACAAAATTAAAACTCTCTATGTAACACATTAAGATGCCTGAAATTAGAATTTCCAATTTCTCAGATGGTACTATAATTTCTTGTTTTCTTTTTGTGTATGCAAACCATCTCCACATGATAAGGATTTGGAATTAATCCAACTGAATAAAGATTGGAAATTCATATTCAAAACCCGTTTTAGTTACCATTCATCATTGTCTTACAGCACATTTAACATGACTTTATTCTTTTCTAATTCCATTTAATTAACAATATTTATAAGTACAACATGTCAAGATCCAGAAGTACAGGAAAAAAGAGTTCTGTACCCAAAATAAATTCATCAAGATTTCCATTCTAAAATTCATCTAGTTGACATGTAGAACATATCTCTGGGCTCAGAGCCTTTTCTAGAAAGAATCACAATTACTTTATAATCCAATAGCCAGCAAGGATTTTGTTAGTCGACATATTAAACTACACACAGAAGTCTCAATTCAGCACCCTAGGGCAGAAGTGCAATAATTTTTGTTCATATCAGATAATATACATAAAACCAAGTACCTCATAGGCAAGTAGCTATGAAAGAATTTTTAATAAACAAAGGAACAAGCAACGCATTAGAAAATGGCTAAATCCTCAGACCATCTACTCCAGGGGGAATCAAGCTCATTAGGTTCTGATGATAAAACTATGTTAAAACCAAGTTCAGTAACCCAACCTTGTAATAATGTCCCTGAATATTAGACATTAAAAGACACAGAGATAGAATATATAAATAAATCGAAAGCACGGTTTATGTAATAAATGTTTTCACAGATATCACCTCAGGCAATCCTTGGGATCATCCCCTTTATGTATGTATTATAATACTTCCATTTCTGAAAAGAGGAAATGGAGACACTAGTGGAGTGATTTAGCCTCTACCAAATGTTAGCTGTCACAACTTGGAAAGGGTTAAATCTGTTAGTTTCTGTTTTCTCATCTGTAGTTGGAGATGATAATACAATTAAGTCAATAGAATTTTCTGGAAGGTTTTACTTGTTTTAAAAAATGTATATAGTACTGAGGCACCTGGATGGCCCAGTGAGTTAAGTGTCTGCCTTCAGCTCTGGTCATGATCTCAGGGTCCTGGGACCCAACCCTGCTTCTTCGAGTTCCCTGCTTAGCAAGGAGTCTCCTTGGGATTCTCTCTCCCTTTGCCCCTGCCCCTGCTTGTGCTCTCTCACTCTCTCTCTTTCTCTCTCAAATAAACATCTTTAAAAAAAAAATGTGTATGGTACTTATGAGATGGCCCTTTATATAAAAAGTGTTCACTAATTGTTACCATTTCTTTTTATTACACTACTGCTCTTGTTGTTGTTTTTTGCTGTCATTGTTATTCTGCAAAAGATTAAGCAATTGTAAGACAATTCAGCTACTTTTTTTAGGAAAAAGAAAAAATAAGATAACCAAAAATAAAGTCTATACTTTTTGGAAGTTAGGATCCTTCTTACAAACATTGGTGGTCACATGTTTCACAAGCTTCTCCTTCCACCCTGGTATTTATAGGTATTTGTCTCTCTCTTTCTCTCTCATTTTTTGGGGGGAGTGTGGGGTTCTGCAAAATTGAGAGGAATACAGATTTTCCATATACCCCCTGTTCCCACACATGTATAGTCTCCCACATAATCAACAATCCCCACCAGAGTGGTATGTTTTTTACAGCTATGAACCTACACTGACACATTATTATTGCCCAGGATTGATATTTTACATTAGGGATCACCATTGGTGTGCACATTCCATGGATTTGGACAAATATATAATGATATGTGTCCATCATAATGATATGTGATGTATCATCACATATACAATGATATGTGTGTATAATATCACACTGAATAGTTTCACTGCTCTAAAAATCTTCTGTATTATGCCTATTCATCCCTTACCCCTGCTCTCACAACCTCTGGCAGCCACTGATCTTTTTATTGTATCCATTGTTTTGCCTTGTCTAAAATGTCCTAGAGGAATGTCCTTGGAATCATAGGGAATGTAGCCTTTTTGTACTGGCTTCTTTCACTTAATAATAAGCATTTCAGTTTCCTTCCATTTTTTTTGTTTTGTTTTGTTTTGTTTTGATTTTGGTAGCTATTATTATTTTTTTTTAATGACTTGAAAGCTTATTTCCTTTTAGCACTGAATAATATTCCATTGTCTAAAAGCACCACATTTATTTATCCATTCACTTACTGAAGGAGATTTTGGTTGTTTCCATATTTTGGCAGTTGTGAATAAAGCTGTTATATATATATATTTTATCAGTTATGTCTTTTCCAAGTATTTTCTCTTTTTCTATGGCTTGTTCTCTTGTTCTCTTGACTGTGTCTTTTGCAGAGAAGAAATGGTTAATTCTAATGAAGTTTAGCTTATTGATTCTTTTTCCATGGCTTGTACCTTTAGTGTTGTATCCACAGAATCATCACCTAACCAAGAGTCATAGTGAATAGGGAAAAGATGGGACTTCGGGTAGGGAAAAGATATGGGCACAGCTAGGTTCTGAGTGTATTTCAGGTATGAAGATGCTGAGACAGAACAAAGAGAGAAAGAAAATTTAGACCGCTCTATTCCAGTTACTAGGTTTACTAGGTTTAAAATGTTTTTCTAATAATTATGTTGTAACCACAGAAAATAAAAATAGCCACAAACTAATCAGGCCTCAAAGGAAAGTTCAGTATAAAGATTAACTAGACCTAGTAATACATATCTATCAATCATAGATGTCACAGAAACTCTCACATGGTGTATAAGTGTCATGTCTAATTCCAGGCCACTGACCTAACCACCGGTAAATTTCCAGTAAAGTTCTAATAAAAGATCAGAGATGAAAACCCCTCAGTGGCAACCCAGTTGGGACCCCTCTCACTCCTGAGAGCTTTTTCTGTATCCTTACCGAATAAAACTATCACTTTGCTCACTCTCCTTTTCCACAAGATTCATTCTTCAACTCTGTGAGACAAGAACCTCACTTTCCGGCTTCAATAATTAACTAGAGTTTTCCTTATTATCTTCTAGGAGTTATATACATTTGCACTTTACATCTAGCTCTGCATCCATTTTGAGTTAATTTTTATAAAGGGAATAAGATGTCTATGTCTAGTTTTTTTTTTTTGTTTGTTTGTTTTTGCTTGTAGATGTCCAGTTGTTCCATCACTATTTGTGGAAAGACTAATTTTTTTTATTCATATATTGCCTTTGCTCCTTTGTCCAAAATCACTTGACTGTATTTATATGGGTCCATATCTGTGCTTTTATTATAGTGTATTGATATGTTTATATTTTCTTATCCCAATACCACACAGAAGCTTTGTAGTAAAATTTGACATCAGATACTGTCAGTCCTCCAACTTTGTTATTTTCTTTTAATATTATGTTGACTATTCTGTGTTTTGCCTCTCTCTATAATCTTTAGAATTAGTTTGTTGATATCCACCACATAACTTGATAGGATTTTGATTGGAATTGTACTGAATCTATAGATCAAGCTGGGAAGAACTAACATCTGTTCCATAGTGAGTCTATCCATGAATATGGAATATCTATTTGTTTAGTTCTTCTTTGATTTTGTTAGTTAACATTTTCTTCATATAGATCTTATACATATTTTGTAGATTTATATCTCTCCCTTGAGTCTTTCCCATTACTATAAATTCCAGCAAAAAAAAAAACAAAAAAAAACCCCACAAATGTATTTCACCGTGGTGTCAGGGCTAAACCTTGCAATGAGTATAGAATAGCTAAACGATATAATTATCTGTTCAAAAATATAATTATAGTAGTTTAAAAATTTTCTTTTCTTCTTTTACAAATCAATATTTAATAGTGCTCATTGTCATTTGAAAACAAATACAATTTTAACACAATAGTTTGACCATAGGAGAAACTGCTCAATATTAAAACTATTAAATCAATGTATTTTTCTTTTTTTTAAAAAAAAAGAAAGGTATTTTATGTTTTTTTAAATTTTCACCTAAATATTGTAAGTAAAAAATTCTGTTTCAGATATTTTGAAAGATTGATGTCATATATACACACTTTTCCATAGAACCAATCCTAAACTACTTGCCAATTGAGAGCTTTTTAGACATTTTAATATTGATATCTTTAAATGATTGCATGCAACATATTTAAATGAGTAATTTATTTAGAAAAACAAATTGGTGCTGTGTAGACTTAGCATATTTTCTCATAAATAGTAGAAAAAAGCAGAAATTATTAACACTTAACTCTTCAACATAGCATTCATATCAGAATACTTCCTTTTTAAAAAAAAAAAAGAATACTTCTTTTTGTTCCTTTATTTTGATACATTCTTTTCCATTGAATCCACTATTCCTCCACTTTCTTTAATATTTTCAGGCAGAATTCCTTACAAGCAATCCACAAAGGGATGTCCATTTGCCTCAGCAAAGAAATATCATTAAAAATGGTTAAAAACAGGAACTCCTTATAAGTAACTAGCCAAACTGATTTTAGGTTTTCCTATCAATTATTAAGCTAAGTTTTACTGTTTCTAATTCACAGGTAAGGAAATTGAGACTTGGAGATTTTTATTTAACATGCCCTATGAGTAACATACTTGACATTCAAAATCTGGTGGATCTTCAGAGATGATTCTTTTTTTTTTTTTTTAAAGATTTTATTTATTTGACAGAGAGAAACACAGCGAAAGAGGGAACACAAGCAGAAGGAATGGTAGCGGGAGAAGCAGGCTTCCTACAGAGCAGAGAGCTCGATGCAGGGCTCGATCCCAGGCTCCTGGGATCTGACCTGGGCCGAAGGCAGCCGCTTAACGACTGAGCCACCCAGGCGCCCCTTCAGAGATGATTCTTATTCACTTTACTAAACTGACTTTTCAAAAACCACTATGTTGGAGCAAGCTAAATATTTGATGGTAACAATTGTGTTTCCTATAATTTTATGCTGAAAGGCCTTCGTCTATCTTGATTTCTATCTTTAAGGCCGGCGGTGGTCTCTTAAGCGAACTGTTGTTTGTGATGCTCCAACATCTTTGACTGCTTTCATTTATCAAGCAGTGAGAAATTTAATAAATATATGAAATTACTGAGATATAGATTTATCAGGCATGCAATAAAATTACAACTTTATCAGGGTATCTGCTTGGCTCCATTGGTTAAGTGTCTGCCTTTGGCTCATGTCATGATCTCAGGGTACTGGTATGGAGCCCTGCTCCAGAATCTCTGCTTGGCGGGAAGTCTGCTTCTCTCTCTCCAATTGCCCCTCCCTCCAGTTTGTACTCTCTCTCAAATAAATAAATAAATAAAATCTTGAAAATTGCAACTTCACAGAAAGAATGATTGACTGAATGAAAGCCGTGCTGCTTACCTTGTAAAGCTGTCTTTGATTTCAGTGCTGTAATTTAGGGAGTATCCGTGATTGTTTTGCACTCAGTGGACATTTTTAAGACTCTCACTGGTTTCTTTCTGATTATGTAAATTAGTATTCATGGAGGTCATTTTATTTAGGATGTATCACTGTGTGTTCCTGAAATGACTAGCTTCAAATCAGGATAGACAATAGAGATAAGTTTTCCTTCAGAATAAGAAAAACAAGAATGACACACTCCAGAGCATTCGTCTGTCAGTTCAGATATGCCACTCATTGCTGAAAGGATGGTGATTCGCACCAGCATACTGTGTGGGGAGTCAAATAATAATAAGGGCAATAATAAAATAGCATTTAATCACGGGCTACCTCCTGTGGATCAGGAAGCATGCCAAATGCTCTTTACATGCATTATCTTTAATCTGTTCAATAATCCTTTACTGTAGGGATTATTATCCCTAGTTTATAGAAGAATAACAGAGGCTTAGAGAGATTAAGTGATTTTTCTCAAGGACTGCTGATCTAATAAATTGTATATTTGAAACCAGAACCCAGGACGTTTGTCTCTGACATCCATAAATAAAGGGATGGTTATAAAGGTATGACATTAACAAGTATCAGAAAAAGAGTTTTAGTCATAACATATTGTATCGTGTGACATAAAACTAATTATTGACCTACTAGTGAAAAACAATATTGGGTTAGGTCAAATTGCCTTGGCCTGATGAATTTCTTACACAGTGAGTGAAAGAATCTCTAGGATCATTTTTTGCACTTTGGCTTAGTATGTGCTCTCTCCATTTACCCAGTCAGTTAACCTCTCTCTTGGTGCTATCTTTTTCTTCTTTTTCCTCACATTCTGAGTGGTCATATCTAGGCCAATATGTTATCTTACATATATGAGCCTGTAGCTCGGGCTTAGTTTCTACAGTATTATTCCTGAATCAAATTTCAAAAAGTGGATGGCCACCTGTGGAGGTATTGTGATGCTTACAATCTTTTTTTACACTTATTTTATTAACCATTTCTTCCATACCTGCTATGAGCTCTCTTGAAGAAAGCTATTTCTTTCTGCCCATTGTCTTGTATAAAGCCTGCTATGCAGTGAATAAATAGTGCAAGCTTGCTATATTAAAGAAAAAAGAGGGGCGCCTGGATGGCTCAGTGGGTTAAAGCCTCTGCCTTTGGCTCAGGTCATGATGTCAGGGTCCTGAGATCTAGCCGTGCATCAGGCTGTCTGCTCAGCGGGGAGACTGCTTCCCCTTCTCTCTCTGCCTGCCCCTCTGCCTACTCGTGATCTCTCTCTCTCTCTCTGTCAAATCAATAAATAAAATCTTTTTAAAAAAAAGACGTAAAAGAATTAATTCAATGATTCTGTGTAATATTAATTATCTATTTTCATAATGAGCCTCTATTGGTGAAGGAACCATGCACTCGAAGATTGTGATCACCAACTTATCCTTTCCAAAGAGTATTGTGCAACTGGAGAGTGTGTGTTGTGTGTGTTTGGAGTGGGGGATGGGAGTAAAATTGTTCCAAAGAAGCTTCCACATACTAAGGCAATGAACGGCATAAAATCTTCTCTGAAAAGTACTAGGTTACAACAATAAAATTGAAGATATGCAATTCATCTACATAGTTAGAATTGCATTCTTTTTAGAAGAAGCCACATGTTTTCTGAAGATATTTCGTGCATGAAATAAGGTAGAGTACAGGTAGAGCTGTGTTCTTTAAGAATTCAGAGATTTCTGCAATTCACATAAAAGCAAAACTGTTAAAAAAAAAACTGTTCCTGTTGATGTTAAGATATAAAAATTTAGAATGTATATCTATTTGTATTGCATGTTTGATTAATTACTTTACCAGTAATTTTGGCTCCAAAATTTTATTTATTTATTTATTTATGGCTCCAAAATTTTAAAGGTAGATCAGACTTTGTGGGACTAATGTCCAAATTGACCATGCCACACTGCCAATATCTAACAAAACAGACAGAAGAAAAGTATTAAGAAAAAAAAATACATGGGGTGCCTGGGTGGCTTATTAGGTTAAAGAGTTAAAGCCTTTGCCTTCTGCTCAGGTAGTGGTCTCAGGGTCCTGGAATCGAGCTCCACATCAGGTTCTCTGCTTGATGGGAAGCCTGCTTCCCCCTCTCTCTGCCTGCATCTCTGCCTACTTGTGATCTCTCTCTGTCAAATAAAAAAAAAAATCTTAAAAAATACATATATATAATAGAAAAATATATATGCACATTTATATTAACTATATTTATATATATGTGTGTATATATATTATATATAGTAAACTAGACTTTCCTTGCCATTATCTTTCAAGTTTTATTTTGCATTAGAAATCTTTATTCCAGAATCATTGCTTCCCTGAGAATTTTCTAATATTTCAGGGAGCTCTGCTTTACATATGTTTTGAATGATAAAATATGTTTATAGTAAAATTAGTCCAACAAAATAAACTTGATACAAGATAACAAAAATTAAACTATGTTTTCAGATTTTAGAATATAATTTTAGCAGATATATTTTGAGCTCCAAATGTGAACTTGGTATTTTTCTGAGACTGTAATAGCAAAATTGCCAAAATGCTCTCCTCTTATAGAGATTATATTATTGTGTGAAACAAAATATATAAAAAATAAAGAAAGAAAGCATATAATTTTATTATAAATTTTTAGTGCTATGGAGAAAAAAATTGCAAAGAAGAAATCTAGGGAATTTTGATGTGGCCATTTAAAAAAAAACATGTCCTGAAAAGCTCACTTAAACCTCACAACTATAAACAATTAGAAGATCATATAGAAACGCTGCTGTGATCAGATAAATATATAAAAAATTAATTAACTTATATACTACTCCAATAGTCAATAAGGAAAAAGAATATGTGTGTATATATGTTTAAATGCATATGTGTATGGCACATTTATATTAAAAATATAAACTAACGAAAGATGTATGTGTTTTTCGGGAAATTTTAGATAACTTTTTGAAGGACATAAAATCAACACAAATCACATGGCAGCATCTGAGTATTGGTTTGGCCGGGATCAGGGTCTCAGGGTCATAAGATAGAGCCTCCCCATCAGGCTTTGTACACAGTGGGGAGTCTGCTTGAGATTATCTCTTTTCCACTCTCTCTGCCCCCCCCACTCAAGTGTGTCTCTCTCTCTCCAAATAAATAAAAGTAAATAAGAAATAAGTAAATCTTTAAAAAAATACACATGAGAATATATGCTGGATTTTGAGTTCTCAAAATCAAAATGCCATTATTTTTAATACTAGTATCTAACAATCAATATATTTTTAAACTCAATTCTACATGTATTTTCATAGAATTAGAAATAATATTAATTATAAATACGTAGAGTCGTAAATAGATAATCAGTTTTGAACACAGAAAGTGCAATATCCCCACATATAATGATGTTAAGTCATTATATCTATGGGCACGTAGAAAAAAACATGTATGGGAAACTGGTAAGTGACTGAAAAAGCACTGCAAGTTAGTGAGGAAAGGGTTAATGCTCCACAAAATAGTGCTCAAGACAAATGGTCCCTCATATGGCAAGAGCAAACAGATCATTAATTACACTGTATAGGAAAAAGAAATTCTAGGTGGCCTAGAGATCTTTCCATGAGAAGTAAAGCTTTAAAATATTTTTAGAAATGTTGGAGAATAATTTTATATGAGATTAAAGAAGATAAGAAAAGCATGAATAACACAAACAAAAGAAAATTTGACATCTTCTGAGGGCAAAGGACTAATAGAGATAAAAGTAAACTCCAGGGGTGCCTGGGTGGCTCACTGGGTTAAAGTGTCTGCCTTCACCTCAGGTCATGATCTCAGGGACCTGGGATAAAGCCCCCACATTGGGCTCTGTGCTCGGTGGGGAGCCTCCTTCCCCCTCTCTCTGACTGCCTCTCTGCCTACTTGTGATCTCTCTCTATGTGTCTGTCAAATAAATAAAATTTAAAAAAAAAAAAGGAAACTCCAGACTGGGATGGGATTTTTTTTCTAAGCATTTAGCAAACTTTTAGCCATTATCAAGACTCCTACAAATCAGGGGCGCCTGGGTGGCTCAGTGGGTTAAAGCCTCTGCCTTCAGCTCTGGTCATGATCTCAGGGTCCTGAGATCAAGCCCCGAATCTGGCTCTCTGCTCAGCCGGGAGCCTATTTCCTCCTCTGTCTCTGCCTGCCTCTCTGCCTGCTTGTGATCTCTCTCTCTGTGTCAAATAAATAAATAAAATCTTAAAAAAAAAATGTTTAAAAAAAAAGACTCCTACAGATCAAAAAATAGAAGGGAAAAAAGTTAGCAAAGAGGCTATTCACAGAAAAAGAAATCTGAACTATCAATAACCATTAGTAAATATTTGTAATTTTTTTAATGGGAAAATGCCAAGGAAAGGATTCAAATAAAGGTTTTACATTTATGAGAATAGCATATACTGCCTATGAGAGCACATATGGATGTTGATATTGTGGAAATATGGGCATCAAGAATACACATCTAGTGCAGAATTAGGTGTAGATATCTCCAGGAAAGGGGAGGTGGGCTGGCATCTAGTGTTCAAATAGGTTGTGATGTTATTCTTGTGTGTTCAAAGTATCTGAAACATAATTGGTAATTGTGTGTCTAGATACAGGCTTTTATTTTATATATATTTTCACTAAAAATGACTTTTTTCTCTTAAATAGTATGACTTAAAGGCATTTATACATATTATATATATTCTAAACATTAGGGATGAATTATAAGTAGAATAGAAAGATATAAAGTGGAAAATAAGTGTCCCCACTACCTGTCCCACCTTTGATTTAGAGTCAAGTCCAATTTCTCAGATTATCAAATTTTATAAATTTTTGTTTCTTTAGGCAATTATTTTCATAATTATAAATAGTAATCAATAAAACAGCTCAACTTTTTTATTTCTCATCTGACTTTGGCCTTTCATAATTGTCTACCAATTTATATGTATGCAAATACTCCATTTATCAGCTTCCTGAAGGATTTATCCTTTTCAGGAAATTTTTAACATTTTTTATTGTGTTTGGGGGAGAAAGAAGAAACTCTAATGCTCTATTAACACTCAATGGTTATGGTACTTTGCAAACTTTTTTCTTACAACCTTAGCCCTGGACTAGAATTCAAAGTTCTACACAAATAACTGGGAAATCCTATGAAGCTTCTGCTTTTTCACTTTTTCTGAGAAATTTGCCAAAAATTTGATGACCAAGCATGACATTTTGGATTACACTTTAGGGAACAAAACAAACAAACAAACAATCATGCTCATCACTGGAGTTTCAGGTCCAGAGATTAATCAAACAGCTCTAGAAGTTGGTATCTGTGTCTTTTCATCCTCAAGTACATGGAGAGGATGAAAAGATGCTGTGGTTAGATATGAACTCTATCAAGTAAGCTGTTCAAGGGGACTGGCCAAAAAACACTTTCAGACTTTGCACATCTATTTTGAAGGGTGCCTGGGTGCCTCGTTAAATGTCTGAGTCTTGATTATGGCTAAGGTCATGATCTCAGAGTCCTGTCATTGAGCTCTATGTTGGGCTCTGCACTGAGCATGGAGCCTTGCTTAAGATTCTCTCCCTCTCCTTCTGACCCTCACTCCAAGCCTGCCCCCCTCCTCCCCTGTTCATGCATGCTCTCTTTGTCTCAAAAAAATAAAAACAGAGAAATATATATAATGGATTTATGGTTGTAGCCTGAAACAGTTGAAATGAAGAAATTGATGACACCAATTATAGAGCTCCAAAACTTGGCAAATTACTTACTTCAGAAAAAAACACAGATTTGAGAACACTATATTTTTAGGTCTATGTGATAAATGATTGAGATACCACAGAACAAGATTTCTGTCCTAAATGAAAGGCGTTAGAGGGGTGAATTTTGGTAAGCCCCACTGTGAGCAATAAATGCAAAAGGTAAAAGGATCATGGAATTTCCCAACACAGAACTAAAGAAAATTAGAAATTATTGTCTGGGGATAAAACTTAAGAGAACTTTGCAAACTACTATAACCTTTGCAGCTTTCCCATGTGTGTTATTTTTTCTATTCCTTGTCTTTATCTTCATCCTGATTTATAGAATATACTTGTATTAAGGATTATGTTAGCTAAGGGAGGGGGTGACTTTATGTATGCAGCAGAACACTATGGTTCAAAGTTAGTGTTTGGGGCTCTTTTATTTCTGTTTACACTCTCTAGTTAAAATATTTTACAGTAAGGCTGTGTTTTTAAAGTTCTTACCTTTTATGTGATTGATGCCTTACAAAGGCCTAAAGGCCTCCACACTGGTGGTATAAAATCTATGTAAAATGAACTGCATTTTATGCAAATTGGAATTTTGAAAAATTTAAATCGTGTTTAACAAGCACTAATAAACACTCACTTTATTTGCAATTTAGAAATAATATGATGATCTTGAGAATTATAAATTATCGTACACTTCAAAGATGGGAAGCCAAAATGAGATGTAAATCATGTTTACCCAGTTAGCCCATAGCAGTGAACATTCAACCGGTAAAGAGAAATAGCTGTCATTATTTATCAGAATATTTTTAAACCGTACCATATTTGTGTGTCAGGATTTCTCTCAGAATTGTTGGTGACAAGTGTGCTCTCATTTTAATCTTCACTTTTGCCATAATCAGTTGATTAACTTGTTATATATGAGGCATTGAGAAGAGGTATTAGTTCTCATGCTGGAAATGTGCTACAGAATTTGTTTGCTACAGAATTTAGAAGTGAGATGCCAAGGAGGAGGTCGGACAACTGAGTTGCTACACTATATGATTAATTTAGGAATAAAATATGAAAAATATTACATAGAAGGGTGAAAAAACATGCTAAATTGACATAAATTTAAACATGTAACTTTACATTTTTAAAATTGTCATGACTGGGAAGAGAATATGCAACAAATTGGTTTTTAATTACATGGGAATATAATTATTGAGTTTTTAAAAAATACATTCCTCACATAATGAAGATATCCTGAACTAGATAATTATTTTGATATGTTTTAAAATAACCTAGTTAATGTAAATATCTTATTTGACACATTTTCCAAAGGGAAAGTGGTATTCAAATTACCAAAAACAGTGTGGGCATGTAATTTCAAGTACACTTGTAATTCTGCTTGCTTTTTACTTCTTTTTCCTTTGTCTTTTCACCTCTTTCTTTCCTTTCTTTTCTCCTTTCAACTCAAAACAATTTTAGTTTTTCTGTTAACTTAGACTTTTAAACAAGCTCTCTATCTTTCTGCAAAAAACCAGTCTAGGGGTTAAACCCACTCTAAGTTATTGTTGTGTGTAATTACCAAAAAAAAAAAAAATTATACTATGCTGAAATAGAGACATTTCCATAAGAAACTAAAGATTTTTCAGAGTATACTAGGAACTTACTTGAATTAATGGTTTACCCATTAACTTACAAATTTCTGATTTACAGAAAAACACTGTTACTCTGTTGCTCATAACCACATATTCTAAGTATACTACTTTTCATTCTTTGAATCCTGGATCTCAACCTAGTATCCTATGTATTAAAAAACTACTTCATGATTCATAGGTGATTACTTGAAATTGTTGTATGCCTTAACTGTTACACTTAACTCTTTTTTTTTTTTGTTACTCTTAACTAGAAATCTAGCTAAGCATCCACTGCTTCTTTTTCATATCTATGTTGTTTAAATAATAGTTTTAAATAAAATATGACGTAAAATATAAGTTATTCAAAGATTTTTTTCTGTATTATAATTTAGCTATTCCTTTACATAAGAGAAATTTTACTCTTGTCCTCAAAGAATAGATTCTCCTTTCTCCCTGCATAATTTGCTTTTTAACCTGTGAAAACTATTCCCGAAAATAGTCTTTTAGATTAGTCCCAGTATGTAGTTTTCATTTACCTTCTTTATTTATGCTTCATGTTTTATTTATTTTTCTAATTAGAGACTCAGTCAGGTTCAAATGCTGGAAGCAGCAAGCAGGCTGAAGGGACCCACATTTTGTCTTTTGGAGTCTTAGGTGTGCATAATCAGTGCCCCTTGTAGAAATGCACAACATGAGCTAATTTTTATAAAACTGGAACAAGCCTCTCATATAATTTTTATAATACCATAAAACCTAATGTTATGTTAAATTATTTTTTATATTCTACAAGGACATTAGGAGGAGACACAGTACTGAAAGGTAATAGTCTTTTCATAGTTTTTTCAGAGTTCTTTGCATTTCATTCTACAATGGATACCCTTTGATTTTATAACTTTACTATCAGCTAATTACAAGACCTAAATTATTTCAACAAAAGATATTTTAAATATTTTAACATATGCAGTTTATAATTTTTAAAATTATATCCAACCATATTTGTACATTTTATTTGTTTATTTCTTAAACCAGGTACATTTTGGAATCGACACATCCCCTGTATAAAAAAAAATGTGTGTTGGCAACCAAAAATGTTGCATTTGTTAAAAAATTAAAGTGTTCTTTTGTTATTCTCCATTTCTAGCCTCTTAAATATTAATCAGTTCTTTATTACATGGAAGGGGTTTCACAAATAAGCCACAATTTCATACTCTCTGTGTATTTTACTTTATTTCAAACTAGAATGTATTTTTGGAAGTATCAAAACATAACAATTGTAATAATAGCAACTTTTAACTGAACAAGTGAAAAGTTTACAATATTAATTCTTAAGATACTGAATTATTTCCTCCTCCAAAATGTTCTGTCAAATATCAAAATTCCTACTGCCATTCTTATGTTCCAATTTAACTGTCATTCTGAAAAACCCTTAATATCAATATTATCATATACTCCTTATCTCTCTTAGTTATTATTCTGGACCCTTATATAGAAATACAACAATCATTGTCTTTATCCACATTTCTATTTCATACATCTGAATTATATGAAATTTTATTTTAAATTGCCTAATTAATTATATGTTCCTTTTTATTGTTAGTATCACTATCCTGGTCGAGGCAGTTCATCAGCTAATTACTGAGTTATTCAAGTTGTTTAATTTCTACTCCCTTTTTTTTGGTGTCCTTCCAACTCCAGTGGTGTAACTGAACTAATGTGAGTTCACTTCTTAGTGAGTTACAGATAAAGACTATACTAGGTGGAGTTGTCACACAAAGGAAACTATTTGCAGCAAATAGGAGCATTGTGGGGATTAACTTCCAAAGATGTGACTTCCTAAGTGGGAGTGAGTGGCTTTGTTTCAGCTTTCTTTTTTTCCTTTTTTTTTTTTTTTTAAGATTTATTTATTTATTTAAGGGAAGAGAGAGAGCAGGAGCAGGAGGAGGGGGAGAGGGAGAGAGAGAGAAAACCCCAAGCAGACTCCCTGCTGAGCTTGGAGCCCAAGACAGGGCTCATTACAGGACTCAGAGATCATGACCTGAGCTGAAATTAAGAGTGGATGTTTAACCAGCTGAGCTACCCAGATGCCCTGGTTTCTTTTATTTAGGATTAGGATGAATATTCAGAAAGGGGAGCTTTGTCATTGCATGTAAAGGTGGGCAGAATGTTTTGCAGACATAGTTAGAAAACATCCTTTTATGTGTGTCCTATATTATGGTAATGAAGCTTGTGCTCCTCCCAAGAAGCAGAGAAGACTGTCAGGCTAGGGGAAGGGGCTGTGGGCATACTCCAAGAACTGGTATTGTTGTAGTTTTGAAATATAGGTAAGGTGGAGTGGGTGGAGCCCATATCTGAGGACCAAGAAAGAATTCTTGTCTTTGGTGCAATATGGTGATTTTATTAAAGCACAGGACAGGACCTGTGGGCAGAAAGAGCTTCTGTCCAGGGGTTATGAGGGGTGGTTGATTATATGCTATTGGGTTGGGGAGGCGGTAAGGAAAAGGGAAACTTCAAAAGGATTTTCGTATGTTAAAGAAGACTCACAGGATACTGGAGGCCTTGCCTTTGTCAGGTTAAAGTTGTTTTTCCTTCTGGTAAGGCATTAACAGTAAGATAGTTGGGATTTTCCTAGAGAACATTATACTTTGTTTGCCTCAAATATCTGTCAATGGGCTACAGATTATAAGGACATTTGATTTAATTGTATCTACATTCCTTTCCGGAAGCTAGGACAGTGATAGAAATGCTTTGTTCTTATAAATTGCTAAGGCTTTTGTAAACTGAGGGAGGTTCATATCTTGCTGGATTGTAATCTCTGTCAATTAACTATTTGTTTTTCCTTTAGGGCAGCCAGAGGTGCCTGAGGAATCTCACATATATTCCATGGTGAGGGGATTGTGGGGTGTCAACGTCTGCTTTGTGTTTAGCTTGCCTTCTTTTCCCTCATCAGTATAAACTGTATGAGGTCTTGGGCTCCTTATTTCAGGTTAGGAGTAGGGTCTTGCTTACTTTTGAAACAGCACCAGGAGATTTACCACTGATTTATTGTCTCTGGTATGGTTAGACTATATCCTGGCCTAGTGGAGACTGTTAGTGTTTGCATTCCCTTTATTTCCTTAAAATTATTAACTACTGAGGTTTTTTACATTTCTTTGTAATTCTGACACACCCTAGGAAGTTCTGCAAGAAATGTGCTAGGGAAAGTAGAGCCAGTAAGGCATAGATCAAGGAAAATAGCTGGGGGCCTAAAATGACTTCTTTCTGGGACCCCTAACTTTTTCTGCTTACAGAATTATTGGACAATTATTGCTGGAAGACCACTGTCACCCTGTAATTACAATGACTAGGACCCTGTAAATGTTTTTTGTTGCTTAAACAATCAGTAGGATCCCATACAGTTTATCCAGCTCTCAATCTAAATTCTATGTTAAACAATAAACTTGGATCTAGTCAGGAGTTTTCTCAAAGCCCCTAGAATTCTCTCTCATGCCTTACTCTGTGTTTTGCTTCTTGCAAAACACAGGACTTATTTGCAAAGTCTTTCCTGTTCTCAATCTAACTTCCAAACATTAATCAACAAAAGTTCCACTTTTCGAAGAAGCTTACTCTAGTAATGACTTTCTCCACTCTAGAGGAATTGGCTCCTGTAGTCTGATAGTAATAATACTTGTTCTGAGATATTCTGATGACTTTTGCCTCTATTGAGTAAGAAAATTATTTATCCCAATCTCAGAAGATATTATATTACCTCTCTTTCAACCCCTCCAAAATACCTCTTCAAAAAATTTATTTATACGTGTGTGTGTATTCATACTCTAAAACATAAATAATACTCACCAGGAAAAAATCATTCCATGACAGTTTTTAATTTTCTCCTGAAAAATAATCTGGTATGAGTATCTGACAGCACAAAGATGTCAGGGCTCTTCACTCTGTTCCCGGCACACAGGATACAATCAGGACAAGTAAGGGTGCACTGAAGGTGGGCTTTAGGAATGTTGAGATAGCCTTTGCCTAAAAGGTGATATCTAAGCAGATAACTAGTATGCTAAACAGATAAATAGAGAAAGCATGCAGTGAGACCTGGAACAAGAAGGGGATCCAAATGCGCTGAGACAGAAAGAAGGAAAAGATGCTGTCATAGCTACAGTCCAGGGAGGGAGCGTAGAATGGAATGGAAAAGGCAGAGTTCAGATAATATAAGACTTTGTAAAGTCTACTAAGGATTTTTAAAATGTATGTTAAAGACAATGGAAAATCATGGGAGAGTTTTAAGCTGAAAATGATGGAACTTGAACTGCATTTTTTTCATTGACATATAGTTGACACACAATGTTACATTAGTTTGAGGTGTTCAGTGATTTGACAACTCTGTACATTCCTATGCTCACAAGTGTGGCTACCATCTGTCACTATACCATTGACTGCATTCCCTTTGCTGTACCTTTTACCTCTGTGACTTAGGCATTCCATAACTGAAAGCCTGTATCTCCCACTCTCCTGCACTCATTAAGCCTATTCCCCCACCTCCCACCTCCTCTGGCCTTATGCAATGGCAAATTAACATTTTCCCCACTAGTAAAAAGAAGATTAAAACATTTTTCTCCTTGCCTTGCATATAATTTGACAACACAATAAAACATAAAATATGTATATTCACAAAATTAAAGTATGTGTCATAAGGATTGTTTAAGTTTCTGAACATTATGCAAGATTATACAGGACAACATGGAGTATTGTTTGGGATCTTTCTAAAGAAGTTTTAATTTAGTAGCAAAGGCATCATTTACAGTTCTTTTTTCCTCTCCTGCATTACCAAAGTGAATTTCACTTATTTATTATAATAATAGCAGGTTTTAGTAACTGAATTTCATATTTGTTTAGAGAAAAAAAATCTATCTTTATGCACATACATGTCATGAATAATTCTCTCCTCTCTCTTTTTTTGGATTATGTGTGTTAAATCTGTTTGGGCATGCATGATACTTAAAACATTTGGTTAGTAAATCAGCCCTGGAACTCAAAGAATTCATCTCACAGATTATTTTGTCTAAGTAAGTTAAAGACACAGTGTTGTATTACTTACAGTAATAGGCTATTTGGAGACCATAAACATCATTAATATTCAGAAGTTTAAAAGATACACAAAATTGTTTAAATAACTATCTCTGCATTTAGATAATACATATTTGTAATGTATTTTTTTTCTCTAAGGCAAATCTAGTGATAGGAGATTTTAGCCTTTGAATTGCAGTCACCAATTTTTTTTTAATTAACATATTATGTATTATTTGCCCTGGAGTACAGGTCTGTAAATCATCAGGCTTACACATTTCACAGCACTCACCATAGCACATACCCTCCCCAATGTCCATAACGCAGCCACCCTACCCTTACCCCTCTAGCCCCAGCAACTGCATTTCACGAATTTTGAGGTTGGTTTTACTCTAATATATTTGTAAAATATCTCTTTGTATGACTACTTTGAATAAACTTTTCATTATCTTTCTTTAGTTGAAGTCCTTTGTTATAGTTCTCAGATATGGTAATTTATTGTCTTGTTTTTGAGATGTTAAAGAAGACACATTTTACCTCTGATTTCTAGATCTAACTTTCCTCTTACACATATTGATTTAAAGTGTAATGTTGTAAGTAGAAGCAAAGATTAAAAAAGAGTGGAGTGACAAAAAAGAACATACAACTGGCAAGAAATTGAATGACGTCTAAATTATGAAGGCGATAAAAACAATAGATATTGTGCTACCTTATAACTTTTACTGGGAAAGAAATGAGTTCTGAAAAAATTGATTAACATATTTAGTAGCCGTAAATACTTAATGAAATATCCTAAAATGTCCATCCTTGAGCATGCATACCTAATTTTGTGTCTGTGTTCTCCTCACACACATTAGTTCTTAAGAGATTTAAACACTGTATTTAAAGTATATTAACCCCACTGATCTAAATCAGTGAAAAATTATTTATAAATTAAGTACAATTTAAAACTCAGGAACTTGTGATTGAAGCAATTAGACACAGCTGCAATCTTTACCAAACTGTGAGAAGCTATATAAGTGATAATCTAGTGGCTTTACCAGCATTGTTAAAATAAGTTCTTCTGAATGTAAGCACATGATTCTATATTAATACCAAATAAATTAGACTTAAACACAAAGGTTGAGAACATTTTTTAAATAATACAGACCTATGTAAATGTGAATATAAATTTTAAAAAATGCAAATGTAAATGTAAAATAAAAGCTATAAAATTCCTAGAAGATAAAATAGACAATATAGATAATTTAGTTTTGTGATTATTTAGATACAACACCAAAAGCACCGACTCATGAAAGAAAGAATTAATAAGCTGGACTTCATTAAAATTAAAAACTTTTGTTCTGCAAAAGTCACTATCAAAATAGTGAAAGATAAGCCACAGATTGGGGTTTTATATTCTATAAAAGGTGTATCTGATAAAGGATTATTATGTAAAATTTACAAGGAACTCTTAAAACTCAACTATAAGAAAACAACCTGATTAAAAATAGAACAAAACTTTAACAGATACTTTACTGAAAAACATATACAGATGACAAATTGTGTAGGAAAAGAGATCCACATTATTTAGTGTCAGGAAAATACAAATTAAAAAAAGATATCACCACCCATCTATCTTAGAATACACAAAATCCAGAACCTTACAATATCAAATATATGATATTATCATGGTAGATACATGCCATTGTATGTTTTACAATAAAATATTAGTCACTAGTAAAAAGAAACAAATTGTTTATACATGAAACAAGATGGACAAAATCTTATATACCTCTATGACTCTATATGACCTTCTGACAAAGGCAGAAAAGATATCAGTGGTCTCCAAGGGTTGGGCTGGCCACAGACAAAGGGAAATCAGATTTTGGGGAGGTGATGGAATTGTCTTATATCTTGATAGTGGTGATTACATGACTCTATGTTTGTCATACCTCCTAGAACTGTACACTAAAAGGGTATCTTTTCCTGTATTTTACTTCAATAAAACTAAATAAACAGTGGGTATGCATGGTTCTATATGTAAGATTTGACTCAGTATATATTTGTTTAAATATTTATTTATTTTAGAGAGAGAGAAAGGGAGAGAGCACAAGCAGGAGGGGCCAAGGGAGAGAGAATTTCAAGCAGACACCCCTGAGCATGGAGCCCGACATTGGGCTTGATCTCAGGACCCTGAGGTCGTGACCTGAGCTGAAACCAAGAATCAGATGCTTAACTGACTGTACCACCAGGCACCCTTTGACTCAGTATATTTTTATTTCAGTTCCTGGGCTGGGGTCTGCCTTTATTATGTCTCTCTTTTATGGAAATATGATCAAATAACTAATTAAATTTTGTGGGGCAATGGACCTGATCAATACCATGATTTTGGTGGTAGTTACATTACATTATAGATTTAATCAAAAGTCAGAAATTTTACACTAAAAGGGTTAAAATTTATTGTATACAAATTATACCTCAACAAATCAAGTTTGTATATTTTAGTGGGCTGGAATTGAGAAAAATGGTGTATAATTTCCTCCTGAGGAAGGAAATTTTCAATTTGCATTTAGGATATAGTTAGGTGTAGATATAGACGATATAGGTATAGATTATCTTGCCTTGAAGTTTTAATTCAGTGCTGATATGTTAATCTATAAAAACTCAATTACTGTTATAGCATATATTAATTATATCATCATCCCTCCAAAATGGTCTCTTATACATTGTTTCATTGGAGTTCAATATGTTGATATCACTCACATCTTTTAACAGTAGTTAGTAGCAAGAAGCAGTTAGTGGCTCATTTTTGTGTGTCTAATTATTATGAGGAAAATAATTTTTTATGATGTGAATTTGATGCATGTTTAATGCATAACTATTCATTTCATTGCATATTTATATATTTTAATTAAGTGTAGATTCTAAAAAGGAAGTTATATTAAATGATACAAAAATATTGTATAGGAGGACAACATGCAGAATTTCCAAATTAAAATATGATATATATGTATATATATATATACTATTTACATATGTGGTTTGAATATGTGTATACACACATTTTATTTGGCATCTTTAGTGGGCATCTGCTATTTTTCACAGTGTCTTCTTTATTCTCAAAACAGTATACCACATACTATATTAAGACCCTTTCTTCCTCTATTCAAAACTCTCCCTTTAGTGGGAGTTATTATTAACACAATACTGACTTAGTAGCATTAGTTGTTTTGTCCCGCAATAACTACCTAAACAAAGACAAATGAACTCTTAGTATTTTTTATTCCAAAGGAGCTGGAAAAAAAGATATTCTTACTGAGTAGTAAATGCTGGACATGTGTTGGCAGCTGCCTCCCTCCATCCTCATCTTCTATGATGCAAAAACTTAACAGTAATAATCATAAAGGTGCAGAAAAGAGAAATGAAGACAGGAAACGTCAGATTTAAATAATCCCTAAAAGATGCCTGTAAAGCCAAGTCATTTCCTTAGTTAGGCTGAAGAACTCCTTCTAAATTAAGTAATTCTCACCCATATTAATTAAATAAACAATATTTTTCTTAATTTAAATTGTATACTATCAACTGCAAGCAATAGCTAATGACTGACATATCAGTTACATACAGTTTGCTAATTAACCTTAAACAATTAGTTGCCCTAAAACAGAGTATTGATTATGTTGAAACAATTTAAAGCTTTCCCACCAGTATACTAGACACTTATTACATATTTTGAAAGTTACTTGCATTTAACAGTAGTGTACATTTTTGTAGAAATGTTGTTTTAAAATAAATAAATGTTTAATTTTAATATAACACGTCTACACAAGAGTTTAGAAATTTTAGGCTATTTGGAAGTGTGTCTAGGTTTTTGGCTTATGTAAACATTTATGAAAATATGTGCATAATTACAAGTGCTAGATTTAAAGCACTATTAATAACATGGAAAGAAGAGCAACAAATTGAGAAAATATAAATATATTATAAATATATTTATAAAATTATATTATAAAATTATAAATATATTTTGCAAATACGCTTATATATTTTATTTCCAAAATATGTATTTGAAGAAGAACTCATATAGTATTCTTATAATTTACTCAGATCTATAAGAAAAAGACATTTCAGCAAAGTATACAAAAGGTTTGAATGAGGACAGCAAAATAAAATATCCAAATGTATATTGCTCAACAAATCTTTGTACAGTGAACACACTCATGACACCACCCCTCAGATTAAGAAAAAATATTAAAAGCATTTTAGAAATCCCTTTCATATTCCCTTGCAGTTATTACCTTGTGATGGTAACCACCATAATATTTATTATCACCATGAAGAAGCTTATCCATTTTATATAAACAGAATTAGACAACAGATAATCTTTAGCATCTTCTTTCCTGCATTTAATAATGTTTGTGAGATCCATTCATGTTACTATCTGTATCTCTAGTGTATGCTTTTTTGTTGTAGAATTTCATTGCTTATCTTGCAATTTGTTTATTTATTTGATGGTTGCCAGTATTTGGGTTGTTATCAGGTATAGATCTTATGAGTAATATTGCTGCGAACATTCCTGTGCAAACTTTTTGGTAGAGGGATATATGCATCGCTTTCAGGTACATTCCAAAGAGAGAAGTTGCTGAATCATAGCATATACAGCATGTTTGGAAAGGCCTAATAGATATTGCCAAAAGTTTGCCTAAAGCGATTGTGCCAATTTCAGTTCCCACCAGAAATATATAATGTTTCTATATATGAATGTTCCAGTTCCACATCATCACCGAAATTAGGGTTTGTTCAGCTTTTTTCTTCCCATGTTCTGGTGGGTGTGTAGTATGATTTAATTATGGTTTTATTTTTGCATTTTCCTGATGATTGATGAGTTTAAACACTTTTTCTATGTTGATGGCCAATTGGTTATATTATTTTGTTTAACGGCTTTTCAAATCTTTTGCTCATTGTTCCACTGAATTACTTATCTTTTTCTTACAGAGTTGAAAGCACTTTTATGTGACTACAATATATGAGTATTTGTGAAATTTATCTTTTGCGAATATCTTCTTTCATTCTGTTGCTTGCCTTTCCACTCTCTTTGTCTTCTAAATCTAGTACCTGTAAATGTTGTATACATTTAAAATTTATTAAAAATTCATTTATCGAATATTCACATGAGCCAAACTACTTAAAGATATTTCAAAGTAGCTATTATATCTAAGATTTATTTTATTTAAAATTTTATTTAAAAATTAAAGTAATTATATGACAAAATACTCTGAAAGATTATTAAAAATATAATGATTGAAAATTTCACTAGTCCACTAATTATTATACTAAGATTTCATTTCTTTTCATATTTTATGTTCTTTGTATACTATCAAGCAATATTTTCTTGATTAAAAAAAGGTGGTTCTTACAGTCTTCCACATTTTTCCCATCGTGCTTTTTTTCACTGAACATATCAAGAAGGATTACATGTGTTAAAGTCCATTTTTTTATGACACACATGAGGAAAGAAAAGAGTCTCTTGGCAAAGGCAGGATATTATTGCTTAAGTATTCCAATCCTATGAGGGCCATTAAGTGTAATGTAAGTTAAACTTATTTTTGTTGCTTTATGTTTTCTGGTAAATACCACACTAGTTGTTCACATAAAACATATGGGGAAATGTATTTCAACCTTGAATTTATTTTCCTATATGGAAATCTTGAGCATATTACCCAACTTGGTATAATAAGGTAATAAATAATATTTCTGAAGCATCCTTACTGTAAAGTCTTCAGAACATGTGAAAACAACCTAGAAGTTACTGCTTTAGCCTTAAGTTACCTTAAAGTAATCCCCATTTATGACTGCTAGAAGTGTATCAGTTTACCCAGTCTAATTAATCCTTCTACATAGCTTAAGATTCTTAATGCACTTGCCAGTAGTCTAACATAGTGATATATTACCAACAATAAAAAATAATAATCTATGACCTAAAATGAAAAAAATTAACCAGAATTTTATAATTAGAACATTGAGAACACACTTTAATTTAATTAAATTTTATATTATTTTGAAAAATGCCACTTTTCTTTAGATTATTTACCATTTGGACCACTTCATCATTCCATCAATACATCAATAAGCTATCTAACAAACTGAAATGGTTCTTGGTTCATCATTCTGACTACAGATCCTGGAAAAAAAAAAATTAGCACTTAAATTAGATTAGATGTGCATTTCACTTTGACCAAATATATTTGACTCTTTCCCAAACATTAGACATTTAACAATGGCATCTTTTAACCACTTAGACTACACTTGGGGTTTGAAACTTCGTAGAATTGTTTCCAGAAAATTAAATAACTTGCAAAAAGGTGTTGTTTTTCTTTTTAAGGTATTAATAGAAAAGCTCTGGATATATAAAAAAAATTCCTTGACTCCTATATTTCCTCAGAACCATAACTGTTATTTTCTTTCTTTCTTTTTAGTCAAGGTAGGTCTTTGCCCAACATAGGCCTTAACTCAGGACCCCAGGATTTGAGTCATAAGGTCTACTGACTAAGGCACCCTCACAACTGTTATTTTCAATGCAATTATTATTTTATAATAGCTAAGCAAATAAGAAATGTACTCTAACACAAATAATTTAAAAGTAATTATACCATATGAAAATTTTTATTTATCTGGTGATATTCTAATTGTACAAAATAATATATATCATTTTAAAGCAAAATAGCTATATAGATTGTCTTCAAGACCACTTTTTCTATTTTCTTTTTTTTTTTTTTTAATATATTTGGGAGAGAAAGCAAAAGCAGGGGGTAGAGGAGCAGAGGGAGAAGGAGAAGCAGACTTCCTTCTGAGCAAGGATCTAGATATGGGGCTGAATCCCAGGACCCTGAGGTTATGACCTGAGCCAAAGGCAGACGCTTAACCAACTGAGCCACCCAGGCGCCCTATATTTTCTATTGTTTTCATCCTTTCTGTTTCCAGCTTAAGTGGGGGCATAGTGGTCAAAATAAGGTATTTCACATACTTAAAATGTAAAAATTGATAAACCTTAGCATATGTATACACCTATGGAAATATTGCAAAAATAAAAGTTAATGACCAATCTATCCATCATGGCCTTCACATTCCTTCGTCATTCTTTCATCCTGCTTGTTATCCAGCTCCACAGGCAGCAGTTTATGTAAAATCATTTTACACTCTTCTGCATTTGCAAGTTTATATCAATGAAATCAAATCTATATATTCACTTTGATTTCTTTCACTTAGCATATATGATATTCATCCATACATAGTGTTGATCAGTACTTTCTCTATACTGCTTACTAGCAATTTGATTATCCATTAATGTTCCAATCATTTTTCTCATTTTGGGGTTTCTACAAATAAACTCATTAATAATGTTAATGTACAAGTCTTTTTTTTTTTTAAGATTTTATTTATTTGACAGTGAGAAACACAGCGAGAGAGGGAACACAAGCAGAGGGAATGGTAGCAGGAGAAGCAGGCTCCCTGCTGAGCAGAGAGCCCCATGCGGGGCTTGATCCCAGGAGTCTGGGATCATGACCCGAGCCGACCCGAGCCGAAGGCAGAGGCTTAACGACTGATCCACCCAGGCGCCCCTGTACAAGTCTTTAAACAGAGATATGCTTGCATTTTTCTTTGGTAAATAACTGGGAGTAGAATGCTGGGTCAACTTGTAGGTATGTGTTTAAAATATTAACATAAATAGGCTGTTTTGTAAAATTATATGTCATCATACAATCCCACAGCAATGTGTATAGATTCCATATGTTCCACATCATTGACAGCACTTCAAGAGGTCAACATTTTTTTTAATTTTTGACCTTCTATTAAGTGTATATTGGTACTTCATTGTTTGAACGTGCATTTCACAATGACAAATGATATTGAGCATCTTTTCAGTGTTTTTTTGGTTACCTTTATATCTTTTTTCTGAAGCATATGTTGAAGTCTTTTTCCTTTTTTGTGGAGGTAGTTGTTTTCCTTCTTATTAACTTACCATAAATCATAAGAATTCTGTCATCTAGATAAAAGCCCTTTCTTTCAACATAACTTATGAATTTTGCATATGGTCTGTCCCAGTCTGTGACTTGTGCTTAATTTTCCTACCAGTATTTTTTTTTTTAAGATTTTATTTATTTATTTGACAGGAGAGAGATCACAAGTAGGCAGAGAGGCAGGCAGAGAGAGAGGGGGAAGCAGGCTTCCAGCTGAGCAGAGTGCCCAATGCGGGGCTTGATCCCAGGACCCTGAGATCATGACCTGAGCCAAGGGCAGAGGCTTTAGCCCACTGAGCCACCCAGGCACCCCCCACCAGTATTTTTTGAAGAGCAACATTTTTAGTATTTACGAAGTCCAATTTATTTTTATTTTATTTTTGTGTTCTTGTGTCTTATTTCAGAAAAAATTTGTTGAAGCTCTGTTCACTGTGATTATATTTTCTTAACATGTTTTAGCTCTTTTTTTTTGAGAGAGGGAGTGAATGTCCATAAGTGGAGGTGGGGGAGGGGCAGAGGGAAAGGGAGAGAGAGCATCTTAAGCAGGCAGGCTCCATACCCAGCACAGAGCCTGATGCAAAGCTCAGTCCTGGGATCTCAGACCCTGAGATCATGACCTGAGCCAAAATGAAGAGTTTGATGCTTAGCCAACAGAACCACCTAGGCACCCTTAAAATCTTTTAGCTCTTAATTTTATGATGAATAATGTAGGGTAAAGATTGAGATCAGTTTTTTGCACATTATTATCAAATTTCTTATTTGAAGATGTTATTTATTACTGATTGAACTGCCCTGGTGTTAATGTTGAAAATCAATATATGGCTTTATATCTGCACTCTTTTTATTCTATATCATTGATGTATCTATTTAACTTAAGTACATACCATGTTGTTTTAATTACTGCAGATCTCTAAAAACTTAATATCAAGTATTTACACATTCTAATTTTGTTTTTTCTCCCATTCATTCTGTTTGCAATTCTAAGTCCTTTACATGTTTATATAAAGTTTGGAATTAGCTTGTCATATTCCACAAAAGAATTTGTTGGAATTTAACTAAAACTTATTTGATTTTCTAGATAATTTGCATAGAATTTATATCTCAACAGCATGAGTTTTCTGTTAACACAGTATATGTTACAATGTATTTCTTTCTTTAGTTCTAACAGTGTTTTGGTAGAGTCTTTGGTAATTTGGGAATACCATTTCAGCTGTAAATACTGGCAATTCTTTTCTTTTAATTAAACTTGTTGCTGTATTTTAAGAATTATAATGTTTGTGAAGGGTATGATCTGAATTTTCTTTTTTTCTAATACCATTGTATAGGTTTGCTCTAAGGGTAATAGGGATGCAGCTAATGAATTGCAAAGTATCTTACTGCTTTCTTAAATGATTGTTACAATTCACCTGAGAAGGCTTTAGAGTCTGTAGTTTTCATTGTGAGAAGGTATTAAACTGCTTGTTCGGGTGCCTGGGTGGCTCAGTGGGTTAAAGCCTCTTCCTTGGGCTCAGGTCATGATCTCAGGGTCCTGAGACCTAGCCCGCATTGGGCTCTCTGCTCTACAAGGAGCCTGCTTCCCCCCTCTCTGCCTTTCTCTCTGCCTACTTGTGATCTCTCTCTTCTCTGTCCAATAAACAAATAAAATATTTAAAAAAAAATAAAAATAAACTTCATGTTCAATTTATTTAATAGTTACAAGTTAATTCAGATTATCTGTATTTTCTTGAATAGTTTTGGGTCATTTGTGTCTGTCAGGGATTTTGGTCATTTCATGTAAGATATCAAATATTAATGTAAATGTTTTCATAATAATCCCTTATGTCTATTTCATTCCTGCCACTGATGTCACTCTTTTGATTGCTAATATTCATAATGGTTGCTCTTTCTTTATTCCTGATCAGTCTAGCTACAGGTTTATCAATTTTATTGATCTGCTCAAAGGATTGGACTTTGATTTTCCTCTATTGGCCACATTTCTCTATAATAGGTTTCTGTTCTTATCAGTACTATTTTCCTTCCTCTGCTTCCTTTCATTTTAACATGTTCTTTTCTTTTAACGTGTTTTTCTTTCCTAGTCACTTATTGTGAAGACTGAAACCTGCAGTTTAAAACTTTTCATCTTTTAGCATAGCTTGATATGTGTCTTATATTAAATTGAACAGAATATGAAATCTTCCATCATAGCATGTAGTGTTCTCTAAATGTCAGTTAGGTCAAATTGGTTCCCAGTGTTCAGTCTTTTATATGCTTATTGAATTTCTGTCCACTTGATCTATCAGTTATTTAGAGTGTTCAAACTGTCAACTAAAATTTTGGATTTGACTATTTCTCCGTAGTTCTATTAGTTTTTTTTTTCTTCACTTATTTTGAATCCTCAAAATTAGGTATATACATGTTTAGCACTGTCGTGTTATCTTGAAGTGACTTTATTATAATGAAATGACCTTAATTATACAGGTGATATTCTTTTCCGTGATATCTACTTTGTGTTATATTAAAATAACCACTACAACTTTCTTTTAATTATTGTTAGGTTGATGTATATATTTATACACACACACACACACACGCATGCACGCACACATATGTATATACATACGTATATATATATATTTTTTCTTTTTAGATGTATGTATTTATTTTAGAGAGAGACAGAGAGAGAAGGAGAGAATCTCAAGCACACTCCCCACTCAGTGTGGAGCCCAACATGGGGCTCAATGCCATGACCCAGAAATCATGACTTGAGCCAAAATCAAGAGTCAGATGCCTAACTGAGTCATTCAGGCTCCTTCTTGGTATATATTTTTCTTTCCTTTTTTTTTTTTTTTTTTGGTATATATTTTTCTACCAATTTTCATTTAATCTACTTAAGTACTTATATTTAATGTGGTTACATATAAACAGTTTATAATTGTTTGCTTTGTTTTGTGGAAAATATCAGTTACTTGCAGTTTTTAAAATCTAAATCGGCAATGTTTATATGTTGTTTTCCTTTTCTTCTTTTTTGGCTTTCTTTGGAATTGAGTACTTTTATGATTTCACTTAATATTCTTACTGGCTCATCGAATGCTACCCTCCATTTTCGTTTGGTGTTACTTTGTATGTCATAGTATAGAACTTATTATTAACTCATTATCATACCATTTCTTTTTTTTTTTAAAGATTTTATTTATATACTTGACAGAGCATGGAAGAAACAGCAAGAGAAAGCACAAACAGAGGGAGAAGGAGAAGCAGGCTCCCCATTGAGCAAGAAACCCAATGTGGGGCTCAATTCTAGGACCCTGGGATCATGACCAGAGCAGAAAGCAGATGCTTAACTGACTGAGCCACCCAGGCACCCTTATTGTACATTTATGTTTAGATAAGAAATTTACAATGATGTACTTCCACTTCCCCCTTCTTAGTGTTTAGGCAGTTACTCTCATTCATCTTATTCTCATATATGTTATACTCCACAATGCATAGTAATTTTTTTCTAAAAGCATTTACAGTTAAATTTTTAAAGTAGGAACAATATTTTGTTTGCCCACATATTTACATTTCTTGTGCTCTTTGTTTCTTTACTTATCTCTAGGTTACATTTGGTATCATTGTTCCTCTATATGAAGGAATCTAACATTTTTTGCATTGTTGATTCTCTGTTGTTTTTGTCTAGTCTTTTTTATTCCTTTGTTATTTAAAATAATTTTTATAGATATATTTCCAAGCTTGCTGATATTATTCTCTGAAATGTCTAAATTAATATGAAATCTATCCAGTAAATTTTCATTTCATATAGTTTTACCTCTAGAAATTTGTATTTTCTAAATCTTTTTTTAAGCTTCTATTTATTTATTTGACAGAGAGAGAAAGAGATCACAAACAGGCAGAGAGGCAGGCAGAGAGAGGGGGGAAATAGGCTCCCTGCTGAGCAGAGAGCCCGATGTGGGGCTCGATCCCCCGACCCTGAGATCATGTCCTGAGCTGAAGTCAGAAGCTTTAATCCACTGAGCCACCCAGGTGCCCCAGAAATTTGTATTTTCAGTGTCTCCACTTTTTATGTTCTTTTCTCTATCTGCTTTAATATATGGAACACAGATTTAGCCGCTATGGTAAAGCCCCTGTCTATTAATCCTATTATTTCTTCCATTTTGGATCAGTTTCGATTGATATTCTCTCTTCATTGTTTTGCTGCTTCTTTTCATGTCTGGTAATTTTATCGGATGACAGAGATTGTGAAGTTTACCTTGTTTAGTGCTGGATATCCTTACCGCCCTATAAATATTATAAAGCTTTTTTGTACAGCAGTTCAGCTAATTGGAAACGATTTGATCCTTTCAAGGTGTGGCACTGTAGCATCTTTTAGTTTTAGAGCTAATTTGACTCCACCTCTGAAGTAATAACCTTCTGATTACTGTACTAGATGCCCAGTAAATCATGAGATTTTCCACTTTGGATCCTGGGAACATGATCTATACCCTTCCCTAAGTGTGCTCTGGAAATTGTCTTCTCTGCCTTTTTTGTGTGAGGTTCTTTTCCTAGCTTTGGGTAGTTTTCTTTCTTGCCTGCACTGGTTAGCACTCAGCTGGAGATTTGAAAGGGACCCTGTGCAGAGCATCAAAGCAGAGCACCCTTTCCATGTACATCTCTCTTTTCTCCAGTGCCCTTGCAAGCTCCATCTTCCTTGGCTTGCTCAGACTCCCAGTTCCATCTTTTTTATTTAGGATGATCACAGGGCTCCATCTGGGTTTCCCTTCCCTGGAAACTCAAGTGAGTAAATTGGAGCAATTTTAGGGCTCGCATTTGTGGCCTTTCACTGAGATATCGCTGTCCTGTGCTTCCTGATGTCAAAAGCTTGAAAACTATTCATTCATATATATTTTTTGGAGCTTTTAAGTTGTTCTAAGCAAGACTAAACCCAGTTAAACTTGCTTCAAGATGTCTCTGATTCATTCTTAAATTATATTTTAATATTATGCATTTATTCAATGAGAGTTGTATTTTTTAGAAAAAGAGGTTTATCATGTTTTGTATTTCGTATATTATCTAATATCCTCTTAATTTGTGAAAACATTTTCTGTTTTCAGTATGTTTCTGAAAGAACTCATGTGTATTTATGAAGAAAATTTGGAAACATTTTTAAAATGAAAAATTGTATTTTGAAAAAGAAAACTAATGCATAATCTTTTCTATTTTCAGGAGGGGTCTAATTCTTGAGTTTCCTAAACAGAGTGAATGAAAACTATTAAGTCAACTCTTGACTCTCTTTACATTTATCTTTCCTTTATTAAAAACTTGATTCTCATACCACAATAGAATAATGGGCAAAAAAACTACTGAAGTGTTCTTTTGTTTTCCTACAATCTTCCTTAATCATATTATAATGTTTTTACAGTGTAAAAAACGTACCTAGATAGTAGTATGGGAAGCAAGTAGCATTAGGAAGCAAATAGTATTACAAAGCAAGATTATCTGACACTACAAATACTGAATCTAGACTGTAAGAGATTTTCTTCTGTATATGCTAGCTTTATTAGTTGCAATAAAATACAGAAGCCTATAGGGAACAACACCACGATGATAAGCCATCAGAACAATCTGTAGAGATGAATGTTTTCCCTGCAGAATGCACAAACATCAAGAGACTTAAATCCAGACACTCTACAGAGTACTAAGGAAAAAATGTGTGAAGATACTGTGTCTTTTTCTTTATTAAGAACCTAGTGTCCCTTCATTGTACAGACCACTTCTTAGTTTATCAGGTTTGTTTGTTTGTTTCTTTTTTATATAATATTGTATAATTAATATTTCTAAGTAATAAAAATATTTTTGTTTTTTAATATTTTATTTACTTATTTGACAGAGTTTGAAGGACACAAGTGGGGTGCCAGAGAGAGAGAGAAGTAGACTCCCCGCTGAACAGGGACCCCCCCCAGTGTGAGGCTCCATCCCAGGACCCTGAGATCATGACTTGAGCCGAAGGCAAATGCTTAACCTACTGAGCCTCCCAGGCACCCCTCAGATTTGTTTCATATATGATTTAATTAAAATTCAGTAGAAAATTACAATAATATCAAAATAAAATTTAGCATAAGAAAACAAATGGTTTAAAAGATTACTAAATATAATGTTAAACTATAAGACTATTTTACTACTTAATTTATTTTTACAAAAAGATACATTGAAATTCATATGTCCATTACATTCTATAATACTTTATGTAGGTATTATATATGTCTATAGAAGCCAATATGTTGCTTAAAATAATTGCATAGATAGGGCACCTGGGTGTCTCAATCTGTTAAGCCTTTGGTTCAAGTCACGATCTCAGGCTCCTAGGATCTAGCTGCACATTGGGCTCCCTGGTCAGTGGGAGCCTGTTTCTCTCTCTGCTACTCCCCCTGATGTGCTCTCTCTCATTGTCTCAAATAAATAAATAAAATCTTAAAAAAATAAAGTAATTGCACAGAAATATTAATTATGTTATTTATTCAATTAGTCAGTAATGATGTATTATTAACATTTAGGTATCTCAGTAAAATCTGTATGGATGCTGAATTTTAAAACTTGAAGTTAAATATATATAACTGTTATTTAACAGTTGATATTTTTCTATTCCTCTTAATAGAATAATAAAAATAATTGGAGATTCTTCTTTCTCTGTAGTCTACATAATCTTTTAAATACCATTTGCCGTGCTTTCCATTTTGAAAGGCTTAAAAATATTGTAGGATTTAATAGAAAGCTAATGAACTCAAAAAAATTAGTGCTAATTTTACTAGCAGTTTCCAGTTAGGTTTACAAGAATCTTTTATTAGCAGTTCGGAATCTCTCTGACCAAGCATATGTAATGGTTGGTAAATTCACTGAGATTTCTAATCTAACAGTGTACTTGGTTGTATCATCACATTATCTTACAACTACACATACCCTTCTTTCTCTAAAACCCAGAATGAAGTCATGTGGCAAGCATTTTAGAGTAGATAGTTCATATGCAGAGTCAGCTCTGAGTAAAACTTGACAGCAGTCTGTTTTGTTTCAACATATTTAATCACCATTTTAAGGACCTTCTCTCCTTCTATAGACACTCACTTTTTCTGCCTGACATTCCATTTTTGTTCTCCTGTTTCTTCTCTATCAGAAATGGATATCATAAATTCACTGAAAATAACATTAACCTTGCATACATCTTTGGGCACATTTAGTAAGAATAGATAAAAAGAAAAATACAGAGGTGAAGAAAGAAGAGAAGAAAAAATTTTCCTTATTTAGAGAAATTTAAGTTTTCAAGCCAAAGAGAATGGTCCTTTTATTAAGAGATCTTAAAATAATCAGAAAATTCACAAAGCATTTTGTGTTTGTGATACCATGTGAACTCCAATCTAATTAAGTTAGCCAAGAATTCTTCCTATTTCTTACATTCTTAAAATAATTCACTAAATATTTTTTGAGCATGTGCATGTGCATAAGTCAGTAGAAGAGGTAAAGTATGTGGAAAATGTATCCTTAGAAGGACTTTCATTATATATTTCAAAGTTTCACAATTACTTTTTATGATCTTTATTGGTTGACAGCTTCTTATGGGTCTTATTCTCACTGACCTTACAAATTGCAACCAATTACCCCCTCCAAAATGTTATTAGCATACTACTACTAATGTTATTTAAAAGATTTACCTTTAAAAAATAAGAAAGTAAAAAAAAAATTAAAAAATAAGAATGTATTTATCAGGGGCGCCTGGGTGGCTCAGTGGGTTAAAGCCTCTGCCTTCGGCTCAGGTCATGATCTCAGGGTCCTGAGATCAAGTCCTGCATTGGGCTCTCTGCTCAGCAGAGAGTCTCCTTACCCCCTCCCTCTCTGCCTGCCTCTCTGCCTACTTGTGATCTCTCTCTCTCTGTCAAATAAATAAAATCTTAAAAAAAAAAAAGAAAGTATTTATCAAAAATAATCAATGATATTACTTCTAAGGCTTTTATTGGAATGCCTTACAAACTTTACATTTTTACTAACATCACATCAAGTGAAAAAGATAATTTAATTAGTACTATATCTTTTTATTTTCTAAAATTTGATTATAAGTAACACACAAAGTTACATTAGTTTTAGGTGTACAGTATAGTGATTCAACATCTCTATACCTTATGCTATGCTACAAATATTACATACTATTATCCAGAATTTGGGGGTGCTTTTTCTATGATCTATCCTACCAGAACAGAGATGATGATGTTGCTATTAAAAATAAAACAAATATCATAAGCTGTATAAATAAAAATTCTTAAAAACAGAAAAGTAAATATGCTATCCACATCTTAATCCTTGTGTAGAATTTTGGTAAACTATTTTTTTCCACCACATGTTCTTTTCATAGTGAAAGCCCGTTATTTTTCTTTTTTGTTTATCTAAGCAGAATTTTAAAAGAATATCAAATACAATGCTTATGACAAGAAATACTGTTTTTTACCATGAGAAGATGCAATTATTAGCAAATCAAATCCACCAACATATAAAAGAGTACTATATTATGGCCAAATGGTGTTAATTTCAGGAATACAAGCTTAGTTATCAGTTATCAGTTAATTTGATTTGCTAAAGATTAAGTCTTCTTGGAGAACAGAACCCTTTAAGGACTGCTTTTCTTTATTCCCAATAATTTTCCCTGTTCTGAAGTCTGCTTTGTCTGAAATTAATTTAGCCACTCCAGGTTTTTTAATGTTATCATATTGTGTCTTTCCCATACTTTTACTTTTACCCTATCTGTGTCTTCATATTTATATCTGTGTCTTCATATTCCTTGGATCTCTTTTGAATTATTTGAATTAATTCACTTGAATTAACATATGCCATGTTCACAATGTACGTGTTGCACTTGTTCTTTATTTCTTCTCCCCCTCCTCTTCTTTAAAATTTTTCTTCTCTGGTTTTTAACTGAGCATTTTATAACATTCAACTTTCTCTTCCTCTCTTACTTAGCCTATCAATGATATATATATATATATATATAGAGAGAGAGAGAGAGAGAGAGAGATATCAATTATATATATGTATATAAATAGACAGAGAGAGAGTTTACTATATATGTTTTTAGCTGTTTTTGTTTTTAAATAGAAGCCTATCTAAAATATCACTTTCCCTTCCATATACCAGAAAGGTACTAGGGTATCTTTCTTGACTCTTCACTGTGGGAACCCAGTGGGGTTCCTGAAGGTAAAATTCATAAATGTATGAGGGTCCACCTAAAATTCTAGCTCCCAGTTGTTTCTACTCCTCTCTCTAGTTTACACTTAGCTCCTATACTCATCAAAATGATAATTGAAGTGTTTTTACCAGTATATGACTCTAGCAGCTTGTTTCATGAATGCAGATTTTGGATTCACCAGTCTTTGTAGATTTTGGGTGACTACTTGCCATGCTTGCCTACTTCTTTGAAGTTTCCAACCAAGTAATATGATCTCAGTTTGTTCAGACTTTTACTTATTTTTAACACTTCCAGCTTTTAACATGTTGAAATTGAAATCAGAAGTCACCTTCATCTGTCAGTGTTTGGCTAACATTAAGGTGCCAGATACTACAGTGACTAATAAATTACTAAAACCTTCCTTTGGCTTTTTAATTGTTTATAAAGAAAATATTTTTCAACTTCAATTGTAATTTAATAAGTTCATTTTCAGATAATAAGATTTTTTAGCTTCAAGAGATAACATCATATGCATAATAATGCACTACTTTGTCAAGCTGATGATAAATCAGATTTGTAGGAGGTGAATGCAAAGTTTTGTTGGTTTTTTTTACACAATAAAAAATTCTACATTAGTTCAAACTTAACAGTATTGAAAGTATGAAATCATCATAGAATATGCAGGGTAGTAATAATAACTAACTCAAAAAACAAAAGCTACTGCTCAATCTATATTTGTATTATGAGCAGTGATTCCATTTCATTATGTAAAACAAATCTGTTACAATAAATCATGTTGTAAATATTTATCTAATGCTTTTACAATCTTTTTAAAGTTAGAAATGTTTTGAGGTCATAAAGTTATACACGACCATAAAAAGTGAATGCCTCTGCTTATAATAAACAGTAAAAATAATTTATGTCAAAATTAGTACTTCACAAACTTTTATGTACCTCTAAAGGATATCGCAGATAAGTTACTTTTTGAGACATTCTTATTTGGTGATGGAAATTTTCAGTGACTACTCACTAATAATCTGGGCAGTAAATAGAAGAATGTCTCAACCTTTGACCTATTAACTCAGATACTTTTTCTGTCAATTGATATAATTATGTATTTCTTCTTCCTTGGCCAGTTAATACGGTAGAATACATTAATTGGTTTGCTAATATTGAACCCATACTGCATCCTGAAAATAAAATCAATGATATATAGTTCTTTCTGAGACAGTGTTACATTCAGTTTATTAATATTATGTTGGGGATTTTTGCATCTAAGTTTTATAAGATAAGTTTATAAGATATTAGTGTGTAGCTTCCTTTCTTCTTTCATTTATTTATGTGTCTGCTTGCTTGCTTGATTTTTATTTTACTGCTTTTGTTTGGTTTCTGGAAGAGTTATGTAAAACTAATGTTAAATCTCCTTAAAAGTTTATTAGAGTTGTCCAGCAAAATAACCTGTGCTTAGAGATAGCTTTTTTGGGAAGCTTCTTAATTTGAAATTCAAATTTTTAAATGACTATAGGACTATTATCTTTTTATAAATATGATTTATAGAAATAGTAAGGAGAAGGATATTATAGTTTATGTACATATAATGGCTCTTTTGTTGTTCATTCTTTTTTCTTAACACTTCAACACTTACTACCTTTATCATTTTATTTGTTTGAAGATCTTCCTTTACCCTAGTCACAAGTGCTTTTACTTTTCTTTTGTCCAAGAATGTCTTTATTTCTCCTTTTCTTTTTTTTTTTTTTTAAGTTTTTATTTATTTATTTATTTGACACAGAGGGAGATCACAAGTAGGCAGAGAGGCAGACAGAGAGGGAGAGGGAAGCATGCTCCCCGCTGAACAGAGAGCCCATGTGGGGCTCTATCCCAGGACCCTGAGATCATGACTTGAGCCGAAGGCAGAGGCTTTAACCCACTGAGCCACCCAGGTACCCCCTCCTTTATTCCTGAGAGATTATTTCACTAGTTATAGATCTCACAGATGACACTACTTTTCTTTCAGAACTTGAAAATTATACTGGTTCTGTTTGACTTCCATGTTTCAAAAATGAGAAATCAGCTGCTATTCAAATGCGTTTCTTATAAAGAATGCTTTGTTTCTCTCCAATACTTCAAAATTTTCACAGTTTGATTTCCAGAAGTATAATTTTGTTGTGTCTTGGTGCGGATATCCTAGGGTTTATCCTTTTCTGGTTTTGATCAGTGATATAAATGTGTAGATTTGGATCTTTTGCCAAATTGGGGAGATTTTATCCATTAGTTCTTTCAGTTTCATTCCTTTTTTTTTCCTTCTGGAAGTCTAATAATGAAACTTTTGGAAATTTTGCTTTTATTCACTGCTCCCTAAGGCTTTTCATATTTTATCAATGTCTGTTGTTTCAATGGGATAAAGTCTATTGATCTGTCTCCAGTTTTTACTTAATCTATTCTCTTGTCATCTCCAGTCTGCTATTTGGTTTATCCATTAAAAATTTTTTTATTGTATGTTTTGAATTCCCTAATTTGAATTTGGTTCATTTTTATAGCTTCTTTTTATTTCCCTTTCATTGTATTTCAATAGAATTTGCAGCATATTTTAGAAAAATTTATGATGTTTGTTGTAAAATTCTTGTCAGTTTATTACAATATCTGATTCATCTCAGCGTAAGCATCTATTGATTTCCTTTTTCTCATTGGAGTTGTGTGTTGTTTGTTTCTTCGTATGAAAGGCGACATCAGTTCTATTTTAGATATTCATCTAACATATTGGACAACTCTACATCCTATTTAAATATTTTAACAGCAAGTCACACTGTTTATGTTAGAAATAGCTTTTTGTGACTTAGGGTTTCATGTTTAACTTTGAGAACTTTTGTACTGTTATTTTGATTTACTTTGATTATCTGATGCAGTGGGGTCCTTACTTGGTTCCTTCTGGTGCCACTTGACAGGGTAGAAAGTATTTTTACCTACAACCAGCAGAGTTTCTCACTGAGGAAGAAGGGGCTCATGCACCTGGAGACAAAGAGACTCTCATGATCTAGTGAAAGGAAAACTTCTCTTTCCTTTGTGCTATTCTCCATACTTCTGGTCATTCTGACCAGAGAGTATGAATTGATTTCTCAAACCAAGCAATTCTCCAATTCTCTGTGCATATCAACTAGATGTCCTATAATTTAATTCAGGCCTCAAGCTATCTATCTGGAGCTAGCATCAGATCACACAAGTTAAGGGTTCAGTCCCTCAAGACCACCTCCTCCCCTTCCCATTTCAGATACAATCACAAGTCCCAGGTAGTTACTTATACTTCTAGCAGACTGTATATAAATCAGAGGTTCCCACAAACCTCTTCTTGGGCTTCATAATGTGTTAGAACAACTCATAGAACTCAGGAAAAGAGTTTACTTACTAAATTGTCAGCTTATTATAAAAAGATACAAGTCGGGAACATCCAGATGGAAAATGTTCATAGAACAAGGTATTGAGGATGAGGCAGAAGCATCCATACTCCTCTGGGTGCTCTTCATTGATGTATAACTCTTTGAACTCTGTACAATAGGGATTTTAATGGAGGTTTCATCATTCAGGTATGATCAACTATTAACTCAATCTCTAGGCTCTCTCTCTTCATTGGAGAATGTGAGCTAGAACTAAAAGTTCTAAACTTCTAATAATGACTTGATTTTTCTGTTGACCAGCCCCGGTCCTTAAGCTATGTGGAACCCACCAAGAGTTGCTTCTTTATAACAAAAAATGTGTCTATTTCCCAGGAAATGTTCCTATTACCCAGAAAATTCTAAGGGATTTAGGAGCTATGTGTCAGGAGCTGGGATCAGAAATCAAGTATTAGAGGAAAAGATTCACATACCAACTTTTCAGTTTGGAGAAATTGCAAAAATTAGGGAATTGAGAGCTCTGAGCAAAAGCCAGGGAAGAAGACCTAAATATATATTTCCTGTTATATCAAATTTAACCCATGATGATTTTTTTCTTTTCTTTCTTTTTCTTTTCTATTGTGTTTTATTTTATTTCCTTTGTGTGTATGTTTCTTTGTGTGTGTGTGTGTGTGTGTGTGTGTGTGTGTGTGCATTATTTCATATTTGTTGTTGCTGGCCTCCATAGCATGCCCCAACGTCCAGAGAAACTGTTGAAAAATAACCAAGAAGAAATAAGTTAAAATTGCAACAAGGGATGTTGACTTCAGAAAACCATGTCATGAGATCCTGGAAAAGCCAGTGATGGCAGAATTAATGTTCAACAGAAAGTAAGTGGGCTGAATTTCTCTTGGGCTTTTTCATCTCTCTCTGTGGCCCTTTCCTGAGAATTCAAAACGGACTATCCCACCCCTATCTTAAACTATTTATCTGTTGCAAAATGCAAGATTTCATTCTTTTTTTTTTTCAGGGCATTTTCTTTAGGCATATGTATGTATGTTTAGGTCTATATCAAAATATCAGGCCGACAGCTTTTTTCAAATTTCATTATAGTGAGTCATTTTTTTGAGTCATTTATAAAGCAATGGTTCTTATGCTTTATCCATGGATAGACCTAGAAGGTATTATACTAAGTGAAATAAGTCAGACAGAGAAATACAATTGCCATCTGGTGATTGGTTTTTTGTTTGTTTTTTCAGGATTTTTTTTTTTTTTTTTTTTTGAGACTGACTACTGATTATGGGAGACAGACAAACATATGGAGCATGGCTGTTTGTTATGGCTCATAGTCCTCCTACCTCACCTGGGTCTGTGGGTGGAGACGTGTCTACAGCCTTGTAGGAAAAGACATAGCTGTTTGTTAGAAAGCTGTTCCAGCTGTTTGTTAGAAAGAAGGATCTGCTTTTCTGGTGGTATAGTCTTCAACTGAGGCTTTTGGCAGGACTCTTGTTGGATTCAGAGTTAAAATGTATGTACTTGAATCTCCTTCTGCTGCTAGGGTGGTGGTTGCCAAATGACAGGTCTTGGTTACCTTCTCTCAGGTGGAAGAACACAGATGTCTGGGTGTTGTTTTTTTTTGTTCTGGTCTTAATGTCCCAAACCAGTTCACCTTACCATCTCTTAGTGTTTTCCTTGGTTGTATCTTGCATTGTTTCTTGAGTTAACAATTGTACTTAATCTACTTAATCTTGATCAACAGGAGGAAACACGTCTACAACATCTTGTGAAGACCAAAAATATTTTATTTATATATTTATTTGTGTATTCATGTATGTATTTATTTTTAAAGGTTTATTTATTTATTTTAGAGAGAAAGAGTGCACATGCAATGGGGGGAAGAGTAGAGGGAGAGGGAAAGAGAGAATCACATGCAAACTCTTTGCTGAATGCAGAGCCTTACACAAGACTTGATTCCAGGACCCTGAGATCATAACCTGAGCTGAAATCCAGAGTTGGTTGCTTAACTGACTGAGCCACCTGGGCACCCCATTTTGTTTATTTTTGAAATCAGTATTGCTTTCAGATTAGATTTTTTCCACTTGACACACTAAGGGGATCTCAATAATTAAGATAACACTTAGAATAACAAATAAATTCTTTATTTTAATAAAGAAGTGGCAGTTTAAATTCTAAAGTCTATAATATACATACATATGGCATTCTACAATAAATTTTTCATAAGCAAGTGGATTTTACTTCCTTAATTTCACCAATAACAAAAGTTAAGAATGAATTTTTTACAGGTCTGTTTGTTTCTACAGTAGTTTGAAAATGTTGGTAACACAACTTTTTTTCTATCTCAATTTTTAGCTATGGCATAGATGTAGATAATGGTGTTTAAATTTTAAAAAAAATGTTTTTCCAGTTATCTCTTTAGTTATATAACTGGTTCAATTTATGTTTACTCTTTTGGATCATCTCTAACTTGATCACTTTCTGATTTTAACCTTTTTTTTTTTTAAGAGTTATTTATTTATTTATCTAAGAAAGTGTGAGAGAGAGCACAAGCTGGGGGAGGGGCAGAGGGAGAGAGAAGCAGTCTTCCCAAGAACAGGGAGCTTGAGGAGGGACTCCATCCTAGGACCCTGGGATCATGACCTGATCCAAAGACAGTCACTTAACCAACTGAGCCACACAGACATCTCTAATTTCAACCTTTTAAATATGTTCTTCCTTTCACCTATAAAATATTATCTCTGGCTCCACTAGTTTTCCTTTGAAATGCCCCCTCCTCAAGTTTCTAGGTGAGTTGTCATTACCAAAGAAATCTCTCACCTAACGACCCATTCTAAAGTACTTACCTACAGTTGATAGTCTAAAATCATTACCTTTGTCAGTTTTTCACTCTTTTCCCCAATAGCATTTAAACGTCCAAAGGATACAGAATTTTCCTATTTATCTGTGTATCCACACTGTCTTGAAGAGTGCCTAGCATAACATACAGTAAACACCTAGTATTTTAAATGAATACATGAATAAATAATCATTAGTTATTTTTCCTTTCTTAAATACTTTTTTTCCTAGTAGTTAGAGCCTCTAAGCTTCTATCATAGCTTCTGACACAAAGTGAAAGTATAATATATAATAAATGACAAACTCCTGGTACTATTTACATAATATCAAAGCAGTTTTGTTAATATTCCACAGTTATTCAGGGCATTTTCCTCAAGCACATGTATATATGTTTGGGTCTATATCAAAAGTGTCTGACCAACAGCTTTTGCAAATTTCATTATAGTGAATCATTTAGAAAGCAATTGTTCTTATGCTTTGTTGAACCAAATGACGATTACTTCACAATAAGAAACTATTTTTCTATTATGAAAAATATCTGCCCAGACAAACCAAATTAGATACGGTAGTTCTCCATCATCTGGGAATAGAGCTTCTACTTTTTTTCTGCCATTGTTAACGTATGCTTCAAATTTTGCTTCAAGATGGCTGCTCTAACTTCTACCAACATCTCTTTATTTTATGTTTTATTACATGTTTATATAACAACTTGAATTTGCACAGCACTGCTATTTTAAAATTGAAAATTTCATTTGAATCTAGTAAGTTCCCTCTAAGGAAGATAGATAATAAAACAAAACTCAGAGACCACAAAGAACTGCATCCATGTTGTGTAGGGTATAGCCAAGAACCTTGCACATCTACATGCTTACAATATTTTAATCTATGATATTTCTTCTTTGTATATAAGATGATAATATTTCAATAGTTTCTCCTTTTAAAAATATTTGAACCAGATTCAATATTACCAGGTTATTATAAAATACCTAAATTTATATTCAGGAACAAATTAACCCAGCTCATTAGATGTCCATGCATTTTTCTGCAGAATAATAAGTAAAGAGATCAGAGAGATAATGAATCTTTTCCTAACTTGGCATAAGAAGGATTATCATTCACAAAATTTTCTTAGAGTCACACAATAAATACTTTACATATTAAAAGCCTGATTGACCTTTAAATTCTTAGATTCCTTAACTGATGGAAAAATTGATTCTGAAATTTAGCAAAGCTTGTTATGATGCATTTAACTAGTGTATACATTTATGAATTACAGTGTCTCAGAATTATGATGTCTTAATGTCCTAAATAATATTAACTTAAAGTTTTTAATTTCACAGTGCACTTTTCACATATATTTATAAAGTTCATTTGTAGCTGGTAAAAAATAGTGACTTAAATAGATTGAACAGGCCTTTATTATCATCTTGCTTTAATGGATAAACTCCAGAATTGACATTTAAACCCATTTTTTGTTAAAAATGCTACAATCCTTTCAGTAGGTTGCTTGTATTGAGGAATATTAAACTAGTTTGAAAAAGGAGTTCAAGGAAGGTGATCTCCTAAGGAGGAAAACACAGGGCTCTAATAATAAGATATCAAGACAAAGGAATGGTTACTTTGTAAACAGAACTTTGTCAACTGATAGCAGAGCCTTGATCATTGGACCCATCTTTGGTGTAGGATTAATTTTCAGGATGTGAAAGTCCTTAGACTCCTTATCAATTATATACCTCGGTAGTATGAAAAGAAGAAAGGGATCAAATAAAAGCATGCATTAAGACTTTATGATCAAAAGAAAAGGTGACGATTTAGGTGAATTTTGACTACTAACATTTCTTTCTGACTGATACTAAGTGCAGGAAGATTGCCACATGGAATCTCTGTGATAGGAAGATAATATAGGCAAACCCTGGTATGGCAGGGACTCCTTCCAAAACTGTGAAGAGAACAAACTAAAACTAAAGAAACAAAATCTGACATCCATTATATTGACATATTATTTTATTAACATACTTTTATGTAACTAATTCACATCTCTATACCTCTTCTCCCTGCTTTGCTCATTAAGAGTATCAGAACAATTCAGAGGACAGAGTTTGGGAACATATCGACATTTTTATATTTTATATAAAATATATTTTATTATATTTTTATAATTTATTATAGTTATAATTTATTATAATTTATATTATAAATTATAATAAATTATAATTATATAATTATTATATTATTAAATAATTATTATATTATATAAATAATAGGTATTATATAATTATAGCTAATTTATAATTTATAAATTAGCTATAATTTATTATAGTTTTATATTTATATATATATATAAATGTGTGTGCACATAACTCACAAATACACATATAAACATGAACATATCAATATATCTAATATCTAATACATTGTTCATTCTAGTAAGTTTAGCTACTCAGATCTCTAATTCTTTTTTTCAATTGTGAGAAGACTGACTTCTACCATCTTAACATATTTATCTATTCTTTTGGTAATTATTTCATTTTAAACATTTCATGTATTTGGTTATAGTATAAATGGCACCACTTTTAAAAATCTTCATTTAGGGATGCCTGGGTGGCTTAGTCGGTTAAGCATCTGATAGGTATGAAGTGATACCTCATTGTGGTTTTGATTTGCATCTCCTTGGTGAGTGATGATGAACATTTTTTTCATGTGTCTGTTGGCCATCTGGATGTCTTTGATGTCTTCTTTGGAAAAATGTCTGCTCATGTCTTCCCCCATTTTTAAATTAGATTGTTTTTTGGATGTTGAGTTTTATAAGTTCTTTATAGATTTTGGATACTGACCCTTTATCAGATATGTAATTTGCAAATATCTTCTCCCATTCTGAAGGTTGCCTTTTAGTTTCATTGATTGTTTCCTTCACTGTTCAGAAGCTTTGAATTTTGATGTAGTCCCAGCAGCTTATTTTTGCTTTAGTTTCTCTTGCCTCTGGAGACATATCTAGGATAAAAGTCACCATAGCTTATGTCAAAGAGATTACTTCTAGGACTTTTATGGTCTCAGGTCTCACATTTAGGTCTTTAATCCATTTTGAACTTATTTTTATGGATGGTGTAAGAAGTGGTCTAGTTTCTTTCTTTCACATGTTGCAATCCAGTTTTTCCAACACTATTCGTTGAGGAGACTGTCTTTTTTCTTGTTAGATATTCTTTCCTGCTTTGTTGAGATGAATTGACTGTGGAATTGCCAGTTTATTTCTGAGTTTTCTATTCTGTTCTATTGATCTATTGATCTATGTCTCTTTTTTTGTGCAAGTACCATATTGTTTTGATCACTACAGCTTTGTAATATAACATGAAGTCCAGAATTGTGATGCTTCCAGCTATGCTTTTCTTTTAGAATGACTATTGATTTTATTCTGTAAGATTAAAAAAAACTGCACAAAAATAAAAAGTGCAAAGACAAATCAATATCTGTGGAGGGAGATGCAATATTGTAGCATGGCTGTCTATAATGTATAAATTTAATACAATCCTAATACCATTTTTTCGGGCTTTTTTCAACAAGACTACTCAACGCTACATTTTGAATTTGTAAAAATTTAAATATTATTAAATATGTGTAAAATAAGTGTAGTGAGAGGGACTAACACTACCAGATTTAAAAAAAAATAAATAAACAAGCTTTAGTTATGCAAAGTTCTTTTGCCATAGACATTTAAAAAAAGGAACGCAGTGGGCACTTGGGTGGCACAGTTGATTGAGCATCTGACTCTTGGTTTCAGCTCAGGTCAGGTTCTCAAAAGTTGTGAGAGCAAACCCCATATCAGGTTCTGCACTCAGGGTTTAGTCTGCTTGAGATTCTCTCTCCCTGGCCCTTTGCCCCTCCTGTTCATGCTCTGTCTCAAATAAATAATTAAATCTTTAAAAAAAAGTGGTATGGAATGAGAAGTCACTAAGCAGACAGAAATAATCAGAAGAGTTAGTATAACACAAATTTATTAGTGCAAACCAGTTGGAAATTTTAGTATTTAAACATGGTCCAGGGAAAAACAGAAGTTAAGAAAAAATATTTATTTGGATCCATACTTATGGTAATCAAGAAAAGTTCCAATTAATCAAAATTGCAATATGAAACAAAAATAAACCATAAATTCTAGAATGTAAGAGTGAGGGGGGGTCCTGGTTCACTCAGTCTGAAGAGCATGCCCCTCTTGATCTCCAGGTCACGAGTTGAGCCCCATGTTGGATGTAGAGATTACTTAAACAAATATAAAATAGAATAAAGAAACTTAAAAAATAGAATACAAAACTGATGTTTTCTATTATAAATCTGGAATGGGGAACATATTTCTAACTGTCACTCAGAACCAGGAGCCATTAATATTAAAAATAAAAAAATAGTTCAGCACAGAAAACAAGTACTTCCAATACTTTTGCAAGGGTTGTCACAGGGGAGCAGGGAAAAGAGTAATTTAAAAGACAAAATAATAAATGATAAATTGGGCAAATAAGATTACAGTTCATGTTTCAGAAAAAGGCCTTAATCCCACCAGTATGTAAAGTTTCTGAAAGTTAATATTATATATATACATATATATATAATATAATATAAAAAGTTTACATTTTTTTAAAGATTTTATTTATTTGACAGAGAGAGCAAGAGAGCACAGACAGGAGGAGTGGCAGAGGGAGAGGGAGAAGCAGGGAGCCTGATGTGGGACTCGATCCCAGGATCCTGGGATTATGACCTGAGCCAAAGACAGTTGCCCAACCAACTGACCCACCCAGGCACCCCAAGAAAAAATGACCGATTAATAGAAAATGACTAATTTATATGAAAACACTGTTGATAGGAGAGTCAATTAAAAGCTACTTAATGGGGCTTCTGGGTGGTACAGTCAGTTAAGCATTTGACTCTTGGCTTTGGCTCAGGTCGTGATCTCAGTGTTGTGGGATGGAACCCCTGCCAGGGCTCTGCATTCACTGCAGAGTCTACTTAAAGAGTCTTTCTCCCTCTCTCTCTTCCCCTCTCCCCCATATGTGTGCTATCTCTCTCTCTCTTAAAAAACTTAAAAAAAAGAAAAAAACTTAAAAAAAAGATATTCTTTCCTGCTTTGTTAACTTAACAAACTTAAGTGGCTTAGTCAACTTAAAAAAAACTTAAAAAAAAGAACTTAACTTTTAACTTAAAACACTTAAAAAAAAGAAAACTTTTTTTTCAACTTAAAAAAAAGAAAAAAAACCCTCCTTAACTATCTGAAAAGATGCTCAGCTTCACTTTTGAAATAAAAGAGAATTTCAAATGAGATTACACTAAGAGTTCTCATTTTGTATCATGTCTATAATGGAGTAGCTTGTGTTAGATTAACTGTCACAGAGAAAAACCTTAAAGTCTGGACAAAATTAAAACAAAGAAACAGAAGCCAGCTACTTGAATGTATGAAAGGGCAATCAAGTCATATGGGCTCCACGGTACAAATCCTGGAAGGAGGAGAACCTGGTAACTTGAGCCAGTCTTCCTCAGCTGGATTCTCCTCTGTGAGGCATTAGTGAGTTGGTGGTTCTGGGTTGCTAGAGGAGAGCATCAATCTAGAGTTCTCTGCAGTCTCATGAATCAGAAATGACTCATGGGTTGCTAGAGGAGAGCATCAATCTAGAGTTCTCTGCAGCCTCATGAATCAGAAATGACACAGATTGGATTTATTTCTTATTTTTAACAGGATTTTGGAAAATTCTACACTTCTGTTAGATAGGTGCACCCAATATACCATATAATATCTGCTTTGAAAGCTAGTTTGGCTATCCCACTTGATTTAGAGCATGAGATGTTTTTGTTGGGATAAGAACACATTCATATGGCATGTCTCAGACTAGTCTTCCTTCTCAGGTTTCGGAGATTGTCTTAGAGATTGTCTTGGAGACATCTCTGGAGTGCCAAATATAAGAACTACCAGTAATATCATAGAAAATGACTTGTGCTTATGAGATCTTTTTGTCTGACAATAATCAGAGCATTTTATGGTGTAGCTGGTGGTACATATTGTCTTCTTTCTAAGAAATATAGGTACCTGTGGTCAAAAGGAACTTTACCCATGCCACCTATTCCTCATGTCTACATTTTTTAATTCATAAGGCATATGCCTCATTCAAGTTGTGGGATATGGTATTAGGAGTTTTCATTAGAGATCACAAGGTTCTGCATTCTGGAAAACCAAAGCTTTTTTGAATTACATAATATTTTCCTCATGAATTAATTATTATCAAACTAATTCCAGTAATTGCTGTGCACAAGATAAGTCCTGAGCTGGTTCAAACACCAAAAATGATAATCCTAGGGAGTTCAAACATCAAGAATGATAAAAATCTTGGTTTCCTGGCCTAAACTATGACCAAACTAATTTGGCCTAGATCCGAGAGTTAAACTCTCATGTATAATCATTCTATTGGGCTCTTTTTCTTCTCGTTTAACATCTTGAAAATATGTCTGTGTTAATTTCTAATTTTCATCCTCTGGTATAGACATCAACAGAAGCTCATTAGCAAAAATGAATTATTCTATGTGCCGTCTTTATGGCTCCTTGCTTACTTGAAGGCAGTTCTGTAATGACTTATCTCTTTGAGTTGAAATGATGATGCAAGAACGAGTAATATCAGAGAGTAAAAAGAATTTTACCCAAGGTCCCATGGTTGATAACACCTCAGGGTCACCATGGGGATAACTGGCATGGAGACATTTAACTCTAAAAAAATTGTTTTAAGGTCTTAACTCACATTTATGTTTCAAACAGATCTTATTGGAGTTTCATATATAGTGCATATAAATTCCTCTTCTGGCAAAATTGTTTACTTCTATCTCTGCTGTATTGGGAATACTCCATAGACTAGAATTTGGTAGAGGACCTCCTAGTAGCTCCATCTACATTGGACCCAACTTACAATGTAAGAGCTTTTGGGCACAGATATCTATATTTTTGTATTTATCAGTAATCTCTCTTAGATGCTCAAATATTTAATAAAACTGCCATATAGGTTTTGAGTATTTAGCTCTAACAATTTCTGGTTAAATTGGCTCCACATTTATATCTATTAGAATTTCACTGGCTATTATGTTCAAAGGATCCCACAAATTCAATCAGTTGTCTTCCCCTATCTCACATAAAAGTCAGCCTCTTGAAACCCAACATATTTGTCTATTTGCTGTGATCTACTAAATTTTTATTACTCCAATATTTTATTCATATCTACTATATACTTATTCATGCTAATTAATTGTCTGGTATTAATAATAATGAAATGCTAAGGATTCTGATAGCCAGTCAGCCCTTGGACTATACAAGGGCTGGTTAAGAGAGTGTCCCTAATTTTGCTTCCCCTGTTAAATCATGAAGTAGAAATAGGAACACTAGATTTCTCCAGCTAATAGAGTTTGTCTGCTATTATATTGTATCTTAACTACTTGTATAACCTCTGCTTTATCCTGAGGATGGAGTGACTCACTTTGATGGCATTTAATTCTGCTGGGGAAAAAAAGTCATTTTTTAATCACAACTCATGGCTTTGTGGTAAAATGTATGACCTTTCATTTTGTAAAAATCATATCTGACCTCATTGAGCTATGCTTAATTGGTTTCAGTTTCCCTTACTTCTAAACTTGTTTCAACAACTTTTCTTTCCAGCTTCTGGCTATCACCTTCATTTTCTCTTTATGACCCTCAAGGGTATAAATCTCTTTATTTCCCATATATTTGGTCATTTTCCTTTCTCTAAATTTTTGGACTTATACCTTCTTTTTTATAATATACACTTTTAAATTTACTTCATATATTAAAGTAAGATTTTACAGAACATCTCTGTGTTGCATGTATTATACCATTGGAGACTCTTAACATTGTCATTTTTTAAAAGATTTTATTTATTTATTTGAGAGAGAGGCAGAACACAAGTGGTGGAGAAGGGCAGAGGGAGAGGGAGAAGCAGTCTCCCCACTGATCAGGGAGCTCCACAGGGGACTCAATCGCAGGTCGCTGGGATCATGACCTGAGCAGAAGGCAGATGCTTAATGGACTGAGCCACCCAGGTGTCCCAGAAATTGAATTTCATTTAATTTAACTGAGGAACATATGAAATACAGTGGACATCATCACTGGTCATAATTAATATGTGGCAAAATGGGTAAAATTTTAGCCTTAAAGCATAGAGTAGCTTTGAAATTAGTTTTATTAGTATATGAATTTGACCTTTCCTGAAGGGCTTTTTTTGTGTCAAATGATACTTTGCTCACCAGCAGTAATAAGAAAATAGATAAAGGAGAAGTAGGTGTTGTTAGGGTTATGGATTTAAGAAGTTAGGCAGTGGTAACTACAGTCATGATCACAATTTGACTAACAGTTAATTCTAATAACTGCAAAAAAGAAAAGATTAGAGAACATACGGAATAATATTTTCCCCACTTTTCTTTTTCGATATGAAAAGATCTCTACTAAAGACAAATTCTTGGTATCATCCTTTGTTCTCACTTTCGTCTACTATAAAAAGGAGGTGTGAATTACCTGGTTGATGTGTGACTCAACTGGGTAGACCTGATATATTAACAGTTTCTTAGCACAAGCTGGACCAATAGAGCTGATCTTGTGGGGTTTCGATATAGACTAATGGCATCTAGAAGCTCCAGCTGATTGGATAGAACTGAATACAATTTCAATCCCAGTTATCCCTGGGATAGCCTCATGCTTGGAGATACTGGATAAAGTGAAGACGTGAACAGATTTTTTTTTCTTCTCTCTTTGACTCGTTCCAGTGTGGAATAATTTTCTGGAATTGATGTTTTGGCTTTCCTGATACAAATTTCCTCATAGGATATACGACCCAAGATCTTAGTGGGTGCGGAAATGGGATGAGTGGTCAGAGATAGGAAACATTAGCAGCCAATTTGGCCCACTTGTTGAACCGTGTATATATATTTTTTGAACCGTATATTTTTTAATAACATTATCAGCAATAAAGTGCTTTTGTTTATGTTTTAGTAATCTAATAAGTAAGTTATTAAAATATTTTTAAACTTTATATTCATGTGTAGACTAGTACATTATTAATTTACTTAATATAGAGTCTACTAGAGTTCTTATTTAGACACCACCAAAAGTGTTGTCATGCATTGCTTAGCATTTTGCATCTCTCTCTCACTTAATACTTCCATGTGTGTACCTGAAATATCTAAAATTTTCAGCAATGACATCGTGTTTTTTGTTCATAAGCCAGCACTACTGCCTGAGTTGATTACAGGAGTCTAATTTTTTTTCAATTTCACTTGTTTTATATTGTATAAGTGTGTAATAATTGCTATTTTCATGGACAATGACTTGGCCTACACACTTTAAAATATAAGCTACTAAGTCTCACATGGCAGTTCAAATATGATGTATACTCTTATTATAAAAGGGATTTATTTTTGTACAAAGCACGTTCATTGGCACGTTGTACAGGGTTGTGTGTGTGTGTGTGTGTGTGTGAGTGGGCACGTGCGTGTGCATGTATGCACTATAAAAGGAGTGACAACAGATGGAATGGTTGTAATACCTAAATGGGTCACAATCAAGTAAAATTGATGGTATTGAATTGAAAAATATATTGAAAAATATAGTATTGAAAAATAAAATATTGAAAAATATAGACCTCAATCAAATATCCAGGCAGAAAAGGTCACTCAGCTACTTTTTCTTCTCTGGAAATTATAAAACATACAGGCTTTTATAATTTGGGTGAATTTCAGCTCATAGTTTTTAATTTATGTGCGCCTCTGTGTGTATGTGTATGTTCTTAGTCCCTGCCTGTGTTATTATTCACATGTGGAATATGGGAATATACATATAGGGAATGTTCAGTAAAGTTTAACCTAGTGAGTTTAATTCAGTACTTAGATGACTGGGGAAGTAAATACTATGTTATCATGTCAGTGCCTTGTTTTGTAGACTCACTTAATTTTGAGTCTAACTTTATTGAAATTCAGCTTATAATTTCTGTGATCCAAGTATACATTACTATTCTCTTTATGTTTCAGCAACATTGATTAGCATGCAGTGCAGTTCCTATTGAAAATAGCATAGTTTTATGTTCTTAAGGCTAAGGGGTACAAAAACTAAAGTGCATTTTGCCTCATCTTCAACACTAATATAGCATGATATTAGAGCATTATTGCCATGAAGACTGCATGATAGGGAGGGCATTGCAATTTTTCCCTTTCTTGTCTATGAAGGAATAAAAACAATTTACATACTATTGAAGAACAACATATACTAAAAGTAAAAAATACCGTTAAAACGTCTTTGAAAAAAAAACATTTTTTTTTGTGTTTATTGAGGTATATAGTTATATAATTTCTACATTTTTTTTAATTCAAAGCATTCATGAAGAAAGATACTTAGCATTTAAGAGGTATTTTAATAAGGGAGACCTCCATGAGAATGGTTTAAAGTTTGATTTCTGTTGGTGGGTTTCAGTCTTAACCAAGCTTTATAAAATGAGCAATGGCTGAAAGATTTCTTGATAACATCACAAGAGCTCATTTCCACAGCAGCGCCTTCTCCAACCTGCAGAGCCTGACTGTGGTGTTCTGGTTAAGTTCTAATTTGGCTAATTAAATTCCACCCGCATATCTGACTTCTTACAGTTTTCAGCCCTTTTTGCAATCTTCTGTTATTTCCTGTTTTGAATTGATGACTGCTGTGCCCTGTGGAACCGAGGCTGCATAATGCACAGGAAATTATTCACCCCGCTTCTGCTGCGATTGGGGTAGAGCATAACAGTCTCCAGGTCCATTTTTCATTTCATTGTAAATTTGTGAAATAGAATCACTTTTCCTTGTTTCTGTTCTGTTAGGAAAATAAATTCCACAGAAACCTGTACCTGTTCAATTTCTATTAAAATATGTACTTATCTGACCGAAAGTTAAAAGATAGATTTTTTTTAAATATGTGCAGAGAATATACAGTGGGCCTTTAAAGATTTTAAGCAAAACTTACAAAGTTATTATTGATTAAAATAAACCTAGATTCATTAAATTCAGATAGCAACCTGCTTTTCCTGATCGAGCTGTCCACCAGAAAGTCGCAGGTAGAAAACTCAACCTATATGTGGACTTAGTGAATAATGTATGTGTCTGAATGCAAACTCAGGTCATATAGTTCAATTTGGGGTCAGATGACCATATTTGTTGTAGATGAATTTCAGTGGTTCTGGTACCAGCTCATTTTCATCAGATCATTCTGAAGAGAAAGTATTTCAGTCACATTGTTGACCCTGTGCCCCAGCCCCGTCTCTGCCCTCATTTTCTGGACTCAGAAACTCTCCAGTTTCCATTCCGCCTAGGTCTAAAGTAACATGGAGTGCATGGTAATGAGTGTAATAGTACGAGCTGGGCCTTTCCTTCTCACAAAGGTAAACCATAGATTATATCCTATTCTAAATGGGAAAATATATTACTTTCAGGTTTATTACTCAGTATCAACCGTATAAATACATGTAAAGTTCCAGTGGGTTTAGAGGAAAGGCAATATTATCAAGTAAATATATGGACTCTGGCAATGTTTAATATTTCACCATAAAAAACCACAGAATATGATAATAAAATAAGTACATTAAAGTCAATATTAATACATACATCTTAAAGAACTACAGGTGTACAATTTACATAGACATATTTATTTTCTAACCAGATTTGCTTCAGTGAGTATATATGTATGTGCACATATGCCTATTATATTAAATCAATAATACTGAATAGAACATAGTACTTTTCATTTAAAAAAAACATATTCTCATTAATTTATTTCAAATTAGCCAGTCCAAGTTAGAAATGAAAATTGTATAATTTTTTTGTTTTGAAATTTGAAAATGTTATGCAAAATACAATTCCTTTCGAAATGAAGATGTGTCTGTGTTATCTTAGCATAAACATTGATTGTGTGAGTGAATGTGTACGTGTGTGTGTTACCTCTCTGCACTCTAATTGAGGGGTAGAAGAATATATATACAAACTTTGGCCTCTTTGGAAACCTTGAGGTTCCCCTACCTTATTAGAAGAAAAGAGAATGAGTCAAGAAGAAAAAAATGGTGTCATTAAGGAGAAAATGGTGTTACTATACTAGTAAAGGAATAATAATAAATAAAGCAGTTAACTGGATGACAGTGTTCTCTTTTTTTTCCTTCCTTCCTTCCTTCCTTCCTTCCTTCCTTCCTTCCTTCCTTCCTTCCTTCCTTCCTTCCTTCCTTCCTTCCTTTTTTTCTTTCTTTCTTTCTCTTTCTTTCTCTCTGCTTCTTTTATTCTCCTCTATAAATTTAATTAAATAACTTGAATCTTTAAGCATAACCCACTCAGGTGACATCTCTGTCCTAGTAAAACCAATGGAAGGCCAGAATACAATCCAAAGAAGACATATTACAGGCTTTTGCTTGTACCTATATCTAAGGTATACAAAGATACCATCCAGATTCACAGCTTACCTCTTATACCTGAGCAGAATAAAATATTATTCTGTGTTTCTTGAATCCTGGAATGTCTATCATTCAAAAATCAACCACTAGTTGATATTGGACATGGTAGATGCCTTGTAAAGAATTCAATAATCTAATATATTAATTAGTAATGTAATTTATTAATCTAATGTACCAATTATTCTCTCTTGCACATGTAAGTGACAGTGGCTTTCTTGCCGTAATGCTATGATCCATTATCCTTAGTTCTTATAATTTGAAAAAAGTAATTGTACATTCTGGTCTGAGCTAATGAGTTAACACTGCAACATTAGATCTTTTAATATATGTAATGATGTGTGTGCGGTCAACCTAAGAACAAAGCCCATTGAGACAGACGGAACTCATATCTAAAGCCCAAGTCCATTAAATACTGAAACACTCAGAGCCTCAGTTTTCTTACATATAAAACTTAGATACTGTTGCCTAACTCACCATACACACACACACACACATACACACACACATATAATTTGATATAATAAATGGTCATAAAAAATCCATGATTCTGGAACAGAAGGCATACATGTGACATAAAGAAAAATCCTTAAGTAATGGAATCCTAAAGTAATGAAATTAATACTACCCCCCCCCAAATGCAATGGGGCTCAATTTAAGTGATTTCAGTTCAGGTCATGATCTCAGAGTTCTAGGATCGAGCCCCATGTTGGGCTTCCCACTCAGTGGATAGTCAACTTGTCCCTCTCTCCCCCTCCCCTTGCACATGCTCTCTCTCTCCAATAAATAAAATCTTTTTTTAAAAAAAGCTAGCTATATTTTCTTAATATAGTAGCTAAATTTTCTCAGTAAGTCCTTACAGAAGAGATATAAAAATTGATTACAGAATTAGAGCATTATTATAAGTGCCTGAGATTTTATTGCATATATGAAATGATTAAATGAGCTAATCATGGGGCACCTGGCTGGCTCAGTCTGTAGATGGTGTGACATGAGTTCGAGCCCCATAATCAGTGTAGAGAGTACTTTAAAAAATTTTAAATATTTTTAAAGACAAGAGCTAACCAGTATAAAACACTCAAAAAATATCTGGTACATAACAAATATTTTAAATACTTTTATTATCAGTAGATGTGTGGTTAGGAGGGTTTTATGGTAAAATATAGTTTTTTAATACTAAAATGTGAGCTCAGTGTTTCTCAATAAGTCCTTTCATCATGGCAACATCGTAAGTTTACGAACTATTCTAATTATTTTTATGTACTTACCTGCATTGGCTAACTTATATCTCACTGAGTCTATCAAGACAAATATTTTCAGAGTGGGTAAAAACAGATAATAAGTCCCTCTGGCAGAACCAGTACTTTCAAAAGATTTAAGTCTGTCTGAATATAGGAAATAGACTACTTGTATTTATGTCTTCATAAAGAGGATAAATGAGAACTCTTAATAAAGTAATCACTATAAGTTGAAAACATGCAAATGTAGATTTATGTTCTGCTTACTCTAATCCTTTTTCCTTCTGACATGCCCTCAGATAGCTTATAACTTTTGTGCCTATGACTTCACACTTACAAAAATCATCAATATCACTCTTTCCAAAGCATATATAAATGACTTTTTAAACAAAGAAATAGGTATTTGTGTATCCTAATTCTTATGAAAGTAGAACTTATCATAAATAAATAATTTAGTTCTTAATCTGAAATATCAATAGTTAATTTTTACCATTACACATATGTTCCCTTAGGTCGTAAAAGCACTTCTGTTTTCCCTTCTGAGCAGGCAAAATCAGATACATATTTTGATGTTAGATTTCTATAAAAATCTTTCTTATAAACTTTATAATCATATGGCTTTGGGCATTGTGCCAAAGTATCAAATATGTATAATTTTACCAATGGCTCTTTTCCAAAGAATGTGTTTAATAATTTGCTCTGTTTTAAAATTGATCTGTTCTGCTTTTCACAAAACTGAAATGAGACATGTCATTTGTTATTTCATGACTTTAAAAACTAAGCATTAGGCAAAGCATGGGGCCGTTCTGACAACAAGGTTCTATGGAACTGCCCAGGTCATGTGGCCATAAAATTGGCTCCGTTTTTAAGGTAATATGAACTTTGGAAAATAATTTTTTCTCTTGATAGCAAGGTCAGGGATTTACATCCTGAGGTGGTCACATGTCAACTGTGATGATATGACAAAAAAAAAAAAAAAAAGGTTGTTTTCTTGTTAAAACCAGAGATCATAGTGAGAAAAATATATTTTATTGTCTTTGGTGAATTCAATAACTGAGTAAATATGTTTCTTTATATGTTTGAGATGTATGTCTCTCATTTATTATCTTTAGAGATATTGATTTAGAGTTATTTGAAAATTAATTCATCCAATATTCTGTTGTGTCTAAACAAGTATAAATTCTTTTTTTTAAAAAAGATATTTTATTTATTTATTTGACAGAGGGAGAGAGATGACAAGCAGGCAGAGAGGCAGGCAGAGAGAGAGGGGGAAGCAGGCTCCCTGCTGAGCAGAAAGCAAGTTGAGGTACTTAATCCCAGGACCCTGAGATCATGACCTCAGCCTAAGACAGAGGCTTTAACCCACTGAGCCACCCAGGCGCCCTAAACAAGTATAAATTCTTAACTGATATATTTGTGTGATGTATTTACGTATCTAGTGTACACATACTCTCAGAAATCTCCAGGGGTTTTTTTGTAACTAGCTATGCACTTTTAATTTAAATATGACTGAATTAATTTTTTTTTAAAATGAGGAATTAACCCCATGTTTACTTTCAAACTACATGAGGCTTTGACTACATATATAAACATAAATATATATATATATATATATATTTTTTTTACCATTTTAAGAAATTCTGAAAAGTATTTTCTGAGCTTTTGAGATTTTAAACACATAGTTTCAAAGCCTGGTATAGCACACATTGTGTACACATATGATTTTATACATATATATATAAAACATAAAAATCTTCAAAGTTGTCTATAATTTTTCTTGATATCCAAGGAACCAAGGAAAACTCAAAGTTTTAAATCTATAATTTGCTGTTTTTCTCAACATTATTTAAAATAAAACTGATGTATAAAAAAGAATAAAAGTAATCTTGATATAAAAGTTTTGAGATAATCTCAGATTAATGAGCATAACTATACTATAATATATATTAAATAAACAAAATGGAAAATTATACTAATAAAGTATGATGGAATTCTACTTTCTTAAAAAAATAAGTAGACCTCACATCTTGTTAGAATATCTGACATGGCCAAGTGCTAGAGAAATAACCAGAATTTATTCTGACATCTTTGATCTATTCTGTTTGTATGATAATAATTACAATGATAAGAGTAATGACTAATGTATATCGAGTATTTTTATGTACTATCCACTATGCTTTATCTTTATTCTATCATTCAGGCTTCACTAACACGTATTGAGGTGTTCGTCTTCATTTCAATATTAGAGATGAGGACACTCTGAACCAGAAAGTCCAATTTCTTTCTTTAACTTTCTCAAAGCACAGAATTTATAAGAGTTACTGTCAGGACAAAAAACTACCCATTTTCAAAGCCCTTTCCTTGCTCAATATACCACATTGACTTATGACCTACTTCAGTTCTCTTTTTCAATGTCCTATGTAAAACAGGGCTTTATTCTTAAGATTTGACTATATCAAAAGCTGTATATAGGATGTAATAATACTGGAACTTGAAAAATATTTGGATTTTATGGATGCAGTAGAAAAAACATTAGTTTTGATTTTTAAATAGAACATTATTTTTAATCTATATTTGTTCTGTCTTATAGGCAAGCAACTTTAGTTCTCTAAAGTTCAAATCCTGAGGGTGTATTAAGTTAATGATCTTGGGTCACTAAAACTGTAACTGTACTAGTTCATAAGTTTATGTGCTCAAAATCATAAAAAAAAAAAAACAAAACAGGTTGCTTAGATGTGGTCCTCTTCTACCTACCTACTATATATATTTTTTATTTGAATTCAAAGATAATATTTATTTTTAGAAACCATATTTGTACTTTTACAATATTTGAATTTTTCTTCTTAGGGGCCTTGGAGGTCATTGTGGGTTATGATAATAGAAAATGATTAGTGAAATTGCAAAATTGCATTTCTGAACAGGGAGCCAGAGAGTTGTTTCTTTATGTTGAACTTTTCTGAAAAAGGGACTTAATTTTCTCATTTGTGCGAAATAAGAATTAGGTCAAGTCATTTGATTCAGATTGAACAGGATTTCAACATGAATCCCATTAATTCTTAGCTACATAATCAAAAGAAAATTAACTGCTTTGAATTTAAGATCATCATTTGCAAAATGGGCAGAGTAATAACCCTATCTCATAGAATTTTTGTGAAGACTACATGAGAAAATGCTTATAAAATGATTTAGTGTCGTGCTGAATATGTATGTAGAATTTTTAAAATATTAGCTATTATAAATGGTTCCCCATTGCCATCACCAGTTTGAACTTTTCCAGTTAAAGAGAATTCTCCAAATTGTGAAAAATGATAATGTACTATGCACATAGTTATTTGATGTGGAAATTTATGTAGCTCCAGTGGTTTTCCAGAAATCCTAGTGTTACTAGCTTGCAGCTTTAGCTCATTCCACATAGCAGGCTACCTTAAATTACAATTGTATAATTTATTATTGTATTATATTTTGATATGTGCTTTATATTTTTATTTTTGCCTACCCAGAAACCTTTTATTTTTTAGTAGTATCCCAAATTTGCTTTTCTGCATTAACCTGTTTGTTACAGTCTGGTTGGAAGTGGCCATCAAAGTGACAATGCACTCCCTCCTCTCCCACTGTCCTCAGGTGTGTGAATTCACTGAGACATTTAGATGTTCTCTCTTTGGAATATGAAACACATTTAAGTAAAAAAGAAAAAAAAATGCCTAGAATTGAGCTGACCACTTTCTTCCCAAAGGTTGTTAAGGAGCAGTCTTCCATTTGTCATTGATACTTTGATATCTTATTTTCACTGGTTCTTGATGTTTCTAATATATACATGTATATTAGAAAAATATATGTATATATATTCCATGCTATAATCAATATTTTAAAATAAATTTCTTTTTTGCTTATATGTTTTTCAGAGTTACTTTTTCTTTTTCTTTTTTGGTTTCTACCCATATCACATGCATAACCATGTAACATTTATTTAATATATGTCCTTTAATTTATTTTTATCTTGTAAATAATATGGTAAAATATCCAAGCATAAAATTTTTTCTACCTTTTGAATAGTTTATACACAATCTATAGTATGTAACATATTATTATATTTTATATAGCAATATATCAAATTGTTATGATTGTAATAGTTATCTAGGATGAAGGCATAAAATAATGAGATGGATAAAGTGTGGTCAGGATTAAAACATTTTCTAGAAATTCCTAAGTCCTGAAAGAATTTAGGTAATATTGTAGGCATTAAAAATCACTATGACTTCTTCAGAAAGGATTTTTTTCGTATTTTATTTATTTATTTGACAGAGAGAGAGAGAGATCACAAGTAGGCAGAGAGAGAGGAGGAAGCAGGCTCCCCGCTGAGCAGAGAGCCCAATGCAGGGCTCCATCCCAGGACCCTGAGATCATGACCTGAGCCAAAGGCAGAAGCTTTAACCCACTGAGCCACTCAGGCACACCCAGAAAGTATTTTTTTTTTAAGATTTTATTTATTTATTTGACAGAGAGAGAGATCACAAGCAGGCAGAGAGGCAGGCAGGAAGAGAGAGGGAAGCAGGCTCCCCGCTGAGCAGACAGCCCAATGTGGGGCTGGATCCCAGGACCCTGAGATCATGACCTGAGCTGAAGGCGGAGGCTTTAACCCACTGAGCCACCCATGCACCCCCATAAAGTATTTTTTTTATGAGAAAGTGCTTTAATAATTTTTATAATGTAGGTTTGTGTTAAATAATGAATATGAAGTTATTACTGCAGTTAGGCCTGGAGTATTGGTTAAATAAGAAATAAGAAAGGAAGAGGCAAATTAAAAAGTTTGGCTGCAAAGAAGCAAACAAAAACCATACCACCAGTATCTAATAGATTTGATATGAAAAGTAGCCACACTCTATTTCTTGTATTTATGATTGCATTCCTATCTTTTAAATAACTATAATAACAGTCAATGCAATCTGATATATATAGGCAAAACTCATGTAAAGTTTTGTAAATATGTTTTCTAGAAATGTAATGTCTTTCTTCTGTTAGCCAAGATATCGTAATTGCTATCATAGTTAATTATATTCTGAATTCCAGTATCAAAATGTGTGTGTGCGTGTGTGTGTGTATATATATATGTTTATATGAAAATTTTTTATTATTAAGTACAAAAATTTCTCTACACAAGGTAAATTAAATTGTTCTACAAATCAACAGGCTTTTAGACATTTATGCTTCTAAATATTATAATTATTGTGTTTTCTTTCTATTCAAATCCTATTTCCAAAAGCAGTTCAGATTGCTCATATGCACTGTGAAGACATTTTAATTCTGATTCACACCACCTTTCACATTTACTTTCTGTCAGAAAAATACATGCCCTGTCATCATAAATTCTCCCTGGCAGAACTTTTTCTTCACTGCACTCATCCTATTCAGAGCCATACTACTCATCACTTGGCAGGATGCAAAATGTAATGGTCATAAAAGTAAAGTCTGCTAACTTTCTCTCCTGACAATTTGTCAAAAGACACATTAAAAAATAATTGGAGAGAAACTGCACAGATTTTTTAAATGTATTGAGTCATTTTTCTTCAATGCTTGACTGGTCAGCTTGCAAGATACCATTCTCTCCATTATTAACAAGCCAAGACTACTGCTTTAACAAAAGAAATAGCACTGTATTGCCCTCATCTTGCTCTTGGGGTTTGTTGCTATAGACCTCTGATTTATCTGGAAAGGCAACAAATAAAACAGTTCTTTATCACATGACTAGTTTATGTTTCCAATTTTACCTTTCATTATAATTGTGTTTTTTTTTTCCCTCCAAGCCTACAGGGAATATCATAAATACCCCCTGAAGTGGAAATAATAAACTCAGAATAATTTTTCCTTTTATACTGTTTCATTAACAGTTTAATGTGTTAATAAAATTTTAGAGAATTCAACCATTATGTATGTTCTGTGCTTATTCTATCACACACAAACCATTTAAACCATAGTAGATTTCAGTAACTCATTGTTACATTGTCATATGCTTCTCATGAGAAACTAAACAAAATATAATAAATGTTATAAATTATGTTATAAAAGTTATAAATTAACACCATTAAGAGATAAAATCCACATTCTTTGTAATTTCAACATAGAAAAAAATTAAAGCTTCCTCTTTAGAGAATTGAGGGTGTAGGAATAAGTAGGAGAAGCAAAAAGAACAGGAAATTTAAATTTAAGTTAATGTGCTGGCTAAAAGATTAGAATAGGAACCATATGCTCCCTTTGAACAAAAAAAAAGGAATAAGGGGCGCCTGGGTGGCTCAGTCGTTAAGCGTCTGCCTTCGGCCCAGGTCATGATCCTTGGGTCCTGGAATCGAGCCCCGCATCAGGCTCTCTGCTCAGCAAGAAGCCTGCTTCTCCCACTACCATTCCATCTCTGCTTGTGTTCCCTCTCTTGCTGTGTTTCTCTCTGTCAAATAATTAAAATCTTTAAAAAAAAAAGGAATAAAATAATTTCTACGTCACAGTGATTAAATAAAATATGGATTACTAATAATAAAATTTTAAATAATCAGCAGGATTACTGATATTCCATAAAACTTCTGTAGCTGCAAAAAAATACTGTGAATTAAACTACTATAATAATTTCAATGAAGCCATGTTCATTTTTCCCAAACTTATGATAGCATATTTTCAAAAATAAGAAATAGGAACTTATTTTCTAATATTCTGAGAAGCTAGCTGGCCAAGAATTTCCTTCTGGAAATGTTTGATATATCTCTGAATGAAACTAATGGAAATATTATTAGGAGCATTTACAGGTTTTAACAAATATTTTAAGATAAAATATTGTAAAATATAAAAAAGATAAAATATTTAAGATAAAATATTGTAGAGTTAAAAAATAGCTTTCATGATATGTATCACTGATGAATATGTACTATTTCCTGTAAAGTATTAATATTCATGATAAAAACAATATTATGTCCTTTTTGCTTTTGTTTCATAAATCCTTCCTCTTCTAATTCACTAAGTAAACTAAATCTACACTTTTAAAATGCTTTCTGGCAGGGGGGAGGAATTAAGAGCTGAGTTACTAGTAGGGCAACTCTGACCTTGCTTCCTCCCTGGAACACGCTAGTTCAACATCAGATCATTTTGAACAACTAGGAAATCCATTTGGGGATTAAAAAAACAGTTTGCACAACTAGAGAGAGAGAAAGTGGCAGATGCAAGATTCGCAGCCATGAATTGGGGGAGAGAAAAGCCGAGTGCCACGAAGGGAAGGGAACTCTTTTTGTGTAGCAAAGTCAAGTAGAGAGGGAAAAATTGGAAGAGAGAGCAGCATGTAGGGTTCCCATAACAAGCAAAGGGGATCCTCTGGGTTGCATGGGGCAAAATCACTCCACTTCCTGGAGCACATTTGAAAGAGGGTGTTTTGCCTCTCCAAGGATAAAAAGCCCACAGGGAATCATTGAGCATCCATTCAACAGCAGGGGACGGAGGTGCCTGCAGAGGGCAGATAACCTGGTCACAGCTTTCAATTGGGCACCACAATAGACTCGAGCCACTGAGTACAGGACCTGTGATTGCTTTTATGGAACAGAAAGGTGCTGGGCAACGTACTGCATGGTTCTCTTTGCACCTCCTCCTGAAGTAAATGGATAAATAAACTGTTGTACATTAAGAGAATGGAATATTATTCAACATTAAAGAGAAATAAACTATCATACCACAAAAAGACATGGATGAATCTTAAACTCGTATTACTAAGTGAAAGAAGTCAACCTGAAAGTGTTTCATACATGTCATATGATTCCAACTGTATGATATTCTGAAAAAGACAAAAGTATGGATAGTAAAAAAGTCAGTGTTTTTCAAGAGTTGAAGTAAGGTGGGCAATCAGTAGACAGAACACAGAGAATTTTTAAGGCAGTGAAAATACTCTGGTTGGTACTGTAACGAGAGATAAATATCATTATACATTTGGCCAAACCCACAGAATGTATAACACCAACAATGTACCCTAAAGTAAACTATAGATATGGGGTGATTATGATGTGTCAATATAGGTTAATCATTTGTAACAAATTTATCACTCTGGGGGTGAATGCTGTTAATGGGAGAGGCTCTGCAGGAGTGGGGAGTAGGGGATCTATGGGGCATCTCTAGACCTTCTCAGTTTTGCTGTGAACCTAAAACTACTGTGAAAAAAGGAACTTCTTAAAAAAAATCCTTAAAAATAAATTGTCACAGTAAAAATAAAGTACCATATTAGAATTTATTTAAGGTCTCTTTGAAAAAAAATATATCTATTACACATTAGACATTTTTTATGAAGTCCTATACTTTTATATTTCTCATATACTTAACTTTAATTGAATTCAAGTTAGGTTCTATGACTCGTTCTCTATTTGAGATTGTAGCTGGGTCACAGGGTGCCTGGATAGCTCCGTCAGTTAAGCTTCTGCTTTCAGCTAAAGTCATGATCCCAGAGTCTTGGGCTCGAGTTCCATTTTGGGGTCCTTTTTAAGCGAGGAGCCTACTTCTTCTTCCGCCTTCCACTCCTCCTGCTTGTGTCTCTTTCTCCTTCTCTCTGTCAAATAAATAAATAAAATCTAAAAAAAAAATTGTAGCTAAGTCAGGAGGTATAAAAAATCAAATATAATAAATTATCAATAAGCAGAATGAATTAAAAATAGTTTTAAGACTACCAAATAGGGGCGCCTGGGTGGCTCAGTTGTTAAGCATCTGGCTTCGGCTCAGGTCATGATCCCAGGGTCTTGGGATCAAGCCCCGCATCAGGCTCCCTGCTCAGCAGGAAGCCTGCTTCTCCTGCTACCATTCCCTCTGCTTGTGTTCCCTCTCTCGCTGTGTTTCTCTCTGTCAAATAAATAAAAAAAAATCTTTAAAAAAAAAAAACTACCAAATAAATATTCTTTTCATCCATTTTTTCAACAGAAATACTTTTATTCCATAATATTTTCAAAGTAACAACTTCTAAGGCATATAGAAAAGTTTACTAAGAACTCTTGCCCTTGACATCTTAGCACTTATGTTCATGCTATGATACAGATATATTATAAAATAGTATGAGCAGTACTGTGACATTTTAGGGGGAAAAAGCATGTCTTTCATGTTATAAAGTCAACAGATGTGTGTTTATAAAAATTTTACATATCTCTTCATGAAATTTTACACACATTTGAGATTAGTTTCTAATACTCTTTTCTAGTGATAGTGTTATGAAAAATCACTCTGAATATTTTTGTCATTTTAACTTGATATATATAAAGAAATAAATATTAGAAATGGGGCTTATGAGAGTGGCAGAATGGAAGAGTTTGATTGAGAAAGTCAGTTTGGATATAGAAGTAGAAAGAAATGTCTTCCTTGAATCTATGGTACATTGCAGAGTTTCATCTTTGCTGATTTGAAGACTCTGACACTCCTTGATCTTTTGCACCCGTCACTGTAGGGTAATAATTCCTCACAGATATCTGCTGTTAATTCTCAAAGATAGGAATGGGTAAGTATTCATTGTATATTTCTGCATTTTTAATATATTGACAATCCTATTTTAATCATATTTTATTTTAATTTATAATTTAAGATTAATACCTTTTTAAAAAATATTTTATTTATTTATTTGACAGAGAGAGATCACAAGTAGGCAAAGAGGCAGGCAGAGGGAGAGAGGGAGAAGCAGGCTCCCTGCTGAGCAGAGAGCCCAATGTGGGACTCGATCCCAGGACCCTGAGATCATGACCTGAGCCGAAGGCAGAGGCTTAAACCACTGAGCCACCCAGGTGCCCCTAAGATTAATACCTTTAAGATTTGGATTTAATCACTGATTGTTTTTTGCCTTGTGTCTCTTATTTCTTCTTCATATTGAACCTAAACTGTTTATTATGTTACAAATTGAATAAAAACCAAACATAAAAGATATATTACATAATATCACTCAGATTCTGATTACTTTTTATCTTTATTTAAAATTAGCATTTTCATGTTATGGAAATAAAGGACCATAATTATAGAAAAGTCTGTACTTGCTTTTGGTTTTCTTTCAAAACAGAATGCTAGAGTACAATACTTCAAATATACACCTTCATTATACTTTTTTTTTCCCAAGAGAATTTTAAGAGATTTTCCTTTTCTAAAAATTTCTTAACAAATATGTTGAAAAACTTGATCTTGTGTATAGCCTTTCTTTTTAAAACTTATTCATTACTTTCTGTCTTCATCTGAACTAGATGCATAATTTTTACATTTCAGAAGTAATTAAATATTATATTAATGTCCAAACTAGTAATAGTTATTTGAGTTATGATACACATTAAAAGATGGATTTGCCTACAGTGGTTTTCTCCTTTAGCATTAAATAAAAACCTGCAGAAAATACCAGCCACTAGGAAAAAATGATTCACTTGCCAATGACAATTTATAATTTAGTGACAAGAATAGAAGGAGATAGTTAATCTAAACACATATCTGAGATATGACTGAAATTTCATATTAGCTAGCATTTCAAATTACTTTGGGTAAAGTTTTCAATATTAAAGCATCTCCTATAAGAACAAACTGCTATTTACTCCTATATCTATAAATGGCTTTGTATTCTATTACTGAAACTACAGAAAATTTGGGAAAAGACAAAAGAATCTTTGTAATCAAGATAATAATTTCTACTTTTATCTACTTCCTCATTTAGACCAATTTCTTGTATCACAGCTCTGTAAAGCTTTTTTTGTTTTGTTTTCATTTTCACTTATTTACAGTGATCTCTTGAGCCTTTGCTTAGGATGATATTATTTCAGAGTTCTTGCATTTTCAAAATATCTTCACATCATGCTAGCATTTAAACACTATTTTCCCTAGGATCCTTGAATTATAGCTCTTTTCTTTCATTAAGTAGTGCATAGTATTCCACTGTCTTCTGTCTTTCAATGTTGCATTAAAATCCATATTCCTACAAATACCATACTTTTTAACAACTTTATTTTGTCTAAATATGTAAGATATTTCTATACTCAGACTCTTATACTCAGAAAGTTCATGGAACTTTAGATTAAAGGTCTACTATTTTTTAAAAATTTTACCAAGTTGGTTATGCTCTTATATATTCATTTAAGATAGTACTCAGCTCAGAGAAATTTGCTCATTTATAAATTTTCATTTACTCTTCTAAGAAAAGTTAGGATTCTCAATGCCACCTGCACAATATTCTTGTGAAATATTCTATCACTGGAGAATCATATCTCAGCTTCTAGGTGATTTTCATGATCACTCATTTTGAGAACCACTGGAACATTTTGAAAGATGATTTTCCTTGGTTCCATAGCTACCATGAAATTTGATATTTTATAGATGTGTAGGTTTGATTTGCCTTTTGAAATAACTCTAAATGAATTCTAGTCAAGATAACACAATGACTAGAAATGAAAAGGCCCGTGGTAGAAAATATTATTTGCTTATAATCATTTATTTTTCCCTGAATATAAATGTCCTTCTTATGGGTCAAAAGTAGTTCCCTGTGTGATGTGATTTCATTTGGCCAGGTGACTTTCTTTTTCCAAAGAAATGTGGATGGATAAAGTTAATGCCAAGTAGATTCATCCATATTCTTGATTTCACCGAATGCATCCATCCCCAAGATGTAATCTGACATTCTCCAGTCTCTCGTGTTTTTCCTATAAACAAGTCGATAGATTTAGAAAATGAACCAGGTTCTGTATCAGTTTTTCAACAAGACCACTTCCTATGTGATGATGTATGTTTCTTATTGTTGTTTTGGTGAAAGTCATTTTTTTTTTTTTTTAATGGTAGCAGTTAGTGAAAAACATTGCCTAGATCCATTATTTTGTTTGGTGTTGCAAATGGTACTTTTATTATCCCATGATTTCTTCCTCATTTATTAGCTGGAATACTTTCTGGAATGAGAAATTTCATGTCATCAAATATGTAATTTATTAGTTTACTCATGAAATGCATGTTAAGTATTTGATTATTTTTTAAGTATACTGAACAGTTTATAAAACAGTAACTTTATTTTTTTAGCATTCTCCAATGGAAATCAATAAAGATTTACTTGTTTTAATTTTCAGTTCTAATTTTTAGTTTTTATATTTGATATACTTAAGAACATATTTGATATTTTTAAAATCTATGTCAGATATATTTCTTATTGGTGCTCAAATTGTCCAGTTTTGACCTGTGAACTTCTTCAAATTGGCCTACATTAGCTCTTACTTAACTTTAATAAATATCTGTAACTTTGAATCTATTTTCCTCCACAATAATAGCACTCTTTTTAATAGTTTTCTTTTACTCTAGTATGACAATATACCCTAGTCTCATTTTGTACTTTTTCCTGTCTCAGTTCTGAAATTAGTTGTTATATCAAAAAATGCTTTTAGTGTAAATTACATTTAGAGACCATAATATAAGCTGTTCACTCTGTTGTTCTGTCGTTTCTCCATTTTTTAATGGATAGAACCAGAAGGTGTGTGTGTATGTGTGTGTGTGTGTGTGTGTGTGTGTGTGTGTGTGTGTTACTATGTTTTTTGGTGAGCAGAAATAACGTTTGAAATTCAAATAAGAACTTGGGATTTTTGTTTGTTTTTTACTTAAATTTACTTTCTAATGGCATCTATTTTACCTTAAGACAAAGTCTTGGTTTTTAATGATACTGTTATGATGAGTCATTTGTTTCATCCAGTTGATATATACATTTTTGTATCTTAGTATTTTCAGAAGAAAACATTACTAATAACACTAATTACTTATAATAGTTTCAAGTTTTTATTCAGTTTATTTTGGTCCTTATAGAAATACATGACTAGAGAAGTACAATCAAATTATTGGACTTAAAGTCAAATTTTATTTCTTAAATTTCACATAGGAGTGAAATCATATGGTATCTGTCTTTGACTGACTTCTTTCACTTAGCATGATATATTCTAGCTCCATCAATTTCATTGCATCTAAGAAACAATGTGGATGAACATATAGGAAAGGAGGAAAAAAGAGAAAGGGAGGCAAACTGTAAGAGACCCTTAACTATAGAGAACAAACTGAGGGTTACTGGAGGGGAGGTGGGCAGGGGGATGGCCAAATGCATGATGGGTATTATGGAGGGCACTTGTTATGATGAGCACTGGGTGTTTTATGTAAATGATGAATCACTAAATTCTACCCCTGAAACGAATATTACACCACACCTTAACTAACTAAAATTTAAATTAAACTTGAACTTACTAAAGAAAAAAATAAAGTCAATTTTTATAATTCTTCATTGCATAGAATGGGCTGTAGAATATAGCTCAAAAACATTGAGCTCATTCCTTTTACTTACTTTTGATTTTTAGGAATTACTTTTAAAATTTTTATATTGAATAATTATTATGCAAAACATTTGCCAGTTTGTGAAATTAAATCTACAAAATGTGGTACATGAAGAGAAGTCTAGTTTCTATTCTTGTCCTCTTCATCCTGTTTCTTTCCATCCTCATAGGTAACTGTATGTTAAGTTTGTTGGGGTTTTTTTTTCTATTTTTTGAAAGCAATATATTTATGTGCATGTTCTTTCTTTCTTAAATTTATATTTTTGAATATGAAAATTTATAAGTATACAATTATAAGTTTATAGAGTAATAATAACTGCATTAGCATCCAGACTAGCTATATTTAAATAGGTAGTGTCTTTAAACAAATATGTTAATGTTCACAAACCTAATGAAATTCAGACATAGAGAGAGCTGGCATTTCATATCAGCTTATACAAATACAATATCTTTATTTAGTTTATCTTTGCCAATACTCTCTTATGTTTATTTCGGTTTTAAAATTTATTCATTGCAATGATTGAGTTTTGCAATATTCAATATGTTCATTTGGCATTTCTTATCATTATAAATTCAATACTGCATAGTTATATAAAAGAAAATGTTAAAAAGCATAATATTAAACATGTTTTAACTATATTTGTATGACATTAAACATCTTGGGTAGCATATGGGTTATGTAAAAAAACAGAATATCATATTTCTTGAATGATATCCTGACTAGGATCAATCACATTGCCTGAGAATCACATTGCTTAAGAATCACCAAGCTCACCAATTCTAAGGATTTCTGATTGCTGTATTTGCTTGAAGGTAAATAAAACTTTAATTATTATTCAATTTTAACTGAAATTATGTTATCATTTCTTTCTTATTTTTAGTAAAGCTTGGAAAATATTTAGATTATTTCAGTTTTTTATTTTGAATAGAAATATGTTTTTGAGAAAATACAAATGCCAAAGTCACCCCACAATTGTTAATTTTTTTCTTCCTTTGGAGCTGTAAATGCTTACTTATAAAACACAGATAAGCCATAATGGCATTTCCCATTCTCTTTTTTGCTTAACCTCCACCTATATCGCCATTCCATTCACTTAAAAATCTAATCTCAATTAAATTCAATTAACTTCTTTTATTTATTTATTTATTTTTAAAGATTTTATTTATTTATTTGACACAGAGAGAGAAAGATCACAAGTAGGCAGGGAGGCAGGCAGAAAGAGGGGGGAAACAGGCTCCCCACTGAGCAGAGAGCCCAAAGCGGGGCCTGATCCCAGGACCCTAGGATCATAACCCAAGCTGAAGGCAGAGGCTTTAACCCACTGAGCCACTAAGGCATCCCTCTTCTTTTTTTTATTTTAATTAAAAAATACATCTGTCTTTGAAAATACCAAAAAAATAAAAAATAAAAAGAAAGTATGTAGTAAAAATCATATGAGGGGACGCCTGGGTGGCTCAGTGGTTTAAAGCCTCTGCCTTCGGCTCAGGTCATGATCTCAAGGTCCTGGGATCGAGCCCCACGTCGGGCTCTCTGTTCAGCGGGGAGCCTGCTTCCCCCTCTCTCTCTGCCTGCCTCTGTGCCTACTTGTGATCTCTCTCTCTCTGTCAAATAAATAAATAAAATCTTAATAAAAAATCAGATGAGGACATTATCTTGTTAATATTTCATGGAAATAGCACTGATTGTCTCTGACCACAACACTTGATATCATAGTGCCCTACTAATTCCTTTTATGAAATTCAGTGAAGATATTTAATAGTTTGATCATAATTTCTCTTATTTCTTCATCTTTAATTCAAATATCTCAATATTTTCATAATAGGATAATTTTGCTAACAAAATAATGAAATACATAATTAGTCTTGCATCTACAAGTAGACATAGTATAAACAAAATAATGCATTATTAGAACTGTGATAGTCCACAGAAGTTCTTTTTTCCTACCCCCTGTTTTCTATCCAAGTAAGCTAGTTTTGTATTCTTTGCAGTTCATTAAACGACAAATTTTAATATTTTAGAATTACATATAATAAAGAATGTAAAATCCAGTTCATTTTTTAAATTTTGTAATTAATATGTTTTACAGTAAAGGGCAAAAGTCCTAAGCAAAGATGTTATTAATTATTCCCACTTCCCCCATCGCCATCGCATTTCTTAAAAAAATTGCCCATCAACTATGTCAATAACTGACTGGAAACAGGAAGTTGACTTTGGCAATGTATATATGTTGGGAAAAGAGAGAAATGCAAAATTCTGCAAATTTATATTCTCTGAGGAGATTTGAAGCCTCTGGGCAAAGTAGATATGAATATCTGAAAAGCTTATAGTAAGATGAGTTGTAATGATATAGACACAAAATGTTACATGTTTTAAGTATTTATACACTCTTGTTTGCCTGGTTAAGTCCAAGTTTGAATTGGTTGACTAGTACAATACTTAAGAAGGCTTCCTTTAACTTCCAAAAGCATTTTAGTTTGAATAATAATTTATCTGATAAACCTAATCATAAATCTTGAGTTTATAATATTTTACTGAAGAGTGCAGTCTGAAAGACATGCTAGAAAGGCAAAGCTGGGAAAGATGGGGATAAACTAGCTAAGAAGAATATGTATGATAGTTTAAATAAAAGGGCTAAGTAAATACTTTGAACTTACAGCTATCTCTTCCAGCATCCACCTTTAGGGACATTGACATAGTGAGATCTTTTGTAAAACTAGTTCTTATGAATGAAAGTATAATAACAGTATTTTAAAAGACTTCCAGGTTGGAACATTGTCAATAGCCAAATTAGAGGTCTAGTGAAAAGAAAATGCATTTCCATACATTTCAGGGTTTAAAGGTGGGTTTCCATTCTGGTAGAAATTTATGTATAGATAGAAAAAATTGAAACCTAGTGGAGGAAGATGGTGCATCTTATGAGGGAGCCCTCCTGATATGGTTTAGCTAGAGTGTTTCTTCAATTCATTATGTATTTGTTTTCTCAAAATGTAAACCTCTTGTGTGTCCAGTATAAGTGTAACAAAACCGACTCTAGACTTTTTGTAGAGTGGAGATAAGAATCCTAACAATATCAAGTTGGTCAAAATTAGCTTTACTATGTTTACTACACTTATCCCACTGAATGGAGGTTTTCAATGTCTATAATGTGATGAGACACAGAAAGAAGTCTCATTCTTGTCAATAGCACCAGTATTAAGTATTGTTTTATTTGTTTTTTTTTACAAATACTGTATTAGATTTACTTACATGCTTACTAATTTATTATTCAATCTTGAAACAATGAGATAAGTTAAATGCATATAAATTCATTGCAGATCCCAATATCAAGATTAGCATTAAAATATTTGTCATTATGGTTCTTTTTCCTACTGCTTTTCATGTTATAATTATGCTAAATCATAATAAACATAGAAATAGGGATGCCTGGGTGGCTTAGTCAGTGAAGTGTCTGCCTTTGGCTTAGGTTATGATCCCAGGATCTTGGGTTCCCATCCCATATTAGACTCCTTGCTCAGTGGGAGCCTGCTTTTCCCTCTACCTGCTGCTCTTCCTGCTTGTATGCATTCTCTCTCTCTAACAAAATCTTTAGGAAAAAAAAAAGAAATATTTCACATAAAACAGGGCAAAGAAATAATTTCCAAATTTTGTATCAAAACTCCAAATATAATATTGGCTTAAAATAAAGGGAATGCAGAGACAGATTATTTCAGTAACATTAAGAAGAGATTTGAGGGGTTCATTTGGGTAACAGAAACCAAGAGGGATAAAGTCATTCATTTAAGAACATTGAAATGGAGAAGTCAGAATATGCAAAGTTTGGCCCCAATTTGTGTCCTAAATAATTGAAAGAATTAATTGTTGAAACTGTAAATAGGGACTTTTTGGCATAGTGTTAATATAGGAAATTTTGCTCAGATTATTTCACATTATTCCATCAACCTTTATCTCCAAATTATACATAGTGACTGCCTTTTCCAAGTTATCATAACCTCATCTGGCTTCTAAAATTTATTGCCTTTTAAATACTATATGCACACGTATTGTATGTTGTTTATATATATGTTTATATTATATCATATTTTATAAAGCCTAGGTTTTATTCAAATAGCTTTTGTGATGTCATGCAAAAAATTTACACATATAAAAAAATAAAAATTAAAAAAATTTACATATATGTTTTCTGTATAGACAATTTTATCCATGGTGTATTTGTATCAGTAACTCAGTAATTTAGATTATTCAGGAAATACTACCAGTAAATCATAGCAATTTCTTGGCCACAGGTAAATAGCATATCCAGGCTATTGTCAGGGATATGTGTTCTCAGGGTAAAGATGAATACAAAATATGTGTGTAAAACTCCTTGTAAGATCTTGTAAAGATTTAAGGTAATGTGTCAAACATATTTTCAAACAAACAAAAGGTTTACTGTAAATCTTGTACTGCTTTGTAAATCAGCTCTGCTAAACAAGAGTGCTTCTAAAAATCTTCAGGGTTGTATCCCAGAGAAGCTTCAAGGGAGATCAAGATAGAGAGAGAAAGGACTATCTCAAAAGATTTATAGGAGTGATTATTGTCTAATGGAATATAACTAATACATAAGAAACCCACACCATTTTTATAAGAGTTTTATCAGATTGGACTAAAAAAAAAATCCATTTTGAAAAATTAAAAGAGGTTTCATGCTTCTTTTGTCAGGAAGCCCATGTGTATACTTCATTAAATGGAATGCTGGATTCCACTAAATGATGACATCATTAGTAAGGGGAGGTACAGCCCTTTGCAGTACTCACTATATTCAGGGTCTCTCAGATGGCTTGAAAACTTTTTCTTTAAATGAAATGAGTGCAATATTTGTGGCTTAAAAGTTTGGAGTTTGTGGTAACTTTATAGTCATCTAAAACTTCAGTGATTTTGTCTCTACAAATGTTGCAAACATAGGCTATTTCTTGTAGAAAGGGAAGGATGATACAAAAGTAAGAGAATAAAAATCATTCCCAGAAAATATTAATGATCTTTAATTAAGACATAAGCAATGTATACCTGACTGAATTTAAGAATTTCTTTGGGAAGGGCGCCTGGGTGGTTCAGTCAAATAAGTGTCTACCTTCAGCACCTGTCATGATCTCAGGGTCCTGGGATTGAGCTCCCCCAAGGGCTCCCCTTCTTGCTCACTGGGGAGTTTGCTTGTCCCTCTCCCCCCATCCCCACCCATGCTCTATCTTTCTTTCTCAAATAAATAAATAAAATTTTATAAAAAATTTCTTTGGGCATTTGACCTCATGGATAGGTACCTGGTGTGTACCTCCTCTTTTCCCCATTTCTGAGAGGGTCTATTACAGTCATCAATGCCTATCCCATGGCTGTGTATTGGACATGCAGAGGGCAAAAATTTGTGTCTTTGGTTTATGGATCTGCAGATCAAAATAAACTGTACTTGAAAATCTGAACCAAAGAAACTTTTTCTGTACCTCAGACCGATTTAGATAATGAGATCCTGGACTGTCAGCCTGAGCTTCATACTATAATTTTATGATACAATTTGAGGTTTTGAGAATAGGAAGTGCACTTTTCATTTGGGAAGACTATAAATAATTTTGGCCAGAAGATGTACTGTGATAGTTTCAAAACTTGACAAGACGTTCTTTGACACTCCTCTAATGGACAGGAAGGATTTATGGCAACTCTTGTAAAATCCGGCCAGACTTGTGACTCCTTTTACCAATATAATGGAAACGACTCAGAGATTTCCATGTCTAGGATATAAACAGGTGTCTGTTCCCCAGTGTCACTGGGAACATTTGCTCCTGGAGTTTTGAGTTACCATGTCAGAAATCAGAGTATGTTGGCACCATCCTACTGGCTTGTCCTTCCACCATCCTAGCTGAGGTACTAGATATGTGTATGAAGAAATGATTGCAAAAATGGATGCTAAAGACCCAATGGTTCCTGTCTCCAAACATGGAGAATACCTGTACCTATTTCATTCAACCCAGATAATGCTCCAGATATCACAGAGTCTATAAGAAATATTTATGTTTTTAGAGCTCCTGATCCAAGTATCTTTGACCATAATAAAATGGTTTTGTTTTATACTATGTTCTTGGATGATTTGTTTGCAGATGTAGATGACTAGAACAGAGAGGTGTGAAACTTTTTGAAGTATTTTTAAATTAACATATAATGTATTGTTTCAGAGGTACAGGTCTGTGATTCATCAGTCTTATACAATTCACAGCACTCACCATAGTGTATACCTCCCCAGTGTCTATCATCCAGCCACCCATCCCTACCACCCCCTTCCACTCCAGCAACCCTCAGTTTAGTTCCTGAGATTAAGAGTCTCTTATGGTTTGTCTCCCTCTCTGGTTTTGGCTTGTTTCATTTTCCCCTCCCTTCTCCTATGATACTCTGTCCTGTTTCTCAAATTCTTCATGTCAGTGAGATCATATGATAATTGCCTTTCTCTGATTGATTCATTTCACTTAGCCTAATACCCTCTAATTCCATCCACATCCTTGCAAATAGTAGGATTTCGTTTTTTGGATGGCTGCATAATATTCCATTGTGTATATATATATGGATAAAGAGGATGGAAATCTAGGCTCTTTCCATAGTTTGGCTATTGTGGACATTGCAGCTATAAACATTGGGGTGCAGATGTCCTTTCAGATCACTACATTTGTATCTTTGGGGTAAATACCCAGTAGGGCAATTGCTCAGTCATAAGTTAGCTCTACTTTCAACTTTGAGGAACCTTCCTACTTTTTTCTAGAGTTGCTAACCAGCTTGCATTCCTACTAACAGTATAGGAGGGTTCCCCTTTCTCTGCATCCTTGCCAACATCTGTCATTTCCTGACTTAGTAATTTTAGCCATTCTGACTGGTGTGAGGTGGTATCTTATTGAGGTTTTGATTTGTATTCCCCTGATGCTGAGTGATGTGGAGCACTTTTTCATGTGTCTTTTGGCCTTTTGTCTTTCTTTGGAGAAATGTCTGTTCATGTCTTCTGCCCATTTCTTGATTGGATTATTTGTTGTCTGGGTGTTGAGTCTGATAAATTCTTTATAGATTTTGGATACTAGCCCTTTATCTGATAAGTCATTTGCAAATATCTTCTCCCATTCTGTTGGTTGTCTTTTGGTTTTGTTGACTGTTTCCTTTGCTGTGAAAAAACTTTTTATCTTGATGAAGTCCCAATAGTTCATTTTTACCTTTGTTCTGTTGCCTTTGGTGATGTTTCTAGGAAGAAGTTGTTGTGGCTAAGGTCAAAAAGGTTGCTGCCTGTGTTCTTCTCAAAGATTTTGATGGATTCCTATCTCACATTGAGGTCTTTCATCCATTTTGAGTCTATTTTTGTGTGTGGTGTAAGGAAATGGTCCAGTTTCACTCTTCTGTATGTGGCTGTCTAATTTTCCCAACACCATTTGTTGAAGAGACTGTCTTTTTTCCATTGGATATTCTCTCTTGCCTTGTCGAAGATTAGTTGGCTATAGAGTTGAGGGTCTATTTCTGGGCTTTTTATTTTATTTTATTTTTTATTTATTTTCTTTTTATTTCTGGGCTTTTTATTCTGTTCTATTGATCTATGTGTCTGTTTTTGTGCCAGTTCCATACTGTCCTGATGATTACAGCTTTGTAATAGAGCTTAAAGTCTGGAATTTGATGCCACCAGCTTTGGGTTTTTGTTTTTGTTTTTGTTTTTTCAACATTCCTCTGGCTATTCTGGGTCTTTTCTGGTTCCATACCAGAGATATTGGGATGTTGGAAGATTTTTTATTACTGCTTCAATCTTCTTACTGGTTATGAGTCTGTTCAGGTTTTCTATTTCTTCTGGTTCAGTTTTGGTAGTTTATAGGTCTCTGGAAATGCATTCATTTCTTCCAGATTGTCTAATTTGCTGGCATATAGTTACTCATAATGTGTTCTTATGATTGTTTGTATTTCTTTGATGCTGGTTGTGATCTCTCCTCTTTCATCCATGATTTTATTAATTTGGGTTCTTTCTCTTTTCTTTTTGACAAGTCAGGCCAAGGGGTTTATCAATATTATTAATTCTTTTGAAGAACAAGCTCCTAGTTTCGTTGATCTGCTCTACTGTTCTTTTGGTTTCTATTCCATTGATTTCTGCTCTGATCTTTATTATTTCTCTTCTCCTTCTGGGTTTAGGCTTTATTTGATGTTCTTTCTCCAGCTCCTTTCGGTGTAGGGTTAGACTGTGTATTTGAAACCTTTATTGTTTCTTGAGAAAGGCTTGCATTGCTATATACATTTCTTTTAGGACCATGTTTGTTGCATCCCAAAGATTTTGAACAGTTGTTTTCATTTCCATTTGTTTCCATGATTTTTTAAAATTCTTCTTTAATTTCCTGGTCAACCCATTCATTCTTTAGTAGGATGCTTTTTAACCTCCATGTATTTGAGTTCCAACTTTCCTCTGCGATTGAGTTTGAGTTTCAAAGCATTGTGGTTTGAAAATATTCAAGGAATAATCCCAATCCCAATCTTTTGGTACTAACTAATACCTGATTTGTGACCTAGGATGTGATCTATTCTGGAGAATGTTTTATGTACACTAGAGAAGAATGTGTATTCTGTTGCTTTGAATATATTTGAATATGTTAAATATTTCTGTTGTTTTGAATATATCTTTGAAGTTCATCTTGTCCAGCGTGTCATTTAAAGCACTGTTGATTTTTTCCTTGTTGATCTTTACTTAGATGATCTGTCAATTTTAGTGATCAGGGTGTTAAAGTCCCCTACTACCATTGTATTATTATTGATGTGTTTCTTTGATTTTGTTATTAATTGGCTTATATAATTGGCCTCTCCCATGTTAAGGGCATAGATATTTAAAATTGTTAGATCTTCTTGTTAGATAAACCCTTTAAGTATGATAAAGTGTCCTTCCTCATCTCTTATTACTGTATTTGGTTTAAGATCTAATTTGTCTGTTAGAAGGATTGCCACTCCAGGTTTCTTTTGATCTCCATTAGCATGGTAAATGGTTTTCCAGCCCCTCACTTTAAATCTGGAGATGTCTTTAGGTTTAAAATGAGTCTCTTGCAGACAGCATATTGATAGGTCTTGTTTCCCATCTGGGGCTTTGGCATTTTTCAATTTAAATATAACAAGATTGAGATGAAGTACAATTATGAGTTTGACAAATTCTTTTTTTTTTTTTTTTTTTTTTTTTTTTTTGAGTTTGACAAATTCTTATTTGCTTGAAAGACACATGCAAGATCTAATTGGCAACATCACTATATACAATCTGAGCCTAATTTTATTTCTAGACACTGCAACTCTTCTCTTTGTAATGCCTCTCTAGTTATGCTAGCTTATATCAAAATCTCAAAAGAACAACCTCATTGTACTAGTACCCTCAAACATCATTATTATGTTTGATCCTCATATTCTCAAATTTTGTTATTCATGTCTCAAACTAAATAAAATGTGCATTCCCTGGACATTCAATCTAACATATAGCTCCTTTATATATCCTTCATAATTTTTTTGAAATATGCACTTTAAAATTTTTTACTTATTTTTTCTTGCTCACTGATATTTGTACTAGAATATAAGTTTCTAGTAGCAAAAACCATGTCTATTTTACCCTTTTGCAGGTAGAACCATGGACTTTAGTCATTATTTGGTTGTTAAATTTATAGAACTATAAGATATCTTAAATTCATCTCTAACTTTATCACGCAGGCAGTCCAGTTGGCTATCTTACTGAAATACAGATTCTGATTTAATAGGTCTGAACTGAGGCCTCAGATTCTGCATTTCTAACACATTTCCAAATGATGTTGATACTGCTCATCTATGGTCTGCATGTTGAGTGGCATATTTCTAAGCTATCCTTAAGCCTCTGTCACAAGGAATCTGGCCAGATATTTGAGTTAATAAACTATCAGGCAGACTGAAAGATTCTCTGCTTCCTCATCCTGGTAGATATAGTACTATGATAATCAGAATTAGGGCAATCAGTCCACTGATTTTAGCTAATATAATATGTTGACCGAATAGGCATTGAAAAATACCAAAGCACCAGATTTATTAGATTTAATTGTCTGTCTTTGAACACCAAAACACACACACACACACACACACACACACACACACACACACACAAGCATTTTAATATTGAATATCTAGCAATTTTCTGACACTTCAAAAGTTTGTAATAATTATACTTGTGTCAATAATCATTCTATTATGATTCCATCTATTTTAAATTTTTATTCTTTTTCACTGATCTTTAAATCCTTTTCATATTTCTATTTATTGTAAAAAATGGCCTAAATAAAAATAAATATAACAAAGAAATTATGCTAAATTATTTGTTTAAAGTACTGTATGTACATTATACATTTATATCTTTGATGTACACTTCCATAGAATTTAGCACATGTACAGATTTGTGTAACTAATGTAATCAGCATCAGAACAGTTCCATCAACACAAAACTCTCTCCCTTGTGCTGTTCCTTTATAGTCACACCATCTCTCCAGTCTATCCAAAGTCTACCACTAATCTAATCTTCATCACTATAGTTTTGTCATTTTGAGAATGTAGTGTAAATTGACTCATGCAGTATGTAATGTTTTCATTCAGAAAAATAAATTCTCTTCATGGAAAGGAATACTAGTGACTGGAATTACTAGCCATTGTTGTGCTTTGAAAGTCAAATTATTATTTGTTTATGGGATAGCAATTTTGAAAGTTGGGTTTTGCAATGAATGCAGAAGGTAATTTTACATATTCTAGACTTTCTCTACATATTTGGAAAACTTAGATCATAGAATTTTTCTAACTCATAGAGGAATGAAGTAAGGATATGCCATAAGTTAGGATGTGTGCTATAAGAATAATCCCACTATATGGATACAGTAAGCTGGCATCATATGGAGGACATGGTAATAATAGTCAGGCATAAAATAAGATACAGGAAAGGAGGAGAAGAGAGAAGAGAGAGATCTATTTCATGTAGAGAGATAGTCGTAATTTGCCTTTTTTTCCATTTTATTTATATCAAAATCTTTTTTTGCAAAAACCACAGACATGGCAAAACTGAGAATGACTTACAAGTCTTTATTTTAAGTCATGTTATTTTGAACTTATCTGAGAAACAAATCACAGATCAGTAATACAAAGCAGAAAAAAGAGATCATTAATGAACAATTAAGTCAACTGGTTCAGGAAATAAGCAATTAGAACTTGCATGAAGAAAAATCAATATCCACTTGTAACTTTTTCCAAACAAACTTCAAAGCAGTAAAAGTGGGGGCTTGCTTTACTAATGAAAGCTATGTAACCAAAGTTGAAATGCTAAATAGAACAAGATAAGGAAAAATCCTGGCTATTAAAAAATAACTAGAAAATGTACTACATAATTATCAGAGTCTTTCACAAACATATGCCAATAAATCTTAAATTTCTTTGAAAATAAAAAAGACCAAATATTCTTCAGGAAAAATTTAAATCTGAATAGTCCTGTATCTCTGAAAGAGAAATAATAATAATAATAATAATAATAAGTATTCTCATCGAAAACTCTTTTTTTAGAAAATAAAGGGAAAAGGAACACTTTTGTACTAATTTTATAAAGCCAGGCAATCATGGATACAAAAACATTAAGGAATATTACCAAAAAAAAGAAAATGCCCCCGTCTCAATTATACTTCTCTTTTTCCATCAGTCAGCAAATGTATCCTATCCAGTCATTGTGTCATTCAGGTGTCTAAACTCCCAATTTGATTCTTTAAATAATTACCTTCACTCTTCATTAATTCCTCAGTTTCACAAATTTCTACTTTATTCCCAACCTCTATACTAGTTTGTATCTTTGTGTTATAAAAGATATCCTGTTCTTCCCTCTTTTTAAGATGTATTTTTCTTCAATTATGTTACCTATGTCTATATATCCTGACGTTAATTATACTGGGGATTTAGGATCCACTGTATCCACTTTTCTAGCCTCAGATCTTTTGTAAGTTCTTAAAGTATACACTGAATGAACCGAACAATGAATTAACTAGTGGCTTGCTAATCTCCTTATACCTAAGAGCCTAGAAGGAAATGCAACCTAATATGTGCACTAACTCAGTGTTTGTTGAATTTGGTTTTAGGCATATGACTATTTATTCTTCCTTGTGCATATCAATGATAAAAGATACAGAAAGAATTGTTAGTTAACATTACAGCCCTGACAGTTTCTGGGAGAATAAGTTAAGTATGATGATAGATGTCAATTCATGCCACATGATGTTAAAAGTATGTGTTTGATAAGGAGAAGCGATTGGTAATTACGGTAGTTTAGGAAATATGATAATGAAAGTATTGAAGAACACAAAATGGCAATTTAAATAGATCAAAGAAGGTATTCATCGAAAAACGTATCTTTTTTTCTTATAATATATTTCACATTTTACAATGAGCTAGTAAAATAATGACGAATAAGGAGTCTCACCTTTGATGATTTTGCTGTCTGGATGTATAAAAGACAAGTGAATTGACAATTATACTACTGTGTCATAAGTGCTAACACTGTAAAAAGAAAAAGTTGTTCAGAAGTTATGATTTCAGAAAAGGAAAATGCTAGGTACGAGAATAGTCATAAAAGATTTGCAGTAACTGAAAAGTGGGATAATAATGGCTTGGGATAGATACTAGCAATTAGAATAAAAGGAGTTTTTGATTTGGATTGAGGAAATAGGGAATACCAATAATGAGTTAGCAAGATTGCCAGAGGCATCTTGTGCCATATGCCAAGAGAAGAGCATGTCTATATATCCTGGAAGGAGTAATCAAAAGAAGCTGGCCTTGTGGACACCAAATAAAATGAAGATTCAATTTTTGTGCATTATATGGAAACACTGTGATTATTTGTAACTCATTTTGAGGATATAAGGATCTAAAAGTAGGTGCCTGGGTGCCTCAGTCAGTTAAGTGTCTGTCTTCAACTCAGGTCATGATCTCAGGGTCCTGGAATCAAGCCCCACATTGAGAAGGAGTCTGTTTCTCCCTCTGACCCTCCCTTCTCTTGTGCTCTCTCACTCTCTCTCTCTTGAATAAAATATTTTTTAAAAAAATATATAAAATACGTTTTTTTCCTTAAAAATCTTATTGGCAAATTAAGCGCTGGATGTGAAAATGGGCATGAGAATGTAGAAGAGATCTTGCTACTATGAGATGACAAGATGAGGAACTCAAGTGCACTGAAACTGGAAAATATTGACCAGGGGATATGGAAGTTAGAAACTTCAGATACTGAAGTTGTTTTTGTCTTGTTTTTCCACTTGGAGCACCTTTGCACAAATCTCAAAGTGCTATTAGAAGAAATCAATTAATATTCTCAATTCAGTTTAAAGCAGATGATTTCTGTTACCTCGTTACTTTATTGAGCACTAAATAGAAACCTGAGGAGTATTTGAAAGGCAGAGGGAATGAAATCTATGCCTTAGATCAGTGTTAAGACTTATTGACTAAGAATTACAATGACGATTTTATATCCATACATAAAAGAACTATTTTATCATAGAACAAAAACTAAATTTTTTGAAGGTGAAATAGGCAAACCTTGCAATAAAAATAAGTAGAACTTTAAATTTTCTTTCCATTATATCTTTTAACTCTTAACTTCACACTCATTGCCCACATGAGACTATACAAAATATATAAACAGACAAGATGAAACTGTTTCACAAATGATTATATAGTTATTTCACAAGTGTCTGTTAGCAATATGAAATTTCTGAAAAAAAAGGATATATATGTCAAATAGTTAAGTAAATTGTATTTTTTAATGCTTCCTTTAAGAAATTTTCAAAACAAATGCTCACATTCAGAAATTTAATTGCTATACAGTAATATGGCTTTAGGGATTTTTTGTCTTTACATTTTTTGAGCATATTTGCTAAATATTAAACTTATTTGTAATTATGATGCAAAAACACAGCTGAGGAACTAAACACATAAATTAGGTTCTGTCAGAAGCACCTATATATGCAGCTTTAAATATACAAAGCATACACAGAATGCTTCATAACATAAACAAAAAAGTAATGAATCTAGCTGAAGCTTGGGTAAATATTGTACTACTCAGTTTTATTATAATTCAACTAGAATATAGGAAGAATAATTTCCGTTGCTTATACTACATATAGCTACATACAGTGAGATAATTTTCTTGCAGAGCTTTGTTTTCTAGTCTTTGCTTTTGTTCCTAAGTAAGAATTGAATTATAAATGTTCTGGGCTCTAAACAAATAAGGATCTACTTGAGAAACCAGCATTAGAAGTTTTTCAAGAATACTTGAACAATCTTATATAAGACCTTTAATTAGTACCCCCCTTTTTTTTCTAAAATAGATTATAGTCTAGTAAAATTAGAATCTAGCAAAAAAACAAAAATGTTTGATTATATTCCACTAGGTGCTTGGGAATAGTTAAGCTTATTTTGATGCTTTATAAGTAAGTGGGTATAGTAAATAACTATAACAATACTACTAAATTGTTAGCTCTTACTTGATCAAGACAATACATTAGTATGTTGTACTGCTGTCTTTAATGTGATTTATTCATGTATATGTGATATACTTCAAAGATATGTATAAATAACAATAGTTTTGATATATAAGTTAAGCATTATATTTGAAAACATGGGGTGACTAGAAATAAAAGATTCATTATGAAAGTAAAACGTCAATAGATATGTAGGGTAAGTTTATTAAAATTATTATTGAATTAATATTTTTGCATTAGGAGATTATCAAAATTATGAGAGTAATAATGAGAATTGTTAACAACAAAAACCATATTAACATTTAGATAAACAAATATGACTCTCAAAATGTCATAACAATTTGGGATAAAATTTGTATAGATATAAAAGGAGAAAAATTGAATTAAATTATAGGTGATATCCTAGAAATCGTAGACACCATTAATTACTCCTTTCAAAATGTTCAAAAAGGCAAAAGTAGTAACATCTGATGATTATAGATTACTATAAATAAACATAATATGAAAATATTCTTCAAGATAACAATTTTTTTTAAATTTTTCACCCAGGAAACTCCTAAGATTGCAAACCTACAAAAACTAAGGCTGAATCTGTTAGTAGAGAACAATTCATGGATTGGTTTTGTTATGCATACTGTATAGGAATTTCTCATAGTTCTGAAACATTAGTATGGATAAGCATTGCCTGAGTTGTCTTTTTAAAATATACTTTTTCATAATCTATTCATGGGGATTTTAATGTCTTCTAATATTTAGTCTTGGGACTTTTGTGTGGCTCAATCAGTTAAGTGTCTACCTTTGGCTCAGGTCATGATCCAGGGGTCTCAGGATCAAGCCCTGCTCAGTGGGTATTCTGCTTCTCCCTGTGACCCTCTCCCTCCCCCTTGTGTGCACTCTATCTCTCAAATAAACAAATAAAATCTTAAAAAAATAATAACATTTAGTCTGCAGTGCGGTCTAGGAATTTACATCTTTAACACGTGAGCAACATGACTCTTAGTTATATGGTTTATGTTTGGAGAATATAGGTAATAAGCAGTGATCAAAGGATTTTAAACAAGGAAATGGCATTTAGTAGATCACTTTGATTGTAATGTAAATGATGGTTGTGAGAACAAAATTTTAGGAGAGAAACTAGTTAGCAATATGATGCAAAATTTTAGATAAAACATTAGGATTAGACTATGGTAGTGTACCAGAAATGGAGAGGATAATTTGATTCCATGGCTACTGAGAATATATTTTTGTGAGAGTGTGTGTGTATGTGTGTGTTTATTTAAATTGAAATTAGTTAATATATACTGTAATACTAGTTTCAGGCATACAGTGTTGTGATTCAACACTTCCCTACAACACATGGTGGAGAATTTATATTTGTGAAATATAAACAATGGCTTGAATTTAAGAGATGGTAAAATAAAGGAGGGGTTACTTAGAATACCTGTTTTTGTCCTCTACTTTGTGTGACTAACTAGTCAGGACATTAACTTAAATAAAGCATATGGCAAATTTAAGGTTTTAAATTGGTGGTTTATTATAATTAGGTATATATTCTAATATCTTCATGTGAAAGATAGTGGGAATTTAAAGAATGAATAAAAAAAATCTAGCAACATCTAAGCAATTAAGCAAACCTGTTATTTGGAAAGTGTCTACTTTTCAAAAAGTAGACAAAGACAAAGACAAAGAACAGAAACCAGCTACATATATAAGAGGGTTTTATTCTATAGAATGGCAAAAACGTCAAGGAACTCCAAGGACAGGTGTATACAAAACTGGGAGCAGAATGTGTACATGGGGCAAACATCAGACTAAGGAGTTGGGGAAAGTATTTCATCATGTCCAGTTATGGAGCTTGATCCAGATGAAGTCCTCATCTCTCAACCACAACCTCTGTACCTTCTACATGATAGTAATAATACATCTTCATGTGGGCCAGCGAGCTATAAGCATGTTCTGGTGTCAAGGAAATCCAGGGAACACTGAAAACCATTGTCTTTTGTTGTTATTCTTGTTTTTTTTTTAAAGATTTTATTTATTTATTTGTCAGAGAGAGAGAGAGCACAAGCTGGCAGAGTAGCTGGCAGAGGCAGAGGGGGGTAGCAGGCTCCTTGCTGAGCAAGGAGCCCCATGTGGGACTCGATTCCAGGACCCTGGGATAATGACCTGAGCTAAAGGCAGTCGCTTAACCAACTGAGCCACCCAGGCATCCCTTTGTTTTTTTGTTTGTTTGTTTTATTTTGTTTTGTTTTGTTTTTTACTGAAGTTACCTCCCTGTGGCCTATCGTCTATTGCCCACACAGAACAAACAACAGCATCTTCTTCAATATCCCCTGAGTGACTTGCACAAATAGAGGAAAGAGACTCATCAAGCATGAGGCAAGATAAAGACAGCACATATTTAAGTCGAAGTAGCATCTTACTAACAGGAAGTTATCAGATTCAAGAGGACAGATACATCTTAGAGATAAAATGAAGATAAAAATTTCATTTTGAGTGTGTTGTATTTCTGACAAGTGTAGAAAATTTGTAAAAGTATGAATGTCCAAGTGAAAATTGAGTGCATAGATGCAAATCTCAAGAACAAGAGCAGGGTTAGACATACAGATTTAAAAAAGAAAAATCCTGAACAACTGTAATCTTTTACAAATTATATACATTTATTACTATATGAATATAGTGTTTAAATTTTAAAAATGTGGAAAGATAAAGAGGTTAATATATACCAAATGTAAGAAATGCTGGTATTTTTTCTCAAATACCCTTAGTACCATCTCAGACCATGTCTTATCCATGTTTTTGATTTACACTATTGGTTTTCTTTTTTAAGATTTTATTTATTTATTTATTTGACAGAGAGAGAGATCACAAGTAGGCAAAGAGGCAGGCAGAGAAAGACGGGGGAGCAGGCTCCCTTCTGAGCAGAGAGCCTGATGCTGGGCTCAACCCCAGGACCCTGAGACCATGACCTGAGCCGAAGGCAGAGGCTTAACCCACTGAGCCACCCAGGCACCCAAGCACTATCAGTTTTCATTTTGATCAATGGGCAATTGAGTTATTTATATGATGAAACATGAGCAAAATTAGTGAACAAGAATGCCAGTTTTGGAGCAACTACTTATAGGTTTGGTCTGATGGTATTAATCATTATAAGAAAATCTTGTTTAGTGTTTCATAGTTTACGAGATACTTTTACACAGTAAATCTTATTTGATCCTCACAAGTGCCTCATAATAAGATTTTGGGGCGCCTGGGTGGCTCAGGTTAAAGCCTCTGCCTTCGGCTCAGGTCATGATCTTAGGGTCCTGGGATCAAGCTCAAGTCATGATCTCAGGGTCCTGGGATCAAGCTCCGCATTGGGCTCTCTGCTTAGTGGGGACCCTGCTTCCCCCTCACTCTCTGCCTGCTTCTCTGCCTCCTTGTGATCTTTCTCTGTCAAATAAATAAAAATCTTTAAACTAATAATAATAATAATAAAAGAAGATTTTAACATTCCTGTCTTATATTAAATACAAATAGATTCAGGAACCTCAGTGTCTTTCCTGACTATATAGCCAATAATAATATATCTGATATTAATAATGGGATTTTGCAGTGCTGGGCATTTGATTAGAATCAAGGTATAGAATGAGGGTACTCTGGGTGATAGATGCAGGATGACAAGAACTGGTGTGTGAAAGGACGAGATTGGTCTGGTCATGGTGAAGAATAAGGAACTTAAAACCATGAGTCACAGTGGACCTGGGTCAGGAAGTGAATCCAAAGTCCAGGTGATGAAGCCCAGAGGATCAAGGTCCAGGCAACAATGAAACAAGCAATGCAGAGTGAGGAACCAAGTACAGAACTTCTCTCTGCAGGTGGTTGATAAGTTCTTTATATATAATGGTGTGTGTGCGTGCATGCATTTGAATGTGTGTGAGGAAACATATCGTCTCTGGTTTAGAAGACAGATGATTCCTCACAGGGAATCTTAGTGCTATTTCCAAGAGTCCTAACCACCATAGAGTAAGACAGTGACAGCCAAATATTCACGAGTACCTGCTTCACAAAAATCTTGATGTTCCATAATTCTAAACTTAGAGGGAAGTTAGTACATAGCCGCAACCTCCCCTTAGTTGAAAGAAAGGTCTTTACTTTGGGATATAAAAAAAAAATAAAATAGAATGAGAATTTCTTTCTCTGGAGAGAGTATGAGGAAGGGGCCTAGATTTTTACATTCCTGGAATTTGAGCTGATGTCCATAAATCAGAGAAGTCTGAGTCTCCTCGTCTCTCCAGAGCAATACATGACCTAAAGCTTCTGAGGCAATCATCCTTTCATCAAGCTTGCCAGTGCTCTGAGGTCCAAAAGTCTAGGCCTTGAAGAAACATAAACATTCATGAACATTGTTTTCTAAAATTGCTGACACAAAAGCAAGAGAAGAGAACATAGCTTACACCAAAGCCTCCTGAGATGAAGTTTCCCCTTCCTGAATTGCTTGTCAAGCTTTTCAGCCACACACATTGTCTCTGTGTTTTATTTCATTCTTTTAATATTGTTGTTTTCCCTCTCATTTTATCTATCTGCCTTAAATATTTATTTTAACTGCATTTTCATAAAATATCTATCTTCTATAAAGTTTGTTGCAGCCATGATCACACAGAAAATGTGTGCTTCACCTCACACTACTTGAGCCAATCTACTGGCTGTACATTTTTCACATCGTTAATAGGAGTAGCAACAATAGGACCCCTCCTGAGATGCTGTGGTGTGGTTTTCTGATTTGACCAGGGGATAAGGGGGAAACTGGGAGGAGGAATATGAAAAGGGACCAGTCACCATGGGATAGCTATACTTTTTAATGCTGTATTTCATTGAAAGAATTTTTTCTTTCTCTTTGAGGAGTTTCTTCAATTATACTAGCTCAGAATATCATAGGCATCTATGTACCTCCAAAATACAATCGCCTGTCAATGAATATGATGAATTAGTCATAAATTCAAGACCACAAAGTCATTACTATTTAAAAATTGACACGGTGCATCATGTTTTTAAATAAAAGGCTACTATAAAGCGTGATTAATAAAAGTACTCTTTTACTTATCAAAGTTGAATGGTAGTTTTAAGAAGTTAGTCTCTACAAAAGCTTTAAGAAGATGAATGGGCTTACAACACTGTCAGATAGAGCTAAGAAAAACTTGAAAATAACTGACAAAAAAAGAGGCCCAAGAGACATTTATCCATTCATCCTTACCACTACAGATACTGTCTGACAGCACATCTAGTTTCTCTGATGTTCAGTACAAGAGATTACATATCTGACACCAGATTTTTATAGGTAAATGCAAGAGTTGCTTGCTATAAAATGGCCTCTTGAGAAGTTTGCAATACCTTGGCATCACTTTCAAGAAGAAACAAGGCCACGGAAATCTAACTAACCATAACTATATATGTTCTTCCCCTTGCCTATCTCTTACTGTAGAATTTGTGAATATTAAAATACAGCACATTTTTTATCCAATTAAAACTGTTTTTAGTTTTTTGTATGCAAATGTCCCATGTCTTATACTGCTCTGGGAGTTTTCTCATACTATTGTTTCTCCTAGAAGACTCTTACCCAATTCTCTTTGTCCTGGATAACAGTTTAGGTTTTCTATTAATGTTAATTCCCTCAGAAATGATTTCCCTTTATCTTGTAGGTCCTTTTTTATAGGTTTACTTGGCATCTGGAACTCTCTTTTTCATATCACTTTTCAGAATTTAAATTCCTCACTTAATATTTTCTTACTGTGGTAGACCATACATCACAAGGGCAATGACCTTGTTCATTTGGTTCATTGTTCTATTCCAAAGGCCTAGAAAGTGTCTTCTGCAGTGTACATAGATTCCTAAATCCATGAATTATCATAAATTTAGAAATTTGAATTTATTATTTCAGAGATTGAGTGGTGTGAAACAATTAGAAACCCAAGGTCTGTGTAAATGATTGGGTGACTGAAGGGGTATGGATCCGAGATTTCAGAGTGCAGTGTAGTCAAAATTTAAAATATAGACTAATTATTGCAGATCTTGAAACAACACATGGTAGGTAAGAAAATATAGGGAAATACACTAGCAATATGTAAAAGACTTCAGTGGCAAAGTGGGAAAAGATAGAAGTTCATTGCAATACTCTAACAAACTCAAAGAAAATAGAAAAAGCAGATAAAAATGATGAAGGCGTAAAATAGAAAATTTTATATAATAGAAAGTACCTACAAAACTATTTCTTTCTTGAAATACATAATAAAATCAAGAAACTTCTATTGAGACTAATCAATAAAAACATAAAGGGGAGAGAAAGAGAAAGAAAAAGGCAGTCATACACAATATCAGAAGTAAAACAAGATATTTAGCAAATCAAAAATCACAATTTTAAACAACTATGTAATCATTTGTCAACATGAATACATTTCTCCAATATGTAATTCATCAGTAGCATTTATTTAGCTTATAGAAGTATATGCAACATGGTATCATTCATAAATGTTTAAGGTATTTCAAACTAGGTACACCTGGGTGCACAGTCAGTTAAGCGCCTGCCTTTTAACAAGATATTTTGTTAGGCAGAAGTTTTAAATTTTGATGAAATCCTATTGAAAAACGAAAGTCCTGAGATTGAGCTGCAGGTCTGTCGAGCTCCCTGCTCAGCAGGGAGTCTGCCTGTCCCTCTGCCACTCCTGCTCATTCTCTCTATCTTTCTCTCAAATAAATAAATAAAACCTTTAAGAAAAAGATATTTCAAGATAATAATGCATAAACCCATAGTAGCTATTTATGGAAATGATAAACATTAATTATATTACCACTGGAAGTTGAGGAAGGAAATCATTTTACAAATGGATACCTAATGAGATTCAATTGTAATATTTTATTTATTAAAACAAGTTTAAACATGGATTTGAATTAAAAATGGTTTAATATTAGTAGCTATAAACATGATTTGTGGGTTTTGGGATGTCATTCATATTATTCTCACAAGTCTGAATTTTTGAAATATTATATATTATGAAATTAATTAAAATTCTGCTTCCAAGAAAATGTAGTAGATACACTTTACCCTATTCCTCCTGATACATATAACTAAAATCTCTTACCATTGTATATAAAAAGTAAGAAGATAATGAAAGGTAGAGAAAAGTCAGACTGGGTAGGGTCTTCAGGACTCAAAAATCAAGTTTCCTATGTTTTCTGTTTGCCTCATACATCTCATGCTGGATGCTTGTGAAGTCTGTAACCCAGAAATGCCAACAGACACAGGAAAATAAGCCCCAGTAAGCCTGATCTCTCGAGACAAAGGAACAAGAAGACAAAACTTTAGGGAAATGACCACTATAACAGCCAAACACCACCAGCAGTTGTCCAGTGGGTAGCCAAGATATCCACCCTTGGTCAATTATAACAAGGTGTTCCAACCCCCTTGCTTGGGAGGCTCTCAAGAAGGATGCACAGGGAACTGGGACTTCATCTCTGCCGTGATGTCATTGGAGACTGTGTAGGAAGCCTGGACTTTCACCCCAGTCTGCCTGTGTTGAAGCATCCTTCTCTCTCCTCAATGGCGAAGAGTCAGCAGAAGCCTAAAAGAGAGGCAGTTCCACTGTAGCATCAGTGAATATTACTCCTTTTTCCTGGGGGATGGGGGGGTGGTTAATCCAGTGGATTTAAAAGCAAATCATTCCAGTTTATTTCTTATATTGACTTTTTAGCTATACCTTTTTATGTCTTTAGTGATTTCTCTAGGGATTAAAAAAATGTGTCCTGAACCTGTCACAGTCACCTTTTACTTATTAAATAAAATGTAAGAACCTTGCTGCACACATATTAATTACCATCATCTTTTGTGTTACTGTTTTCTTGTATAGTGCACTTCTATACATTATAAAACCACACAAGGCAGGGTTGTATTTACCATTTTACATGCCCTCTATTTATTTTTTTTATACCTAAATTTCTATCTGATGCCATTTTTTTAAATATTTTTAATAATCCATTTGCTGTTATTGGCAGTTCAGCTCTAATGGCTATAAGTTTACTTGTTATCTTATTTATCTACATAAGGCTTTATTTTATTTCCAAAGAAAGGGTGGTTTTGCCAAAAGTGGTAATTTGGGTTAAGATTTTGGACTTTTGTTTTTCAATAGGATTTCATCAAAATTTAAAACTTCTGCTAACAAAATATCTTGTTAAAAAGGTCAAAAAGACAAGCTATATACAAGGACAAATATTTGCAAACTGTAATTCTACAAAGGAATTGTTTATAAGAATAGGTAAAAACTCAAAACTCAACAGTTGAGCAATTAAGAAATGAGCAGAGTACATGAAAAGATATTTCACTGAAGAGGATTATATTAGGATTCTCCAGGGAAAGAGAAGCAGTAGGCTATCTATGCGTAGGTAAGGAGAGAGCACTATTTTAAGGAATTGTCTCACATCATTTAGGGACTGAGCAAGTACATAATCAATTTGCAGAGCAGCCTGGCAGACTAGAGGCCCAGGAAAGAACTCAAGGTGCAGCTCAAATCCTAAGGCAGAACTTTGTCTTTTCAGTGGACTTCACTTTTTTTAAGGACATCAACTGAACAAAAGAGGTCTACCCACATTATGAAGGGTAAGTTGCTTCTTCAAAGTTTACTAATTTTACTGTTAATCTCATCTAAAAAAAATACCTTCATAGCTATATTTAGACTGGTGTTTGATCAAATATCTGGGTAGCCTAACCAAGTCGATACATAAAATTAACAATCACAAGTGTATACATGTGGCAAGTAAGAACTTGAAAGATGTTCAGCATTAGCCATTAGAGAAATACAAATTAAAAGCACAGTAAAATATAACCACATACCGCCTTTCTTATCAGAATATCTATGATTCAAAATTAAAGTGACATAAAGTGCTGACCAAGATGCAGAGAAACTGAATCATTTTTACATTCACGTGGCAATACAAAATGGCACACCCACAATGGAAAACAGTTTGACAGTTTCTTAAAAACTGAACATGTAACTATCGTGTGGTCTGGCCCTTGCACTTTTTATCCCAGATAAATGAAAACTTATATTCTCACAAAAATATACCATAAATACTTATAGCACATTTATTTGTAATCACCAAATCTAGAATTAATTCAGATGTCCTTCAAAAAATGAATGGCTAAACGAACTGCAGTAAATACATACCTCAGGATACTGCTTAGCAATTTGATACATAACAAAACTTCTGGTAAATCTCCAGAGAATTATCCCGAGTTTAAAAGTGAATTTAAAAATAATAATTCTAAATAGCTACATAGTGTATTATTCCATTTATATGTAATGTTCTTAAAATGATGACATTATTGAATGGAGAAGAGAACACAAGTTTCTAGGGCTTAAGGAGAGACTAGGGAAGAAATCACAGGTTGCCTGGGCTTTCGGAGGGAGTAGGGTCAGGAGGGAAGTGAGATGTGTGTGTGGCTATAAGAAAGCAGCCTGCGGAATCCTGTGCTGATGGAAGTGTCTCTTGCATTGTCTGCAGAAATGCCCATGTCTTGCTTGTGATATCATATTACACCTTTGCAAAATGTTAACTTTGGGGAAAACTATGTAAATGGTAGGGATATCTCTATCATTTCTTACAAGTGCATGTGGATCTATAATTATTTCAAAATAAAATGCTTAATTAAAAAATCAGTCAGGGACACTAATGATAGTCTGCCTTTACAGAAAATAAGATTAATTACAAAAGCAATTTGTGAGACAGATCTACACATGTTGATACAGAAACCATGTTGTTAAACGTATCAACAAATCATTTGTTCAGGAAAAAAATCCTCATGTATATATAGCATTACAGTTTTCAATAAAAAGTAATATTTATCATAATATTTTGAAAAGTTGCTAAAAAAGCTACACATAAAGCTATGGACAGTGGTAACCTTAGGAAAGAGAGTTTCTTGTGAAGATGTCTAGGTTTGTGTGGCTTAGAGAACATTTTGTTTTATTTTGTGTAAAACAAATAAGGTCCAGGAAAGTTACACATCTATGCCCGGTTCTTTCAATTTTATATGTTTTGTGTTGGTTGGTTGGTTCGTAGGTTTGGATTTACATTGTGAATCTTTGTAGGTTTTTTCCATGTTAATATGTTCAGTCTCTGTTCCTGGAACAGCAAGTTCTGTGCCAGGGACCAATGATTTTGATTATTTTTTATTATTTTGATTACTTTTGATTTTTATTTTTGATTATTATTTTGATTATTTTCTTCCTTTATTTCTTGGTTCTTATTTGCACAGCACCACCTTCATTCCTGAATTGCATTCCAATTGCATATTGATAAGAAGGACTATATGTGTTGTACCTTGTTCACATTTCATGATGTAGCCTAGATTTACCAGACTGCCAGGAAATCCTGAATACACAGACTAAATTAATGATTAAGTGGTACTTTGGTTTCATATTTAATATTCCTACCTAAATGGTAGTTGTGTATCCCTTCACTTTTAAACAAATACATTAAAAAATACATCAGTACTGGTAGCAACTTACCATAAAGGGCTTGGCTCCATTTTTGATATTTTACTGGTAGCTGCTTTCACACCCCATCACTCCCCCTTTCCCTTTCACCTCATGTCTGGGAAAGCCAGTAAGAAAGCTGGAGAACTTTGGGGCATGTAGGTGACTCAGTTGGTTAAGTGTCTGACTCTTGATTTTGTCTCAGGTCATGATCTCAGGGTTGTGAGATCAAGCCTCCTGTCAGACTCCACTCTGAGTGTGGAGCCTGCTTAAGATTGTCTCTCCCTCTTCTAGAAAGACAGAAAGGGAAGGAAGGGAAAGAAGGAAAGGAAGGGAAGGAAGGAAAGGAAGGGAAGGAAAGGAGGAGGAAAGAAGGGAGAGAAGGAAGGAAGGAAGGAAGGAAGGAAGGAAGGAAGGAAGGAAGGAAGGCCGGCCAGCTAGGGGGAACATGTTTTGGTGCTAGCAGGAAGTTCAAACAATGAAAAGTCCAGGAATCTAATCACAATATCCTCCCAACCATTTACTCACCCTTGCTCTCTATCCTATTTTCCGACCAACCCAGGATGCTGCTTTGTTTTCCCATTATGTAAGGAATACACCTTTCCATGGCTTCTTGGTGAGAATGTGGGGTCATCAGTCTTGACATGCAATCCATTTTTTAGTCGGGTGTGGATCTCACTTCCGTGGGGAAACAAAAAGACCATTAGTACAGAGAGGCAGGGTATTTAAACAATCTACTTCTTGACCAGAATCTGTTTTGCCCTGGGCTTGCTAACTGGCTGTGTTGTCTGCTGATGAGCATACACTCTGAGCTGCCCCTGCTGCAGATTTAACCAACATATGTTGAAGGTTTTTATAATTGGCTTTTAAAGTGAAGAGTATGGGATAAAGCCTTCCTTAAGATGGCCCTAAGTGGTTTTGACCTAAGCCTATTTGTATGCTGAATTGTTTGTCTAGATTTAAGCTTAGGCCTCACTGCTGTTATGCTTAAGGGGATGACTTACCCTGTGACCATTTTCTATATGTCTCAACCAGGCTTTGTACCTCTCCCCTCTCTATTCCACAAAATGCTCAGGGAAAAGACTGATGCCCTGGGTAATATCCAGGGTGTTCCCTCATGAGAAAGAGTAGTCACCATGGGCAGGCTGAGGTTCATACTCTAAAAAGCAGATAATTCACTAGGACCCATACTTTAAAAGCTTCTGTTGCTGCTTCTTCCTAGACCTCTGTGGTCAGAAAGAATCCTGATCCTTAGGGATATAGATAGAATCACAGACCATATCACAGACCCTTATAAAAAGTGTCCCCTAAATGCTTTATCCCAATTCCAATTAAATGACCAGAGTACATCATCACCGTATTGCATAAGTATAAAACAGACAAAAACTGTTTTTTTTAAAAGATTTTAATTATTTGTCAGAGAGCACAAGCAGGGGGGTAGCAGGTAGAGGGAGATGCAAACTCCCTGCTGAGCAAGGATGGGATCATGACCTGAGCTGAGGGCAGATGCTTAACTGACTGAGCCACCCAGTCATCCCCAAAACTTTGGTTTTTTATTGAGTGTCTCAGATTATCGGCATAACAAGGACATAATTCAAACCTGACCTAAACTTACAGTCCTTATATCCAATAAAGCAACAACTGCAATGAGAGAGACCTAAAACTCTGATGATACTGATTTAGGAATCTCGGGAAGGAGAAAATTATAAGAAGAGAGAAAAGACATCCCTCATTTCCAACATATATCCCATAGCCACAAAAGAGAGAGAGAAAACAGAAGAGAGATAGACATAGAAACAGAGAAAAAGAAATAAAGTTTTAGTTAGGATGAGGAATCGAAAAATGGATCAGGGGCCTACAATTTTACCCAAGCAGAAACTCAAATTTTACTAATTAAAAAAAATTCTATAATAAAAAGTTTTAGACCACCAGTTGGCTAGTAAGCCTTTATAATATAGGCTCTGAGTTAACTTGGGCTAAATGGGTGGTGAGGGTTAAATAGGGCACTTGTGATGAGTATTGGGTGTTACATGTAAGTGATGAACCACTAAACTCTACCTGTGAAGCCAATTTTACACTATATGTTAACTAACTAGAATTTAAGTAAAAACTAAACAAAAAAAATGGGAATGATAAAAAATAATAATATCTATTAAGATGTGACAATTAACAAAGCTTTATGGTCTTAATAAATACTGAGTCTTAGGTTGCAGATATACCTAGAGATCCCACTAAATTTTAAATGTTACCCTTTTACTCTTAGAGGAGTTACTATTCATAAAATAGAAGACACCAAGTATGCCTTAATGGTTGAAAATGTCACCTTGCTTAAATGCCACATGGTTGTAACAGCTGTTGCCCTAAAATATCCCATGGTGGGTATGGAAGTTCTGGTCTGATGAACAATAAATTTAAATAAAATTGAGTCTTTGCTTTTAGAGTTGGCTTAGCAAAATGAGATCACATGGAACTCTTTCTCATCTAATAAAAATAACCAATTACAATAACAAATTACAGTATAGAATAAAACAAGGCCAATGGGAGTTAAGACCCATCATAGGCACCTACTAGAGGAAGGGGCCATTGTCCCTACTGCCTCTCCCTTAGAGAACCCAATTTGGTCATTATTCAATCCTGACTTAAAAAAATCATTCTTAACAAGGAATTACTACAAACTTTAATTTCACAGCACCCCTTATTAAGGTTCCAAATACAATACTATTGAAATGATTGACTGCATCTAATCAGTGACTAGAAAATAGTTTGCTTTTATGGATCTTTCTAACATGTCCTATCTAGTGTCTGTTTATCAGCAGCCTCTCAGTAACAGTTAGCCTTTACTTTGAAACAGACACAATAATCTGTCACCAGGCTACTCACTCTCAGCACTTCCATCATTGCACACATGCTTTACAGGCAAGATCTTAACTACATTCAACATTTTCTAGGAACACAAATATAATACTACATTGGTGTTATCCTCTTTAGAAAAGTGTCATTTGACACATTCATCCACAACATCCAATCATTCTTAAATGATCTTATACACACACACACACATGTATGCACACACACACACACACACACACACACACATACACACACACAGAGATGGGTTGTTGCCCTACACAGTGCAAGGCCCTGCCACCTCAATTAACTTCTGGGCCTTATAGAGTCAATCAAAGGCTGCTTTCTCTCTGACAAAACTGTTAAGAAACAACTATTGACCACTTTAGCATGCATGATGTTAAAACAAGTCCAATCATTCTGGGACTCTTGGTTGCTGGATGTTCATTATTCCTCATTTGCCAATTTTATCCAAGCTAATTTATGCTGTTGCAAGTCAGACCATTTTGAATGTCCTTCCACCCATCAACAAAAGGCTATAGAATCTATCTATCCAAATTATAATACAAACAGGCACATCCATTAGGACCCAACAGAGACTCTTTAACTTTAGAAGCTTCAGCAGTCATCTTTCATTCTTCCTGAAGTCTCTGTATCACTCACGAAGGCCATAAAATGCCCATGAACTTGTGTTTAAAAAACTGCCCTTCTTGGTCCTATCAGAGAAACCACTGGCTTCATCTTGAGCTTATGACTCTCTGCACCCTGATGCCCATTAATGATGTTCATTATGAATGCAGTATCCTGCATGCTCAGCATGGCCACAGAAGCCTCTTTACTAAAATGTAAATTATATCTTTGGGATAAATACAAGATCGGGCCATCTGGCATATTCCCTTTCCAGAGGGAAATGGCTTCTCTTTGTCCTCATTCCATTGCCACAGATTATGATGCTGGGGGAGGCCACATCTCTTTCAGGACCCTTACCAACTTGAACCAAGTTACGCTGAAGTGTCAGCAGGGTTGATTCCTTCTGAAAAAGTTCCATGCCTCTCTTCTAGCTTCTGGGGATTTGCAGGCAAAGTTTGTGGTAGCATAACTTCAATATCTGCTTCTATCTTAACTAGCACTCATTATGTGTGTGTCTGCAGTCTGTGTCCAAATTTCCATCTTCTTATAAGGGCACCAGTGATTGGATTAGGGTCCATCCTTCTGATTTCCACTTAACTTGACTGTATCTGCAATTACTCTATTTCCAAATAAGGTCCATCTTTACAGGTATCTGGGTTAATGACTTAAACATATTTTGGAGAACTCAGTTCTACCCACTACAATTGCAGACATTCTTCCAGGCTCCACCTTTCCTATTCTTCTCTTGTTCTATATCAGGTTATGATAAGAAGACCCATAAACTCCCTTCCTTGATGTTGGCAGGATGTTCACACCATGGAAATCCCAACTTATCCAGGACTCTTCACCCTTGTGCAACCGCAATAAAACTCAAGCTCCTGGTCCCCTTCCTACTCTCTCAGCCCTTCTCAAACTTTATTATGTGAGAAATTAGGCTCTCCATGTCTGGTTAATGAGTTTGCAATGTTTTAAGTCTTGAAATCTCAACCAACTTGGGGTGGGGTTGCTTGATGACACCCTCTTTGGGACAGTCATAAGATAAAAACATTTTTAATTTATCTTGGTATATTAACTCATTTCTCTTTTAGAGTGATAAACGGTGTCATTGCCTAGGATAAAGAACAAAGTAGTCACACCCTCTGAAGAATTCAAAATGTTTTATAATAAGATTGTGTGTGTCTGTCTGCATTGCACAGTAAGAGTTATAATTAAACTT
>CM053618.1:13713153-13746087 GCA_028646535.1 Procyon lotor
AAAAATTCAATGCAATCAACGTATGTTACTTAAATTTTCTACTTGTCATTTTTTTAAGAAAAGCAAAAAGCAATTTAAAACTATATTTCATTTTGCCTTCTATATCCAAAATATTGTCATTTAACAATTAATTTATAAGACATCGTCAATGTCAATTTATTTTACCTTTTTTTAACAAAGTCTTCAAGATCTGATGTGCATTTTATACTTCTAGAACATTTCTGTTTGAACTAGCCACATTTCAAGTTCTCAGTAGCTACTAAGTACTGCATTGGATGACAAATGTAGGTAGGAATAGTAACAAAAACAAAGAATAATAAGTTAAAATTATTTAATGAACATAACTCAAGGTCCAGATGACTTGATGCATATTAGTATTGTTCCACAGAATATAAAATCCTCCCAGTGTTTTCCTTCTTCGGTTTAGTCCATTTTTAGCCTAGAAAGCAATTAGAAAGGTATGTTTCATGTAAGGACTTGACAGGATAACACCGTTCTCATGACTATATCACGTTAAGGAACATAGAGTACAAGGGACCATAATATAGATTCAGTGTAATAAAAACAGAGATAGAAAAAGAAAAAATCAGATAATTAGAAAACTAGCAAATATTTTGCACAGGCTAATATATTTTTATTCAAATACCATTTATAATACTGTTTTATATTTAATTAAACATTGGGTAATTTTAGAAAGAGAGTATGTTGCATAAAAACAAAAAGAGAGAGAGAGATAGTCTTACTACAAGATTACTACTCTCCTACCACAGGGAGGCATGGACCAAAACAACTCTATACATTAAAAAGAAGTTCAAGATTATTTGAAGAGATAAAAAAGAAAATCTGTTCTGCTACAATATAGAAAACTCTTCTAGCTGTGACATTATTTTTTAATATTCAAAATGATATACAAATTGACTTCACTGTCTTGACAAAAGATGTCACATCCATGTTATGGATATGAAAATTGCCAGTGAAATTTTAATGATATTGCTATATTTTGTTGATTTTGTTGAAGAAGTCCTTTCTAGAAGAAACCCCATTAAGGCAGCTTTTAAATTCTTACTTCAATGGCATAAATTTTCCTATTTAAAAATAAAAATATGGGGCGCCTGTGTGGCTCAGTCGTTAAGCGTCTGCCTTCGGCTCGGGTCATGGTCCCAGGGTCCTGGGATGGAGCCCCGCATCGGGCTTCCTGCTCGGCAGGAAGCCTGCTTCTCGCGCTACCATTCCCTCTGCTCGTGTTCCCTCTCTCGCTGTGTTTCTCTCTGTGAAATAAATAAAATCTTTAAAATAAATAAATAAATAAAATAAAATAGAATTTGGTCAATTGGTTCTTTATTCAATTTATGTCATATTTTAATTATAACTTGTGATTAAACGTGATTTTTACTGGAGCCATTATTGCCACTAAGCCCAAATTTGTAGGACAATTTTTTTCAAAAGTTTTTTCTCGAGTTTTTTAAAAAATAATATTTGAATCTCAATATGCTATCATTTCATTTTACTATTTAATGATTTTTATGAGGGAATGTTTATTGTTTAAATGTTACTGCACTAACAGTGGCAGTTATGAACTTTCAGCTTATCACAAGAAAAAGATGTAATATAGTAAGTACATTAAAATAAGGATAGCATCACAACAAACGCTATCACAGAGCAAGGAGTTTTATGAGATCGAGTATGTTCCTATTGGTCTTTTAGATTCTTGGACTGACACACTTTCTCTCTGGGATCAGAATCTACTCATTCTCAGGGAACACCTGGGAACCAGGATCACCAAAATGGAGCTTATGCTAGATGTTTCTCTATTTTGCTGGCTATGCAGGTGTATTTTTGCTCTGCAACCACCTCAGTAGCAAAGCCCTGTGTAGAAAGGGGAAGGCAAATCTCACCCAGCTCAGGTGTAAATTGTTATGTTCATTATAATTAATAAACAATGCTATCAAGTTGGAACAAACCTCCTTTGAACTCTTCAGCATTATGGCTACAAAGAAATACTATCACTCAGTATGTTTTACACCTTGACAAAGAGTTTGTGCCATGCGGATTTCTATCTTATTTCATTAGAACAAGTCAGGCTAATTTTAGGTCTGTTGAAATTAATCTCAAAGTGGAGTTAACAATAAGATACGATAATTCTGTCCATCTAAAAAAAAATATATCCCATTTATCAAAGTGTAGATTTTTGGGGCGCCTGGGTGGCTCAGTGGGTTAAAGCCTCTGCCTTCGGCCCAGGTCATGATCTCAGGGTCCTGGGATCAAGCCCCGCGTCGGGCTTTCTGCTCTACAGGGAGCCTGCTTCCCTACCCCCCAACCCCCGCCTGTCTCTCTGCCTACTTGTGATCTCTATCTCTGTGTGTCAAATAAATAAATAAAATCTTTAAAAAAAAAAGTGTAGAATTTTAATAATTTTTGTTCATTAAGAGCATTTTTTTGCTTTTATTTCTCTTTTTTTGCTTTTATTTATCTATTGGAGTTTGAGTACCCAGACAGATCTAAATATTGGTGTCAAATACCTTTATTTAGAATGAATGCCATTTCTCGTTTTGTTTTGTTTTGTTTTTTTACATAGTCATATTCGTAACAACATAGTAACCTCTAAACTCTACTTTTCTCATAATGTAAATTCTGTCACTTTCTATTAATGTTGGTATTATAAGCAGATATTGTAATTTGGTGGGCCTCTAAATTAGAGGAGTTATGTGGTCATCTTAGAATGTCATGTTAAGAAGAAATGCTTTTAGGGCACCTGGGTGGCTCAGCCAGTTAAGCGACTAAGGACTCTATTTCAACTCAGATCATGATCTTAGGGTCCTAGGATTAGCCCCCTGTTGGGCTCCCTGATTATTCAGGGGTCTGCTTTTCCCTCTCTCTCTCCCTCTGCCCTTTCGCCTGCTCCTAGTCTCTCTCTCTCTGTCTCTTTCTCAAATCAGTCCATCAATGAATCAATCTTTAAAAAAAAGAAGAAATGCTTAAAAGAGTTATGTTACAGGAAGGAGAGTCTGTGTTCTGTGAATGGAAGTCTTGATCCCTGGATTCCACAAGAAGATATACTGGAATATAGACAACCAGAAGGAAAGGAGCAAGCACAAAGCAGTTTATTAAAGCAAAAGTACACTCTGAAGGTGGGAGAGCCTGCAGATTCAATGAGGTAGAACAAGCCCTTTTTGTTTTAGGATTGGATATTTGTTGCTCTTCTCTGGGCCAGGAGTAGCTGTGAAGAGCAGTGGAGTAGTCTCTGCCAAATGAGTGGCAGCTTCCACTCATTTGGGGAACTCTTCCTACAGGTTGGCAGGAGCAGTTTTTGACCCAGAGGTTTGTATCCTAAAGGTCAAGTCAGGCTATCTCCATTGGGTGGGGCTGTACCCACAATGCAAATGCATTATAATGAATCTAGGGATCACCCTGGGGCAGAGGTGCATGCTCTGCACCTCCATCGCATGGTCTGTCAGTCCCAAGGGCAGGATACTGAGTCCCAGGGGGTTTTAATGTGTAGCTTATTTATCACTTCCCTTGACTGCAGCTCATATCTCTTATCATATTCTCCTTCCAGGACTTGGGGCCCTGCCTCTTGGCTCTCCTTCCACTGCTCCTGTCGAGCTTGTACCTAAGAGTTATGCCGTTAATATAATACATTGTGGGGGAAGGGAGGATTGATACAAACATTGTATCATCACCAAACAATAATTGCTGTACAAATAATAATATATTTATTAATTGTAAATTAAATACAAATAATGAATACATAAATAATTAAATTATACTTCATAAATATTATACATTGTGGTATAAAATAATATTTGCTCTTTTTTGAGTTCATAGACTACATTACCAGTAAAGGATTGAGCACATAGACTATGCTATCAGTAAGGGATTTGGAGATTAGATTATATTTCTCTTCAGGAAGAATTCTTACAAGTACTATTACTGTTTCACAAACTAAAAAAAAATGCTAAATTTTTTAAGAAACCATGTAGCTATTTTAGTTGTTGAAGGCACCCTAATCCATAATTCCCAAACCAAAATAAATCCAGGGAAAATTTATCAGCATTTCTATTCCTTGAAGAAGTCTGTAAGTCTAAAGATCTATGACATGAGATTTAAAATTGCATATATATATATAATATATATATAATATAATAATATATATATTATATATTTATAAATATATATATATTTAGTTAGTTCCACGGGGGTTTACTGTTATTAAATTTAGAAATAACTGTTGGGCGGTGAGGAACTGGTTCCTGTGTTTAGTATGTAAAATTTGAAAAGCAGGAAAGGTTATTTGCATTAAATTTTTTACACTTTAGAAAGTTTGCTCTCTGGAGATTTTGGTAACAGAATTTATCAAATCTTTTATATTTAAGAGTAAGAAGAAAATAAATTCTTTTCTCTTTCAAAAAGTAGAGGTTTCAAAAAAAAAAAGAACAGAAAACACTTTCTTGATTTGCACTTCGGCACTCGGGTGAAGGAAAACTAGGCTTCTTCCAGAGTAAAGTTGGTTTAAGATTCCTTCCCCAGTAATTCTAAAGTTGTGAGATGCTCATGAACAATATCTCTGAGGAACACTTGTAATAGGAAAGAAAAAAATCACTGATGTGAAGTAAGTAGCATATGAAAGCCAAGAACTTTCTGGTGTAAATCCCACTAGCCTATGTGCCAGAGTCACACATGTGCATTCATATGAGCCTATGTCTATGCAAGTCCTACAAATAAAGAGCGTAAATGGGATTCAGACAACTTGAATAAATATCGTTGCAAGTCCTATTCTGCTAAATAATCTTTTATCTAGAAACACAATAAAGTACAAAAGCACTTGGGTTTTTCCTTCAATCTGTGAGTTTAATTTTTAGTAGGTACAAAAATTAAAATTAAAAAAAAAATTAAAATTAAACTTTGAAGAAAAAGTTGACTGTTGGAATGTATTGAAGGGTAAAAGGTAAAAATACGTATCACTCTAATTTTCTCAATTTGTCAATTCGTGACCATTTGGTATACACTAGTCAAATATTTATCAAAAATACCTTTAAAAGTCTATCTTATTTCAATAATATCATATATAATCATATCTAAATGAATGGGTATGCAAATATACGTGTATATATGCATATTTTGGGCACCTGGGTGGCTCAGTCGTTAAGTGTCTACCTTTAGTTCAGGTCATGATCCCAGGGTCCAGAGATCAAGCCCTGAATCCAGTGCCCTGCTCTGTGGGGAGTCTGTGGGGAGTGTGCTTCTCCACCTTTCACTCCTTCTGCCTATGTTACCTCTTTTGCTGTGTCTCTCTCTGTCAAATAAATAAAATCTTAAAAAAAAATTGTTACAGTTTGGTTTCTTTCTTTCTCTCAGTTTTGTTCCTTTCTTTCTCTCTTGATTTATTTTTTTAAAGATTTTATTTATTTGTCAGAGAGACAGAGCACAAGCAGGGGGAGCAGCAGGCAGAGGGAGAAACAGGCTCCCCACTGAGCAAGGAGCCTGATGTGAGGCTAATCCAAGGACCCTGGAAACATGACCTGAGCCAAAGGCAGAAGTTAACCAATTGAACCACCAAAGCAATCCAGTTTTTTTTTTTTAATAATAATTGTAAAAAATATAACATACACAAATAAAGTAGAAATTTATATGCCTTACAGAAAGAAATTTTAGCATAATTTTGGTATTCAAGAAAACATATGCTTTTATTGTAAACCCATATTATTCTTTTGTCTATAATGCAAATTGCAAGGCTTTTGTTAACCTTGTAATTATTAAGCTTAAATCCATACCAGTGTTGCTAAATAGGAAATTGAGGATTGGCTACCAATCTATGATATGACCTAAGTTAATTATCCAGTTTAAAATTTTCTACTGTACATTAACAAAGTAACGAAGATGATTTCAGCCTTTCTGTTATTTTGCTTATGGAAATCCATGTCAAACCTGGAGATGAAACAATTTAGTACAATAAATTTTAATTGCACTGTGTCAGCCATTTTCCCACTTGTTTCTCAAAACAGTTCTCCTACATTTAATTGCTTTGGTCTTTAATTTGTCTGACATCAATTTTTCCACCCAAAATTTGGAGATATGTTTTTGATTTGTCGGTATGGTTTCTGTTTCCCAAATAATCTTTGTGCATACTTTGTTACCAGTTTTCAGCAGAGTGTAAATAATTGACCTAATTGCCAGAACCAAAATATTTGTTTTACCTATTGCTTTGTATTTTTTTCTTATTTCTTGGGATTTCTTTGTTTTCTCCATTTTAAGATAGGTTTTGTTTTGCTTTGTTTTTTTAGATAGTTATGTTTTCTAGTGAGTTTTAGTTTTGTTTCTTCTGGTAGTTCCTTTTACGCCTTCCAAGAAATAATATTTACACAACAGTTTAACTCTTAAAGCCTATTATGAAATTCGATTATTTGTTCGTTAGTCTGTTCATTTAAAAACATTTATTGGCATCTAATATTTAATGGTATCTTGCTACACCAACATAAATGTAATAAGTTCAAGTATTAAGAGCTTCATATAATTGTGGGGAATTCCAAATATTAACAGAGTTTTATAATATCATGATATTAAAATAATAAGAGATTGATTTCATTGACCAAAACAAAACAAAAACTAAGCTCTAAGGGCACGTACTGCATGGAGCACTGGGTGTAGTGCAAAACAATAAATCTTGTAACACTGAAAAAAAAAAATAAATAAAATTTTAAAAAAAAGGAAAAAAAAAAACAAAACTAAGCTTTTTCTTTCACCATGTCAATGGAAAATACAAATACTGTCTGAAATAAAAAATTGAACATAGCTTCCACAGCATCCAAATATCAGAATTACCTTTTTAGGAACTTAAGTGATAAGGAATTAATGGTTAATTTCTAATTAATGGATAAATGTTCACCGTAATGATTAATTTCTTACATTAAGATTCTAGTCTTTCAGCCTGTCTTTATAGAAGATTCTTAGCTTTGGGGCACCTGGGTGGCTCAGTGGGTTAAAGCCTCTGCCTTCGGCTCAGGTCATGATCTCAGGGTCCTGAGATCGAGCCCTTCATCGGGCTCTCTGTTCAACAGGGAGCCTGCTTCCCCCTCTCTCCCTCTGCCTGCCTACTCGTGATCTCTCTTTCTCTATCATATTCATAAAATAAAATCTTTTGAAAAAAACAAGAAGATTCTTAACTTTGATCTCACAGGTATTCTGAGTCACTGTAAAGTCCTAGGCATTGAAGAGAGAGATAATGTTGAAGAGGACTAATGTCAGGATGATACATTGTCCTCTTGCTGTTGTCCATATCAACTACTAAAAAGAAGTACACCATTCCCAAACTAATCGTTTATGAACTGATTTTAATAATTTTTAAATAAATATTTGTTTCATCTTTGCAAAATAAAGTTTCATTCCAGCCTCAAATACAGCTTCATATAAAAAAGAGTTATTTTGGGGCTCCTGGGGGCACAGTTGGTTAAGCGACCTCCTCTTGGTTTAGGCTCAGGTTGTGATCTCAAGGTCGTGAGATCGAGCTCCACCTTGAGCTCTGCACTCAGTGTGGAGTCTGCCTGAGATTCTTTCTCCCTCTCCCTTTGCCCCTCTCATTTGTGCTCTGTCTCTCTCTCTCTAAAATAAGTAAATAAATCTTAAAAAGGAAAAGAAAAGAGTTTTCCTTCCAGATGTGTTTATTTCTCAGTCATTTATGGTAACATATTGAACTGTACTAAACACATGCTAATGAATGAATACTAAGGTACACAATGAAACTTGGGTAAAATTTAGTATTCTAATCTGCAAAACAATTTTTTTTTTTTAAGATTTTATTTATTTGACAGAGAGAAACACAGCGAGTGAGGGAACACAAGCAGAGGGAATGGTAGCAGGAGAAGCAGGCTTCCTGCGGAGTAGGGAGCCCGATGTGGGGCTGGAACCCAGGACCCTGGGATCTTGACCTGAGCCGAAGGCAGATGCTTAACGACTGAGCCACCCAGGTGCCCCCAAAACAATTTTTTAACAAATGTAGTGCTGTATTCATTTTATTTTGTCTCCCTTTTCTATGAGTAGTCACTCATCTGTGTGTGTCCACACGTGTGCATGAAGCATGTGTAAGGGCATGTGTAGCTCTTGTTTGCCATCAAAATTAGGCTTTTAATTTTCTTAATTTTATTTTTACAAAAGATATTTAACAAATTAATATCATTTTTTTATTTGTGACTGGTGACATTTTGAAGAACGATTTTCTTTTCTGATAAATGACCTTAATTATATTCAGGTCCTCATTTCATTGATCCAAAGGTGCATGAACAATGAATCTTGTAACACTGAAAAAATAAAATTAAATTTAAAAAAAGGAGTTATAAATTATGCATTCTGGCAGACATATTTGGAAAACAGATTCCCCAGAAGCATGTTCCCGAAATCATTAAAACTTTTCTACTTGTTTCTATATATGGCTATATTTTAAAAGTTATTATTTATGCATTTTAATAATTTTATATGTTCCTGGTTAATAGAAACTTCATTCATCTCATAGTAGCCCTTTTTCATATATTTATTAACAAACTTTTAAGCATATTTAGATGTGTATATTTTAACTAGTATATAATTATATTTTCACTATTTTTCTTCACTTTTTATCTGTGAATGACATAATTTACCATTTACCTATATCTTAAATTCTAGTATAACTAATGTACAGTACTGTATTGTTTTCAGGTGTACAACATACTGATTCAACAAGTCTATACATTATTCAGTGCTTATCATGATAAGTATAATCTTAATCCCCATCACCTATTTCATCGATACCTCCACCCACCTCCATTCTGGTAATCACCTGTTTGTTCTTTATATTTAAGATTCTGGTTTTTGTCTCTGTTTTCTTTGTTCATTTGTTTTATTTCTTAAATTCCACATATGAATGAAATCATGGCATTTGCCTTTCTCTGACTGACTTATTTCACTTAACATTAATCTTTCTAGATCCATCCATGTTGTTGTAAATGGCAACATTTCATTCTTTTTCATGATTGAATAATACTCCATTGCATATACATACCACTTCTTCTTTATCCATCCATCTATCTGTGGAGACTTGGGTCACTTTCATATTTTGGTTATTGTAAATAATAGGGCAATAAACATGGGGGTGCATATATCTTTTCAAATTAGTGTTTTCATATTCTTTGGATAAAAATCCAGTAATGGAATTATAGGATCATATCATTTACATATTTTTTGACGATAACTGATATGTTTGTACTTATTTCTCTCAAATTATTATTTTATACTATTTTCTATATTATTCATTAGCTATTTTCTTACCTGTTTTTATTGAAATTTTATTTTTCTCTGTTCCTTTGATATATCATAAATTTTAAATATGTTTTGAATTTCTTGTAACAATTCATGACCATGAGATGGAATACTTCAAAACTCATGTGAGAGTCAGTTGGAGTTATGAATTCTCGGATGTCTGTTAAATAGTTTATCCTTTTGGCAGAGATTTAGATCTTAGGGAATTTAGTTTTTTCCTAAGATCACTCCACACTGCAGCAATTCCCCATATTGTATGCTCAAGTTCTTGTATGTTGTCCTCTGTGGGCAACTGGAAAAGTGGAGGGACATCTGAATTTTGGGGGATCTTCAAATCCCCTCATGGTAGCTGTTGGCTTTGGCTTACTTGATTTTCTGTTTGTCTTCGTTCTACTATTTTGGTCTTACGATTTCTCTTTCTTTCTTGCAAGCTCATTCACATATTTTAAAGTGTATGCATTGCTATACTTTTTTTATTAACAAATAATGTATTATTTGCTTTAGGGGTACAGGTCTGTGAATCATCAGTCCTACACAATTCACAGCACTCACCATAACACATACCCTCCCCAGTGACCATAACCTAGCTACCCTATCCCTCCACCCCCAGCCCCCAGCAACCCTCAGTTTGTTTCCTGAGATTAAGAGTCTCATGGTTTGTCCTCCTCCTGGGTCCCATCTTATTTCATTTTTTCCCTCCCTGCCTCACATGACCCCCTGCCCTGCCTCTCAAATTCCTCATATCAGAGATATCAAATGATAATTGTCTTTCTCTGACTGACTTAATTCGCTTTAGCATAATACCCTCTAGTACTATATTTTATCAAGATTATGTTTTTTTTATTAACATATAATGTATTATTTGCCCCAGGGTACATATCTGTGAATTGTCAGGCTTACACATTTCACAGCACTTACCATAGCACATACCCTCCCCAATGTCCATAACCCAGCCACTCTATCTCTACTCCCCTACCCACCAGCCACCCTCAGTTTGTTTCATGAGTTTAGGAGTCTCTTATGGTTTGTATTCTTCCTGATCCCATCTCGTTTCATTTCCCTCCCCTATGCCCCACGACCCTCTGCCCTGCCTCTAAAATTCTTCATGTGAGAGAGATCATATGATAATTTTCTTTCTCTGATTGACTTACTTCGCTTAGCATAATCCCCTCTAGTTCCATCCACTTCATTGCAAATGGCAAGATTTCTTTTCTTTTGATGGTTGCATAGTATACCACATCTTTTTTTATCCATTCAAGAGTATGTGCTTTATAGGGAGTAGGTTTACAGGGTAAATAATCTGTGAATTTGGGGGAAATTTTGTCAGCTACATTTGTAGAGTAAAGAAGTAAGTTTAATTTAGTGACTTAAAAAATAACCATTAATATGCCTCAGGATTCTGTGGGTCAGTAGTTTGAGCTGAGCTCACTTGGGAAGTTTTGAATAGTTGTTCTGATATATCAGTTGTTCCTAAGTTTAACAAGAAAGAGCAAGTTCAAATGAACAAGAAAATTTCAAGCTGTTGCTTCCTTCATATTAACTATTACCCTATTTGTCAAAGAAAATCATATGGTCAAATGAACATTCAACAGTTAATTAAAACCACTTTACCAGTGTAACATTATAAAAGTACATGTTATGAAGAATTCCAGTGTAACATTATAAAAGTATCAGAAAACAAAGAAAGGCAGAATTTATGGCTATATTTGCAATATACCACAAAAAAGAATTTCCTTATTATTAAGTGCAATTTTCTTCTTTATGTGACATTTATTTCATCCCTCTTAATCATTAAAATTAGTCGCATAATGATTTTGAAAAATTAATATAGGCTTCTGAAGCTGGTTAAAGCTCTATAAGGATAAATGAATAGCATATTGTCATTGAATTATTTTAATTAAGGAAATGCTTGGAGATATATATTTTTATATAACTTCTAATTTTTTAAAGATTTATTTTTTTCAGACAGAGAGCAAAGGAAAGAGAGCATGAGTGGGGGTAAGGGGTAAAGGGAGAAGTAGACTCTGCACTAAGGAGGAATCCCAATGTGGGGCTTGATTCCAGGACCTTGGGATCACGACCTGAACCAAAGGCAGACGTTTAACCAACTGAACCACCCAGCCGGCCCTATATAACTTTTAATTTTAAAATATTTTTAAATGTTTACAAGATTATGTTCTCAGGTTTATCATATTACATACACAGCAAAGCATAAAAATGTTTAAGGAAATAAACATGTACAATAAATTCTAGTAAAAATAAAGGAAAAAATAAAGACAAAATTGAGCATAGGAGTTACCTATACAAGAAGGAAGGAAGGTTGTAATTAGGGATAAATCTGAAGAGATTCCAAATTAATGATGGTATTCTTTCTCTTAAAGTGAGAAATGGATATCTAGGAGGCCATCGTTTATATTGTGATTAAATATAACACTGCATTATTGAGCAATACTAAGCCATTGACCTTTTTGTTTTTCAATGAATGTTACTAAGTAGAATGGGTAGCCATGTTTAAAAGTGTGATTCTTGACCAAACTGAGAGTTGTGGAGAGAGGTGGGTGAGAGATGGGCTAAATTGATGATGAGTATTAAGGAGGGCACTTGTTGTGATGAGCACTGGGTGTTATATGTAAGTGATGAATCACTAAATTCTAATCCTGAAACCGAAATTACACCATATGTTAACTAACTAGAATTTAAATAAAAGCTTGATACCAGAAAAAAAAAGGGGGGATTCTTGACCTCTAATACAAGTCATATAAAAAAACAATTCCAGTAAGGTTATAGATATATCAAGAGAAAAAAATCATATTTCTCAAGTGAAAGTAAAATAATATTTTATGACCTTCAGCTATGTACATTTTAAAATAAATTTTATTGATAATTATTTGACTTTTAAAATATTTGAATAATCATTATTAATACTATTTGTTTTATTTTGCATTAATGTACATGAGTAGTTTTCTTGATTGTCTCTTACTAATATATACTTATTTGGGGAAGTTATTAAATGAAAGTATATAGATTTTGATGGAATGATCTGGTAGAATAGGAAATTGCAAGGGAATTTCAACAAATCTAAAAATAAATTTTATAGGAAAATAAAATATAATGTATAATAGTGATGTTCTTTGCATCTAAAAAAGGGAGAGTTTAATGATCATGTGATTCAGGTTGTGGCTTCATAATTTCTGGAACTAAAACACTTCATGACTTCAACAATGCTTTTGCCATCTTTACTTGATCAGTGACTACATTCACTTTATCAAACTGTATTAGTTTCTTATTGCTGCTGTTATCAAAGAGCTACAAAATTCATGACTTAAAATAACACAAACTTATTCTTTTACAATTTCTGAGGCCAGATGCCTAAAATCAGTTTCACTGAGCTAAAGTCAAGGTGTTAGGATTATTTCTTCTGGAATTCTAAAGGGAAAATATACTTTCTTGTCTTTTCCACCTTCTACAGGCCACATGCATCCCTTGACTTGTGGCCTCCTCATCTTCACAGTGTTTGAGTTTAATCTCTGCTTTTATTATCACATCAGCATCTTTTTTGGCTTTGACTCCTCTTGTATGCCCTTCATAAAGATTGTCATGATTATATTGGTCACCCTGATAGTCCAGAATGGTTCTAGATAACCCATCTAAAGAACTATAATCAGGGATGCCTGGGTGGCTCAGTGGGTTAGGCCTCTGCTTTCAGCTCAGGTCATGGTTTCAGGGTCCTGGGATCAAGCCCCTTTCGGGTTCTCTGCTCAGCAGGGAGCCTGCTTCCCCCTCTCTCTCTGCCTGCTTCTCTGCCTACTTGTGATCTCTATCTCGCTCTGCCAAATAAATAAATAAATAAAATCTTAGGAAAAAAAAAAAAAGAACTATAATCACACATAAAAAGTCCTTTTTGCCTTATAAGGTAACATTCCCACGACTGGGGACTAGGACATGTGTGTATTTGTGGGTATTCACTAAAGAGAAGGAGAAGCATTATTCAGCCTACCACACAACCAATTGGTCTGCCTATTGTGAGTCTGCAAATCTCAAATGAACAGCCAGGAACTATTCTATGTGTGTGTGTGCTGAGTTTTGGTCCAACATTAGTCCTATTCAATATCAGTAACTTTTATCATCTTGACTAAAACAGATTAGTGAAATTTCTGCAAATGTCATTAAAGCTTGTGTACGAACACAGGAATAATTTTGTAAGGACAAATACTATTTTTTAATGTAATTTGCCTTCAGTGATACTAGCTCAAAGATTATTGTCTCCCTTCTCAAAACTTTCTAGAAATCGCTCAGAAGTAAAAAACATAAAATATAAAAAAATTTAAAAAAAGAAAATAAACACACACACACACACACACACACACACACACACACACACACACAAATGATGATAGTAAAGAGAATGAAGGATTTGGCTACAAATGGGTTATAAAATAGGTATTATTCAGTTTCATTAAAATAGTGATTTCAAAAGTAGCATCCATGTGCCTGTTATTTAAGCATTTAAGGTCATATTTCCATTTGGAAAGCATTTGAGGGACTTAGAGAAAGTGCTGAGGTCTGAGGAAGTTGTTAATATCAGTGTCAGTGGAAAAATGTAAGGAAAGAAAGTTACAATTAGCTTTCAAGATTCAATGATTTCACTCACAAATCTACACTAAATTTAGTTCCATTTTCAAGCTTTCTAATTACAGATCTTAATAGAAAAATCTAACATGTCAGAAAATAAGATTTGGAAGGCAATAAAAGAGAATAACCTAGGAATAAATATAAAATAACTAAATGTTCAGGACCTGTGTTTGAACAATTATAAAACCCTACTTTAGGATTTAAAAATACTTAAATAGAGGGAAAGCAATATTGCTTAGGATTAGAAAACTCAATGTTGTAAAAATTTCATCTGTCTAAATTAACCTATAAATTCAAAAAGACTTTAATTAAATCTATTAATGGGATCTTTGAAAGTTAAGGAAAATATGGCTACAATTCATCTAGGCAATGAAAAAGTAAGAGGAGATTGGACAAATACTTCAATGTGACAGAGTGACATCTTCTTAGCAGATATTTACATATAATATCCAGCATGTTGTACAGTTACAGATATAGAGTGACAAATCAAAATAAAAAGAAATTCAAAACAGACTCAGAAATACATGGGAATTTAGTACATAATAAAGTGTAATTTCAGACCTACGAAGGTTTCGATTACCCAGTGTCTTTAGTGTGAGTAAAAGAAGAACAATATCCAGCCTTATTCCTTATGCTAAAAAACCTTCAGTCTGGATCGAATATTTATTTTTTAAGTTTTTATTTTAATTCCAGTTAGTCAACATACTGTGTTATATTAGTTTCAGGTTTATAGTATATTGATTCAGCAATTCCATCCATCACCTGGTGCTCATCACAAGTGCCCTCCTTAACACCCAACACCTATTTAACCCAACCCTCCACCTACCTCCTCTATGGCAACCTTTGGTTTGTTCTCTATAGTTAGGAGTTTGTTTCTTGGTTTGTCTTTCCCTTTTTCCTTTTGCTCCTTTGCTTTGTTTCTTAAATTCCATAAATGAGTGAAATCATATGGTATTTGTGTTTCTCTGACTTATTTCACTTAGCATTATACTCTCTAGCGCCATCCATGTAGAACAGCTAAATGTAATTAAACTACAGAATTACAACAGGAATAAATGTTTATGTAAATGTATAGTGGAAACTCATTTTTTAAACATGGAAAAAAGCCAAGACCCAAAGGAAAATAATGTGATTATGTTATATAGTTTCTTATACCACATAAATAGATAAATTTTAAAGAAGAAAAATATATTGAAATATACTTTCAACATTTATAACAAATTTCTTATCTCTAGAATATGGCTAGATAATATCCAAAAGTTCTTAGATTTAGTGATCATATTTTTTATCTTTTTAATAATAGACTAGATTGATCATTTATTTCTCAGTTGATTTGATTTAGCCAATGGAGAATAACTGTATTCAACCTTCATTGCAAGCCTCATCATGACAGTAATTAATACATTGGAAATGCATCATTGAGCTAACCTGTCAAAGAAAAAAATTAATTACCATAAAACTTTTCATGTATTAATGGGCAGGAGGGTTTGGGAAACATTTTATGTCTGATAGAAAGGCATGAGCAGCAAAGTACAGAAAAGTAAATGGGAATCAAGTGTTCTGCAGTTAAACAACATTTGAGCACTCAAAAGTATTTATTTAATTAAGTTCAAATTACTGGTTTCCTAGTTTGAAATCTCAGAAAATAGTAACTATAGACATGTTGAATTTTAATAATTATGACAAATGTATGTAAATCAACTATTTTAGTAGATGAATAATTTTTGTAAATTCTGTGCTTGGGACACCTGGGTGGCTCAGTTAGCTGGGCATCTGCTTTCAGCTCAGGTCACGATCCCAGGATCCTGGGATCAAGCCTCACATCAGGCTCCTTGCTCAGCAGAGAGCTTGCTTTTCTCTCTGCCCACCACTCTTCCTGCTTGTGCTGTCACCGGCTCTTGCTCTCTGTCAGTCCCTCTCTGACAAATAAATAAAGCTTTTTTTAAAAAAATTCTATTCCTTATCTTACCTGATTAAGAGTTCAAAATGTTTTTTCTACTATTTTGCAGTAATAATTATAGTAATGTCTGTTAGTCATCCATCCTGAGATTACCTCTGGCCTATCAAAAATAAAAGTTTGATTATTAATTATGACTATAAACAGAAACACTATTTCTATTAAGCATTTGATCATATAATGAATTTTAATCTTGTTAATTTAAATTGCTTAAAAAGAAATGAACTGTTTTAATTAATTCCAATGATTTAATTAGTTTAATATAATTATAATCTGAATAAAGACTACCAGAAAAGATAGAAAATGTTAAATATTTCCAGGACACTGGAAGATTCCATTTGTTGTACTTTATATCAGATGTCTCCTACCCAGAATTAACTATTCTTCCGTCTTCTATTAGCCTTGGTTATGGTTATTTTTTCTTGTATTTCACATAAATTGAATCGCATATTCTTTTGTACATGGCTTCCCTTGGTCATTTCTATGTCTGTGAAATTCTTCTATCTGAATGCATATATCAATATATTTTTAAATTTCTGTAAAGTATTTCATTATTTTAATATACTACAATTAATTTATGCTTTCTACTGCTCATGGATATTTTGGTTAGTTCTAGCTTTTGTCAATTGTGAATATTTAGTTTGTTTTCTTTGGTCCTGTTTTATTTCTTTTTATTTTTTTATTTTCTTCGCATATACACAATTTTGCTGTATACACACACACACTCACACACACTTATACATATATACACACCTAAAAATAGAATTGCTGGTTTATAGAATAGAAGTATGTGTTGTTTTATTAATATCAAAAACTCTTTTATACAGCCAAAGCTCCAAAGTGATTTTACCATTATTAATGTCCGTTGACAATGTTTAAAAATCATCCATTTTCAACAGGACTGAGAATTTTTAGTTTTCTAATTTCTTTATTCCTCTAAGTTTCTAGAGATTACTCATTGTGATTTCAAAATCTGCATATCCAAGATATCAGATGATAAAAAACAAATATTATTGTCCTTTTTATCAATTTATGTCCTTGAATGTGTATTCAATGCATAGATGCAATTTTTACTGATTATTTTTGCATTTAATTTCATCTACTTAGACAAACATTTGGGTATGCTATCTCATTTTTCCTAACTGTTACACTAATCTTACTAATCCTATAAATATAACAGTCTTTTTTCCACAAGCCTATTAACATGCTGAGATGTGTCAGCTCAGTACGTAGCCTTATAATTTTAACCGTTACTATTTTCAGATTTCCCTATTCTCATTTATAACATATTTTGTGTATTATATTCAACCTACACATGTGAGGTTATATGGCAAAGTGGTTAGAAGAGCGGGCTCTTAAAATTGGCTGGGCTCCCTGTCTTTAAATCCCAGCATTATCATGCTTACTTCACTATTTTCATGAGGCAACTTTATTAACCCCTTGGATTTTCATCTATAAAAGAAGGGCAGTAAGATGCCTGCCTTGGAAACAAAATAGGTAAAGAATTTGACCAGTCTCTAACAAATGGTGTGTGGTCAATATATATCAGCAATTGTTATTCAGAATTTGTGGTGCACCCGTGGCTGTGGTATATCAATCTAGAATGATAAACAATGATAAACAAACACCTTGCCTCTCTTTGTTGCTAAGTATTTCAAATTCAGAACAGCCATATATAAGTTATTTTTCTGCCAGCTCATTCTTTAGACTTGAGATTTCTATCATTGATACATATTCATGATTAAATTTAGAATTACAATTTGAACTATCATACTTATTTGAACCATATATCTATGCAGTCTGCAAGTCTCAATGGTTCACCTTTCCTAATATTCCCATACTCTTCATTCCACTTGAAGAAACTACTAATCATTCCTCCCTAAGCATGTCAATAACATATGTAAATAATATATACTGATTTCATACACACAAAAAAATCACTGTAATTCTCATCATCCAAAGATATCAACTTAATATATCCAAGTAGTGTTCTCTTAGTTTGAGTTATTAAAAATATATATTTTTTCATTTTATTTATAAAAATATTTGTAAACTTCTCATAAAAATCAGTGTGTCACTTTTTACATGCCAGTAGTAGTTGGGGCTGCTCTATACAGTATGGCTATTTAAATCTACATTTAAATTAACTATAATCAAATAAAATTAAATTAATTCTAGTTTCACAAGTCATATTTTAAGTGTGCAACAAACACAGGCCACCATATTATAGGACTATATTGGACAACATATATAGAGAATGGTTTCATCTTTTTTTTAAAGCTTTTATTTCTTTATTAATGAAAGACAGAGAGGCAGAGGGAGAGGGAGAAGCAGAGTCCCCACTGAGCAGGGAACCTCACGCAGGACTTGATCCCAGGACCCTGGGATCATGACCTAAGCCAAAGGCAGATGCTTAACCATCTGAGCCACCCAGGCACCTGAGAATGTTTTCATCTTTATAAAAAGTTTAATTACTAAAACTTTGGTCAGACTCAAGTATTCTTAAAATGGTAAAAAAAAAATCATGTTAAACAAATGAAGGGACCAGATTTCACATGTACTGAGACATAATAAAAAATATCTAAGTTTCTAATTGGACTGAAGACAGTTAGAGAACAATCTAATATTATCTCTGAATAAATGTAATATAATCCTGCTAGTTTCAAGTCTTCTCAGGATTTCGTCCCAAAAATAATATCATAGATCAAATAGAAAAACAATCATAAAAATAAAGCATATGTGGACACAGACAATGTGAAATAAATTCAAGAAAAGAAATAGACACTAATAACAAACCAATAAGGATCAGATGATGGAGATAATTACAGGCTTGAAAATCACTGTGTTTAGTATATTGAAGAACCAAAAAAGACTGTATAGATTTTGTAAATAACTGGGATCTTTACAAGAGAATCAAATAAACATTCTGAAACTGACAAATGTAATAACAATGGAATAACTCAAGGGATGGCATTAAAAACACATTTGACAAGGTGATCATTTTGAAGCTCATACAACTATCAGATCATTACATTATAAATCCGAAATTAATATAATTTTATGTAATTTATACCTCAATTCAGAAAGAACATATTGGACAAGACAAAGGGAGAACCTACAAATTGGAAGAAAAATGAGAGAAAAATAATGAAAAATAGAACAAAAATCTGAACAAGAGCCTATGCAGAAGAGATTATTCTAAAAAAATATCTAAGGGTTGACCTATCAAGAACAAAAAGAAAATGGGGGAAAATAAAGTGCCATTTTCAAATCTCTGAAAGAAAATTGCCACATGGGATACTATAAGCAGTAAAAATATCCTTCAAAGTAAAGGTGAAATACACTGTTTTCATAGAAAATCTGTGAACCACAATATCCCAAATTTACAAATAATAAAATACTTGAAAATAGAATATATAAACAGCTTCTCAAAACTGATAAAAAGAGACAACCCAACATAAAAATGTATTAAAAAGTTGAAACAGCACATTACAAAGAGGAAATCCAAATGATAATGATATATTCTGATGAGAAAATTGATGCAAAACTGATTCAGATAAGGTGGAGTTGATAATAGGACAGTGGTTAACATAACAGTGAGATAACTAGTACTGTTCACTCCATGGTCAAATTATTCAGGCTCTCAGAGAAATCTATAACCAATTCTTTGATACTCCTAGTCAGCCTACTCTCAAAGGTAAACTGACACAGTCCTCAACTTTTATATTTTCTTGTTATCATAATTATGAACACTTTCTCCCACCGTAAAGGCTTTGAACCTAACATGTACTCAAATTAACATGTAATCAATTATTAGATGCAGTTTCGCAATTAAATCTTTTTATCTATAAATGTCTCCAGACAGAGAAAACATGGATAAAATGCTATTGAGGAAATGGTGACCTTGTCATTTCTGAATATCCTGAAAAAATTTTAGCAAAGGAAGTAACTAAAAAGTTAGAATTATGAAAGAAACTTTTTTTCAGAAAAATGGGAAATTTATCAATTATTAGGGAAATTCAGGAATAATTATCAAAAATATTATGAACAAAGAAAAAATAAAACGATAAAAATAAAAAAATAAAAACAAAAAATAAAACAAATAACTGATTAAAAGTGACAACCATTCAAATTGCCTATACTGTAGTGGTCATAAAGCTCATATATTGGGCAAAGTCTTTGAATGTTTTAACAAGTTTAATTTTAGAAGTACAGCAAAATTAATGCTTAAATTATTGTTACTGATACTGCACATTATTCAATCTTTAATATTATTTATTAAAATAGATGTGGATATTGAATGGAATACCAAAGGTTTAGATTTTTGCTAATTCTGAAACTTTTACTATTATTTGGATGAAGGCATTTAATGCATACATACATAATCTTTTTTTTTTTTTTGTAACAAAACTAGAAAAGGTAAATAATATTATTAAGATACTAGGCTTACAGAATTGGATATAAAAATGTTTCAAAAATATACCGGATAAAATCTTTAAAATTTAGTACAGATTAGTAGAAATCTTAAATGTATGTTTAAAACAAGAGATTACAGAAGTAATAGATGAGAAATACAATTAACAATGAAACAGTGGAAGTGATGTCAAGATATGCTGATGTCAGTTGTTGGAAAGTTTAATGAGTCAATCATTTAAGATAGATTCTAAAATAGCAGACATAATCTTGTTTGCATTAATGTAGTGTAAACAACATCAGAGAAAATAATCACCTAGCAGCAATCCATGTTGAATAAGACAACCCCAGGAGGATTTTGCTCATTAATTGGATACATGCTATTTATCTTTAAAGCACTGAACTTAATATAGTCCAGAGTTTATAGTAAATACTGCATAAAAATTATGAATTTCAGTCCTAAATAGCATTCAGAAGTTAATAATGCAAATGGTAAGAGTGGGTTATCCATGTCACACAGATACCATTCAAAATAACTACATGTTCAACATGACAAAGTTCAAGATGACATGTGAAAACCATTTCAATATTGAGCAGCTATTTCTTCCTTCTCTCCACAGATAGTCATTGGTTATTGCATTAACTGGAAGCATGGAGATACACATAACCTATTATAGAGAGAGTAGATTAACCCTATGTTTCAAATTGCAAAGCTAAAAATATTTAAATTATAAACAAGGTGGAACTAAACAATAATGGGTTAAGCTGCCTATCGTCTTCTGAATTGCACATTTTTATGTAAATGTTGAATTTTTTGCTGTGTAACATTTGAGAGATATTTGGAATGGAATTTATTGGCCCTGAATATAACCTTTTATTTATATTGTATAGTTTGGTAAGATTTTCATTATTGGTCAGATATAAAGGTGTAATTATGTTTTAATTTCATGGATAATCCAGCACTCATGTATCTGTTATGAACCACATAATTTTTTGCATTATTTGGTATGAATTTTGTTTTCCATGATTACTCTGTGATAGGTGTACAACACTGATAACAGCATATTTTTTCAAGGCTCAAATAAAATAATAGTGCCTTAGTCATGTTTCTTAGGCCCCCAAAAAGGAAATAAAGGTCCACTATTGATTTCATGTCACATATGTCATGTTGCATATATTTTCTACTTTGTAGCCTACACTTATTTTTGCTGGTTAGAATGTTGTATTCTTAAATGCAGATTTTTGTCTGAATTACCTTGGCATTTACTATTTAGGAAAGAGCAAGAGGATTTTAGGAGGCCTGTTTTTTTGGGGAGGGGGCAGGCACTTGTGGTGGGAGAAGAGAGTGAGATAAGTTTGATTACTTAAAGAGGTAAATCCCAGGAAAAGGTTTTTAGCAAGTCAGTAGTCTGGTTCATGTCATATAAAGGACATCTGTACCAAGATAGTACAAGTACCCCCATGCTGTAACACCAATAATTATGGTCCTTCATTTCTGAAAGCCTTATTTTTTAGCAGTCAATTCAATATGTGGCTAGGTCATTTATTTTAATTTCCTTCAAATTTTCTGTATGTTTTTATTGTAATGGTTGGTAATGAATGATTTAGAGCATAACTTCTTATTTGGTATATCTTTATTATGAATTTGATCTTTTAGCATTTAAAAATTATATTAATAAACATTCTTGAATAATTTTAGCTTCATTTAAACTTCTCTGATAAGATTTTGGTTTCTGATAACTGATTTTTGTTAACCTCTCCATGATGTTTCTTTTCCATTTCTTCTTTTCTTCAGTCTATCTAAATCCCTTTATTTTATATCTCTTTTATATATCTTAATGTCATATTTTACTTTGCTATTAAATCAGATAGTCACTTGTTATTAATTATGTGAGTTTAGATCATAACCATATCCATACATATATATGATAGGTATGTCTAATATTAATTTTATATTTTCTATTATTACTTTATTATGTTATGTGGTCAGGTTCTGTCTTCTTTAAATGTTTCCCATTGCAGTTTTTTTCTTAAATTTTATGATTTTATTAAAAATGCAAAATTAATGGGGCGCCTGGGTGGCTCAGTCATTAAGCGACTGCCTTCGGCCCAGGTCAGATCCCAGGGGCCTGGGATTGAGCCCCGTATCGGGTTCCCTACTCAGCAGGAAGCCAGCTTCTCCCGCTACCAGTCCCTCTGCTTGTGTTCCCTCTCTCGCTGTGTTTCTGTCAAATAAATAAAAATCTTTAAAAAAAAAAAAATGCAAAATTAAGAAGAGTCATATTTTCTAAAATTTAAATTTGTAGCTATACTATGTAAAATGGTCTTTGTAAATTCAGACGTTATCCTTATGATGAACACAAATAAAATTTATACATTTGCTGTGTCTTGAATTATCCCCTTTATTTTATTTGATGGTATGATTATTCTAATTTTTTACCTTCATGTCTTATGTATAGTTAAAACTTTTTGATTCCTCATTTTTAATAAACTATTCATTGAAATTCAACATATTCATTGAAATGTAACATACATGCTGAAAAGTGCACAACACATAAATATGCACCAAGTGTGCACATCTGTGTGTATATACCACACACGATTGTTTTATCTCCAAATCTGTTTAAATGTAATACTTTGAAAAGATCATTGTGAAGACTATAGTGAAGTGGTGTTAAAAGAAGTGTCAAATATACAATTGAAATCAAGATCAAAAACATTCTTTTTACATTAAGTTTTCTCTAAACCGATGATGCAGACTTCCCCTACCCTGCTCCTAACTTTGCTTTTCCAAATAGAAGAACTTGGTTATGCCTAAGGATGTTTGAGGGGGTATGGCATCAATGATAATTATTTAAGATAAAATACCATCAAATATGCTTCTGTGATAGTCAAGACAATCAAATAGAACAGATATAACTGACAACTTTGGAAAATTGATCAATGGTGTATGTTCACAATATGATTTTGAGAATATTAAGCCCTTCCAATACCATTTAACCTGATATTATAGTCAGTAATCGTTTTAAAATATTAATTTCATTTTGTTAATAAAATATTTTGGATTAAATTTGTATATTTTAATAATTTAATAGGTATAAATAGTCTCAAATAATTTAAAATATATGCACCATGAGTTGGTGACCTCAGAGCTCTCTTTAGAAACTGGCTGTGCTTAAAAATAAAAATGAAAAGCTACCAAAATAAAGCTTTTCACAAACACCCACATTAATATCTAACGGAAAGAGAATAGAAATAATGTGTCTATCACCACTTCCATAAATAAGTTAGAAAAAGCACATTTTTCTATGTAATGCAGTTTTCTCTCTTTAAAAAATTAATTCATTAACTTTTCTTGAGATAACTTTAATTTTTTTTCTTTCCATCTTGTTCTCTAATATAATCATTTCACCTAGAATGACCTTATTCAATATTAGTTTCTTTGGATGTGTTCCAAATTTTAAATAATACATATAGGAAAAGATTTTAGAATGCTTGTTGAAATGAATGTATCTCTTTATAACTTCAGTGAGAAATATATTGGGATAGGCATTGGTGGTTAGCATCTTAGAATGACCCTAACAATTATTTGAGTAACTGCTTCTTGCCCTCACCAGACTCTAATGCCAATGAGAGCTGAAGACCATCTCCTCACCCATGATTGTGCCTGGCACAGAATAACATTCAATTATTTTTGCATTACTTAAAATGTAGGCATTAGAATATCTATTTTAGTGAATCAACTTCTGATTATCCATGTCTAAAAGAGGAAGATTGAAGATTGAGAATTTTCTCTAAGCCATTCTTTACTATTTGAGTGGTCAATTATTTCTGCTCCATTACTCAAGATGGGCTAACTTCCTTCCACTCACTCTGTGCATCAGTAGTATCACATTTAACTTTGCCTTTGCTCATGTATTCTTTTTTTTTTTTAAAGATTTTATTTATTTATTTATTCCAGAGAGAGAGAGAGAGAGAGAAAGAGAGACATGCATACTCCTCACTGATCACAGAGCCCAACTCAGGGCTTATCTCAATATTCTGAGACAAAACCAAGGGTCAAGTGCTTAACTGATTGAGCAACCAGGCACCCCATGTGCTGATGTATTCTTATAATAACATGAATAATCAAGAATCAACTGGCAGCATAAAGTTAACTAGTTGACTGGCAGCATAAAGTTAACTAATTTATTCAAGAATATCAAATAAATGAGCTTAATCCATTATAAAAGTCTTACCTTGTTCTTTTGAAATACATTCTCCCACAGTCTTTCCAGTATTCATCTGTCTTCATGATAAATTATATCAAAGATGTTTTCTTTTAGCTATTTTTTTCTCAAATGGGGGCCTGTTTATTTTTTGTAAAATTGAAGTCACTATATCACAGTAATTTTATCATTCTCTGTTCTATATTATGCTTGAGCTCTTTTTCTAATCAACATTTTATTATATCAGACTCTTTACCAGTCAAATATATTTTTATTATAACTGAATCTTACATATTACTGTTTCTTTTTTTTTAAAGATTTTATTTATTTATTTGACAGAAAGAGATCAAAAATACGCAGAGAGGCAGGCAGAGACAGGAGGAAGCAGGCTCCCCGCTGAGCAGAGAGCCTGATGAGAGGCTCATTTCAGGACCCTGAGATCGTGACCTGAGCCAAAGGCAGAGGCTTAACCCACTGAGCCACCCAGGTGCCCTTATATTACTGTTTATGCTTAAAATAATTTTCTCACATTTCCTATTTCTTTCAAAATTAATAGTGCTTATGATACATGTATAAATAAAACAAAGATCCCAATCTCATAAAGCTTACATATATGTATAGAATTATTGTCAGAAATATTCTATGAAAAATATTAAATAGGGCAAAAGAAAAGTGTGATGATTATTCATTTATGTAATATGATAAGGTAAGTTCTTTTTAATGATGTGAGGAATGAATGTAAACCTGAATGAAATGAGAGTGAGAGTCATATGATATTGAAGAAAGGAGTTAGAGATTACCTTTAACATGATAGAAATAGTTTAGAGCCCAAGGTAAAAACTCAATATGTGTTAGAAGAACAGATCATAAGCCCCACATCCCTAAGTGTGTAATGTATCCTCAAAATCTTAGAAAATTGCCACGAGTGAATTAACAAGAAACCAACTTTAGAAAGCAGGAGCTGGAATGCCTCTTGCTTTGACAGCTCAGAGGTAGTTTTTGGAATCGACAATTATCTCTTTGGGAATTTAAATCAATCTTTGTTTGCAGGCTATTTTGTTTTTATTTTAATAATTTATTTGTTTCTTTTATTCACTTACTAATTTATGTTTCTCATGCGTTGATATGTGTGTATTTTCTTTCCTAGAAGTTAGATAGCTAAGCCTGTTGCCTGAGTACACATTCTTACCATGTTTGCCTTTGACTCTTAAGTATCTCTAAATTAAAATGAATTCCAAAATGTTAAAAAGTGTTAGTGGGATTTGGATTTTACTGATCCTTAGCTAACAGGATTTCACAATTGCCAACTAGGAATGTGTACATACATCTAGCTATTTTTCAGAATCCTTAAATGTTTTTCAAAAAGCTGTAGAAGTCAAAAATGGTCATTGAGGAAGCAGCCCATATTATCTGCTGCAAACTGTTCCTCATTTTCCATCCTGCAGTGGGACCTGGGTTGGGGATCTGACTGGTTCATACAAGATCTTGATAGTTGGGCTCTCAGGTAGCATCACACATATATTTGTAATCAATGTCTGTGAAGGTATGTGTCTTCTCTAGTTATCTACAAAAATTTGCCCCAGTTTCACTGTAACAGTTTTTTTAATAACTTGTATAGTTGTGACTGCATTTTTACTGAAGACTGAATTTTCTCTTATTTTCCTTTTTCTGTTTAATTTTTTTTTGTCAACTTAGGGGGGATGCCTGGGTGGCTCGATCGGTTATGGGACCACTCTTGACTTTAGCTCAGGTCATAATCTCAGGGTTGTGAGACCCAGCCCCACATCAGGCTCTGCACTCAGCATAGAGTCTACTTGAGATTCTCTCTTTCCTTCTGCCCCTCACCACACTGCTCACACACTTGTCTCTCTCAAAAAAAAAAAAAAAAAAAAATCACTTTAAGGAAAAGAGCAAGAATAGATATGTGTATAATTATTTCAGTTTATCTGGAGATTTTTCTTCATTTTGTACTCTACTCTGAAAATATGAATATTAAAATATCTGAGTTTTTCATTCCAACAGAATTAGCTTTGGCTCAATTCATATTGCTAATAATCTTTCTTCACTGTTGATATTGACCAATCATTCATCAATCACATGAAATTATACAACAGACAAATATGGATAAATGAAGAGAACACTTTAATTAATGTCATTTTTTGAGCATGTCAAATGTGAATTTTCCCGTACTGCCAAGAAAACATCATGTACCTGTCCTCACCCAGGCGTTCCTTCTGACTGTGATCAATTTTTCTGTCTTAGTTACACAATGATTCATTTTCAATAGAAAATAGTTATTACAAAAGAGAAGAAAATTTCACTTTGGGGATCTACTTTGACATTAACTGTGAGAGAGCAACCCATGTAATCAATTGTGGCAGATTTTTTGAGGTTTGGCCTAAACTTCAGCCCTAGATGGGCTGAAAATAAGATGTATTAATATAAAAACATTAAGTTCATTTTTCTTTACCCTGAAATTGTCCAAATGAAATATTAATGATTCAGCTTTTGAATATAGTATATTTTCTCTTTACTGAAAATACCATTATCATTTGCTTATGGTAGATGTAAACAGTAGGGAGAAAGAATTAAAATTAACTTTTGACAGTCAGGTCTGAAATGATCAATGTAGACTAAAGTTTATAAATGCTCTAATAACTTCCACTGTATCTTAAAGTATAAAAAATAGTTTTTTCTTTTTTCATTCTTTGTCATCTTTATAATTTTCTCACATTATTTAAATTTAGACAACAGAACATTTAAAATATTATATGTGCCATAAATATACTGTCCTACCACTTGGGTTCACTGAGCTCACATTCTAGAGATACGATAATTCAATACAATGGCATGAGTGTATTATTAGATGTCTTAATAGTTTCTTCAGAATGATTAAGATAAAATTATGTTCTTAGTATAGTCTTAGTTATTGTATTCTTAAATAATCAGTTAGAAATTTCAATAAATGTATAATGGCTAACATTTTCATTTTGTTTATGAAGTTACTTTATTTCAACCACTAATTTCTTCCATTCTCTTTCATCCTCATTTAAAGATCCCAAAAGTGATAAACAGAATTGTATAATAAGCCTGAATTGAGGAAGTTATTCAGAGTGTGCCTTAACTGTCATAGTCCATATAGATAAGCCAATGCATAAATAATACAATTGCTACTTATTAGAGAGCAAGGACAAAAACTTAAAGGTTTAAAACTAAATTATGCTACGGGTGATACATTCTGAATGTATAGCCAAAGAATGTTGCTGAACTTGTTGGACTATTGTCAATTACTTGCCTTGGATTTAGTACTAATACTAGGACTAGTACTAGTTCATAGACTTCACCAGTGAATGAAAAACTCTTTCAGTGCTCTCTTTATAAAAGAAAAGAAAATAACTACTATTCCCCCGGGCCGAAAATGAACTTAGGAATTAAATACCCAGCTTATCAGAATTAATCAAATTAAAATCATGTAAGCTCTTCAATTTAATTTACTTTACATTGTTGTGTGAACAATGTATTTAGAAAATGTAAATCATTAATAAGAAATCTCTAGTGTGATGTTTTAATAATATATTTGAACTTCCAATTATTATATGTTGGTGGTTTTAACAAATTGAATTAACTTCTTCTGTTTCTTCTCATCATGTAAATGGTTGGGAGAAATATGCATATGTAACAAATGAACCCATAATTTTACTATTCAGAAGTAGCCATTATCTATATATTTGTATATTCAATCTTCAATCTTTTCAATTTCATTCTCTACCCTTGCCCACCCCAAAATGAGGACACCATACTGCTTTGCTTAAATAAGCAAATAAGTCCCTGAGAATAAGGGCCTTATTCTTTTTTTTTTTTTAAGATTTTGTTTATTTGTGAGAGAGAGAGAGAGAGCACTAGCAGGGTGTAGGGCAAAAGGAGAGGGAGAAGCAAACTCCCTGCTGAGCAGGGAGCCTGACATGGGACTCGATCCCAGGACCCTGAGACCATGACCCAAGCCAAAGGCAGACACTCAACCAACTGAGCCACCCAGGCATCTCTAAAGGCCTTATTCTTAAGGGACTTAAATTTGTTCCTGAGACTTTTTGGAAAAGTAGATGGGCTGCTACCTGATAGGTGCTTATAAGCAGGATCCTTGGGATCTTGTGCTGTGGCCTCCTATTCATGACATTATAGTGACAGTTTATAATTATTAGCTCATGTTAACCTTACTAAAATGGCCAAAATCTGGAACACTAACATCAAATGATGGCAAGGGCAAGGATGTGGAAAAACGAACTCTCATTTATTGCTGGTGGGAGTACAAAGTGGCACAGACACTTTGAATGACAGTTGGGGGTTTCTTAATAAAACAAAAATGTACACGTACTCTACAATTCAGTGGTCTCACCCCCTCATAGTTAAACCAGTGCAATAACTCCCCAAGCTTGAAGAAACCAAGATGTCCTTTAGTAGGTGAGTGGGTAGACAAACTGTGGTACATGTACGCAATGGAGTATTATTCAGTATAAATTGAGTATGAACCCTGATGTAAACAATGGACTTTGGGTGAGTATGACGTATCAGTGTAGGTTCATCCAGTGTAATAAATGTACCAATCTGGTGTGGGATATTGATAATGGGGGCAGCTTTGGGTGTATGGGAGCAGAGGGTATCTGGAAAATATCTGTACCTTTTTCTTAATTTTGTTATGAAACTAAAACTAAACTGCTCTAAATAGTCTTAAAAGAAGTTATAAAATATTTAATTGATTTTATTATTAATGATATGACTCCTTTATACATATTGGACAGCTATATTTGTATGTGCAGGAGTAATCTATGCATACATTTTCCCATTATTATAATACCAACATTTTATATTTCTATGATTTTAAGAGACAATCTTATACAAGAATATTAATATTTTACATGGTTACGAAGAGTATATTTTCCGAAGTTTTATTGATTTTATGTTATTCTTAATATATACATAATTTAATGTTTTATAACTGAGTTTTATTTATTTATTATTTTGGCTTTTGTGTTTAGAAAGATTGTATTAGTTATCTATGCCTCCTTAAAATACTATCCCAAAATGTAGTGTCTTACTAAAACAAACATTATCTTAGGATTCCTGGAGGGGACAGTGGTGGGGGGTGGGGTAATTGGGGGATAGACATTAAGGAGAGCATGTGATGTAATGAACACTGAGTATTATATGAGACTACTGAATTACTGACCTCTACCTCACAAACCAGTAACACATTATATGTTAATTAATTTAATTTAAATTTTTTAAATGGAAAAAAAAAGGCAAAACATGGAAACTTTTCTTCTAGGAAGATTAAAAATAAGCAAACAAAAAAGCAAACAAGCATCATCTCAAATTTTCTATAGTCAGGGACTTAGTTGGGTTCTTTGACTTTGAGTCTCACACATATGCAATTAAGTCACCCAGGATTGCAATCATCTCAAGTCTCAACTGGAAGAAAATCTTCCAATATCATTCAAATGACTGTTAGCAGTTCCTCACATGTTGTTGGACTGAGGGTCTCAGTTCCTCACTGGCTGGAGCCCTCTCAGGACAGCTCACAACTTGTCAGCTAAAGTCCATCAGAGCAAACAAGTGAGACAACAAGAGTGGCTAACAAATGGCAAGTGAGGCAAAAGTCATAGTATTTTGTTACCTACTGAGGTCTCATCACTTTTGTTCATTACTCTGCTTAGAAGCAATGCAACGCACAGCACACATTCTTGAGAAAGGGATTTTACACACATGCATGCTCAGACGCGTCTATGTGCACACACACACACACACACACACACCCAGAAGACAAGTCTTTGAGAGGTGTTTTAGAAGCTGTTCACATAGACCTTTCACAATCTTGCACAATTGTTTTGCATGTATAGTATAACATTTTTTTTGACTATGTCTTTCTTGATATTTTAAAATTTGTTGCATATTCTTGCTAAGATATTTTGGCATAAATATAAAAGTTTATATTATTAAGTGACATGTTCTGCATGTTATACATATACTCAAATATAAACTTCCCAATAATTATGGAATAAGCTCATATTCACTTTCACAAAACAAAAACTTTTCCTGTTAACCTGACTCACGTTTATGACATGATTTTTTTTTCTTTTTGTTTTTCTCCTTTGTTTTTTGCAATATTGTGTACTGTAATTCAGGAAATTTATTTTTAGATGTTATTAAAATGACAAGTGGAATTATTAACACTGATTAGAGGAATATTTAACTATGGTTTTGCTTCACTGAAGTCTTTCAGGTGTACTTTGCCTGGGGCCCACAGTGCTGTCTTATTGGTTTTGTAGCTATTAGGTTGACAATTATGCAAAGTATGTAAAAGCCTGGAAAGGAGAAATATTTTTCTTACTATGTACGAATATGAAAACTGAAATTTAAGGTGATTATTTTGGCTAAATGAGACTGATTTAGGTTATGATATATCCTTGTTAGCACATGTAATATTCTTAAGGCTATATGCTATTGCCAATATTTTTATATTTGGATGAAAAATAAAAGAGTAAAAGCAATTTTAAAATAACGATCCATCTCAGCTGTATTTACATTGATGTAAATAGTCTGAATATCCATTTCTAACTCCCCCTAGAAAAAAAGTATTGTTTTAACCTGTCACAATTGGAATATTTTTTCCCTTTAATTTTAAAGAATGCATTGCTGTACATGTGTCATATCTTCTGTCTTCATGATTATTTCATGTCAACAGTTTAGTTTACGTCCTAGATTCTGGACAGTATTTCCCTCTGTACTAAAAATGATACTCTATTAAGTAATCTCAAAATTATATTCACTTTGATGTTTAGTTTAAAAACTTCCAAAGTGTAAAAAATATAGAAACTACTAAATTTTAACCCTTAACTATAATACTTGATATATATACCTTTAAAAAACCAAACAAAAACAGCATAGACTTTCATCATAATGGCCTAATTACTGAGTTCACTACCTAAAATAATTTTGCTGTTTATTCCATGATAGACAAAAGTCATATATCATGTAATGAAATACTCTTCTAACTAAAGTATCAATAAAAACAGTTCAAAGCTACAGAAAGGCCAAAATAAATCATCTCATCAGCATATGAAAATTCTGAAAGGAAGTGTCAAGATATCAGTATCCTAGTAGCATTCATCATTTTAGTTTATTTTGGTCATATCAGTAAGCTTGTAATACTCAGGAATCCTGTATCTCTAACTTTCAAATGACACTCCAAAGGAAATTGATGAATGGATACATAGTGTAGCTTATGAAGATTTTCATACACAGTTTTAGGAGATTATTTTTGGTTTATTTGGATTATCAAATATTCCTCAAAAAAGATTTATTGCCTTTGATCAAAGATACATTTTTAGACATTTTGTTGTTTAGTAATACTTTTGCAGTTTAGTTATTTAGTAATAGTTTTGCAAACTTAACATTTTGGTGAACTTTTAGGTTAACAGAGAATTTTTCTTTTTAAAGCTAATGTTAAATTCTATATATTTTATTCTAGGGAAAGCCAAAAGACTTTCACCCAAAAGAAAAGGTGACATTTCCATTTTGTACAGTCTGCTAAAAATGCCACACAAGCTAGAGTTTTAATCCATGCGAGTGAGTTATGCACAAATTGATTTTAAATGTAGCATTTTATTGCTACAGAAAAAAAAAAAAAACCTAACATTTCCATCCAAATAAGATTAAATAGATATGTAATGGGATTTTAGTTATAGAGTTGAGTTTTTACACATATTTGTTGGTTATGTTGTATGAAATTTCCTTTCTGCACTTACTGTCTGCTTAAATATCAGCTATAAACACCCTGAAGGGCAGGTGCTCAAATGGCAGACAGAGACTTTATTCCATCTGTGTAAAAGGTTAGCACTACATTGCAATGCTTAACATAACCTTAACAATCCATAATTTAAACTCTGTTTCTAAGCCTATTTCTTCCTGAAATGTGATGTTAGTACAGTATATTCTAGCAAGTTCAACATATAGGATGGAGTGATATTTTTGTAAAATAATTAATCACAAACTTCATAGTTGTCATGTCATTAACTTAAAGTAGTTAAAAAATATGTATTTACAGGTTAAATCCTCACAGTTCATACAAAGAGTAGTTTCCTATTATTAGTTCTGCTTATATAAAATATGTTTATCCTGGGGCACCTGGGTGGCTCAGTCATTAAGCGTCTGCCTTCGGCTCGGGTCATGATCCCAGCGTCCTGGGATTGAGCCCCACATCGGGCTCTTTGCTCAGCAGGGAGCCTGCTTCTCCCGATACCATTCCCTCTGCTTGTGTTCCCTATCTAGCTGTGTTTCTCTCTGTCAAATAAATAAAAATCTTTAAAAAAAATATGTTTATCCTTATAAGTTAGTCTAATAACTTACAAATATTAAAAATAAGAGCAAAAATGTATAAAATAT
>CM053618.1:13746187-13767576 GCA_028646535.1 Procyon lotor
GCATATACCATTCCATTTATAGTAAATTAATGTCTTATTATTGATGTTCATACCTCTCGCTTTAATATGTCCTATTAAACTGCTAAGCAACATTCACTTGTGATAAACTTCCCTCAGATTTTGAGCCAATTTTATTCTGTCATTTCCCCCTTTAAAAGTGCTTTTCATAATGAAAAAAGATTATAACCCTATTTCCTGTATTGGTTTCTTGTCTTCACATAGTCTTGACTTTTATTATATCATCTTATCCAACCAGCAAAAACAGTCACTCTCAAATTGTCTCACCAGATTTGCATTCCCCACTTATTAAACAAATCCAACCTTGAAGCAGATAAAATAAAGTGATTTTCAGTGGCTTCATGGGTGGTTGGAAAAACTATTCTGTTATGTCAAAATTACCCTTTGTACTTCTATTAATTTTTCATTTCTTATTTAAAATGTATATTACATGATTCAAAGAATGTTAATTATTATAAATGCTACTACAAGTTTAGATTGTGTGCAATTTTGTTGTTGATTGACTATTTTAAGAAGGAAGGATGTGATAATATTATGATATATGTTGTAAAGCAGAAGAAGTATAATCTATACACAAAATTGCTCAGTAATTAAATCAGTTCTATACTTGATATAACCATTTGGTCTTGAAATCAATTTAAATTTCAATTAAGAAAAAAACAGTTTCCCTCAAAGGCAGTAGTTAAGCAGATTAAAACATATTTAATATATTAACTAATATCTTTAGAGATGCAAAAATAACACCTTAAAAAGTGTTAATTTTAAACAATTAAAGTTGTTAAATTGCCAACATGAACAACAAGTCCATTAAAATAATATTTTAAAAAATCTAGTACTATTTCATGTTTGTCATTCAGGCAGAATCCATTAGCTTCTTAGTAATTACAGAATGCAGTCAGAAGAATGGATGCTCTCACTGTAGCCCTGTTTCACTCCTATGCTATCATTCCCATCTTGTGAACTTCTAATGCACCTAGTAGGTGCTATCAAAGCAATGGAGACATGCAGGTTTTCCAATGCAGGTGAGTGTGCTATAACTAGATCACACTGGTCCTTTGTGAGTAGGTCACACTCCCAAATTAGTGGTTGATGTGTCTGGCTATTTACTTATGGATTTGTTTGGAGGGAAACTGTCCAGCTCAGTTCAGCCTAGGTAGACTTTGCTAGGCTCTGCTTCACATGCCTTCACACTTCAGGGCAAAGGATAAATGTGTAACCCCTATATAAGAAATGCTTATCTCATTATGGAAGATGGAAACACAAGAGATTCAGCTAATTCATGCAATTATGTGTAAAGTTTTTGTTTGTATGGTGAGGTCTTCATACATTCTTTGGCCAAAACAAGTCACAAGAACAAATCTGACAAAAAAGGGAAAATGTATGTTGTATATTTGGAGACACTATAAGTCACTTAACCACAAATTAAGTGTACCTGTACACTTTTCTTTAGGAGAAGAAATTATTCAAGAACAATGAAAATAACTGCTAATACTCATCCACCTCAAAATGAGCAATAGTGGACACTATTAAAAATGTTTGAGGCACAAACTACTTGCCCTGAGTACTTTTCAAGTAAAAATAGAGAAGTAATAATTTATTCATTCTAGGGCAATTGACCTAATTGATAATTTTTTTTCTTTATAAATGTAGTTTTAATACACAATGGAATATTACTCAGCCATCAGAAAGGATTACTCAGCCATCAGTAAACTTGCCATTTACATCAATATGGATGGAACTGGAAGATATGCTGAGCAAAATTAGGTCAATCAGAGAAAGACAATTATCATATGGTTTCACTCATATGTGGACTGTAGGGGAAAGGAGAGGACTGTAGGAGAAGAGGACTGTAGGGGAAAGGAGAGAAAATAGAATGAGAAATCATCAGAGAGAGAGAAAAATCATGAGAGACTATTAACTATATGAAACAAACTGAGGGTTGCTGGATGGAAGATGAGTGGAAGGTTGGGATAATTGGGTGCTGGATATCAAGGGCACATGATGTGATGAGCATCGGGTGTTATACACAACTGATAATTTATTAAATACTACACGTCACTAATGTACTAAAAGTTGGCTAATTGAATTTAAATAAGAAGTAAATTAAATAATTGGAGTTTTAGAACCACAGCAAAAAAACCTAAGTGAAATGGAGATAAGTAATATGTCTGATAGAGATTTTAAAGTAATGATCATAAACATACTCACCAGACTAGAAAAATGAGTAGAGGACATCAGTAGTCCTTTAACAAAGAGTTAAAAAAGAACCAAAGATGAAAAACACAATAAGTGAAATTTAAAATACACCAGATTATAATAAATAGCAAAAGAACAAATTAGCATGGAGTAAGTAAAAGTAATCAAGTTGAGCAGGTGAGAGAAAAAAAAATAATCAAAATAAGAATAGACTTAGGAAACTCAGTAACTCCAGCAAGTATAATAACAGTTGCTTTATAGAAATTCCAGAAAAGAGCAAAAAGGGAAGAAAATTTATTTGAAGAAATAATAGCTGAAAACTTCCCTAATCTAGGGAAGGAAACAGATATCCAGATCCAGGAGGCAGAGAGATTCCTCCAACAATATCAACCCAAAGAGATCCATACCAAGACACACATAGTTAAAATGGCAAAGGTAGTGATAAAAGGATGTAGAGTATGACACCATATACCTTTAAAATGTGGGGTGGGGAGGAGTAAAGAAATGGATTCAAACTTAGGAGACCATCAGCTTAATATAGACTGCTAAGTGCAGTTATTTATAAACCTAATGGTAACCACAAATTAAAAACCAGTAACAGATATGCGGAAAATAAAGAGAAAGGAATCCAAATGTATCACTAAAGAGAGCCAACTTACCATAAGAGAAGAGAGCAAGGGAAGAAGGAAACAGAGAAGAGCTACAAAAATAACAACAGAACAAGTAACAAAATGGCAACAAATACATATCTATCAACTATTACTTTGAATGTAAATGGGCTAAATGCTACAATCAAAAGACGTAAGGTGACAGAATGAATAAAAAAACAAGACCCATCTAAATACTGCCTACAAGAGACTCATTTCAGACCTAAAGATTGAAAGTGAAGGGATGAAGAAACATTTATCAAGCAAATGGATGTGAAAAGAAAGCCACGGTAGCCATATTTATATAAAGGGAGTTCTGGCTGATAATTGTGACAAGAGTAATCCTTTAATAGTCTTTGACTCAGGGAAGGTCATCAATGTATTAAACCAATAAGTACTTCAGGAAGCCTTTCTAATGGAGGGAATAAGATATCACCATCCGAACCACAAATCAATCTTAATTAAATATGTAATAACCAGACAGTATGTGTAATTGATACAATGTAATACTGAACATCTAATATCAGCTGAATCTAATCAGTTCCTAGAGCTGACTTTCATCTGTCAAAGGGAGAGTAAGAACCAATTAAATGACAGGACAAGGAAAAGACTTTAAGAACTTTTATAAAATACCCCTGTCTTTATCAATTAGTGAAAAATAAAAGTTGGAAGATTTTATGAAAATAAGTATTCTTTTCTTTATAAAATAGTTTTCGAGCACTGTTTTGTTTTTTGGTTTTGGGTTTCTTTCCTAAAAGCCCCTGATGACCTCTCCTTTAGGACCTCTCCTTTAGAAAAACATTTACATATCCTAAATAGCTCATATGCAATTTTTTTCTATTTATACCAATGCTTATTACATTTTCTATAACCCAATATATTTGTAAAATATTGTTTCCCCTTGTAAAAAGCTATGTATACTATCTTCTATTAAGAAATCATGTTTGAATATTTAGAAATTATATCATATATTAAAGACTCTCAGTAGTTTGCAGAGTGTGGAAACACAAGTTCTCTCTCTCTCCTACTTACTTTCCTTCTCTTTATTCTCTTTCCCCTCCCTACTTCATCTTTCCCTTCTTCCTCTTCTTTTCTTTATCTTCTTTTCTTCTTCATTCCTGGAATTCACATTTGCAACCAGCCAGTTGTCTAGAATAGTAGGTATTTATTATAATCTGTTCACACAGTTTGAACAACAGTCCTGCAGAAACAAACTTCAAACCCATGTAATATAGTCATAATTAACATTGAAACACTGAATTCCATGTTGAAAAGGAAAAAATATTTTATTAGTCTTTGAAATAAAATACTGCTTACCACTTACTGAAAATATATTTTATGAGATACTGAATAATTTAATATACACTACTTTTTGATGAGATACATTTAGAGGAACTTCAAATGTATTTTCTATTCCAAAGAAACTCAAAATAAATTGTTTTGCATTATATATGTTTGGAATTTTGCTACCACCTTTATCTCTTAGCCTCTTTCTGATACTTGTATCTTTGAGAAACTTGTTAAATATAATTGAAATATGTTTTCCAGCATTTTAAATGTACTTATAATGGAATTTTTATCACAATAGAAGCATTGTATTATATGATAGTGGGTAATATTGAAAAATATAAATTATTTAATGTAATGGAAAATTTTGTTGCTTTAAAATTTTTGCAGAAGTTAAAGAAAAATAACAAAAGGAAGGATTTGGAAATCTGCATATGATCTAAATTAATAAATCACTGAAAATGAAAGTTTACATATCTCACTAAATATGAAGTGTAATCATTACTGAGCATCATTTATCACTTTACAAGGTAGGTACTGATATAATCACTTTAAGCATGAAAAAAAGTGAACCTTAGTATGTTACATAACAGTCTCAAGGTCAGATAGATGCTATATAGTGAAGGAAGATATAAAAATATTTATTTTGATTGTAGAAGCCACACTCTTAAACATTGTATAATGGTCAGAGCTAATATTCAAGTAGTACAAACAAGTGAAAATACCCCTCCCTTTTTTTTTAAACTGGCATCCAGCCTGAGTCTACTGAATCTGGTCTGATGGGTTAATACCTATATCATAATGGCTGTAAGATATTTTAAATATTTTACATAGCTACAGTGATCCTGGGAGTGATGGTGTGCCCATTTTTCTCAAGAGACAATAGTTAGAATAATAAAAGACAAATTTGCCTGGTTGCCTTCATTCTTCTAAATAGGAAATTTAGAATTTTTCAATAGTTAATGTGAATATGTCATTGTAGCGTAATAAATATACATAAAAGTATGCAAGAATTGAATACAGAGCTTGATGAGTTTTTTGTACTTACACTTTTGTAGCAACACAGATCAGGACATAATATATTTCTAAAACCCAGAAGTACTCGTGTTCCCTTTTAATTGATAATATCATTAGGTTAATGCTATTCTGTCTTCTATCATTATAGATTAGTTTTGCTAGTTTTAAAATTTCATATAAATGAATTCATGTATCATGTGCCCTTTTTATTGGGCTTATGTCTATGAGAGTCATCCATATTGTCCTTGGACATGTCTTTTGATGGACAGAAGCACTCATTTTTATATAGCAGTGTTTATAATTGCTGGACCATGAGATGCATGTATGTGTGTGTAGGAGTGTGTATTTAGCTTTTTTAGCAATTTATGTCCTAGCTATCAACATATAAAGTTTTCATTTGCTCTACACATTTGCCAACATTTTGTTATTGTATACTCCTTAAATTTAGCTCTTCTGGTATGTGTGTTATGGTACCACATTGTGGTTTTAATTTACATTAAATTAAATTAAATAGAAGAAATGTGTTTCTTAAACACTATATCATATCAGGGGCACCTGGGTGGCTCAGTGGGTTAAAGCCTCTGCCTTCGGCTCAGGTCATGATCTCAGGGTCTTGGGATCAAGCCCCATATTGGGCTCTCTGCTCAGCAGGGAGCCTGCTTCCCCCCTCTCTCTCTGCCTGCCTCTCTGCCTGCTTGTGATCTCTCTGTCAAATAAATAAATAAAATTTAAAAAAAAAAACACACTATATTATATCATATTGTCAATTCTTAGCATAGCTCTCAGTCTTTCACAAGCTTCCCAGATCTCAGAGAATGTCTTATGTTAAAAAGCATTTTCAGTTCCTTAATTCTTCATGCTGCCAGGCCAGTCCTCTGAAGCAGCCAGAAGACTTCTAGTGTCTCACTTCCCAGAAGGATCTCCTTTATGGGCTAAATCGAATCCATGTCCACAAGGAGAAGAGGCAAACATTCCAAGGAATCAAGGAGCCAGATATGGTCATCCCACCTCAAATTGGCTCCCTTCTGGGACTGAAGGTCAAATTTTCCACATCTTACCAATATCTTTTAATATGTTATTAATGTGACTTTCCAGCTTACCTAATTTTTGATATAGTAGTATTGTATCAGACTGTAGCAGTTTACTATAGTCTGGTCAGGAGAGAAAGACCTATAGACATATTTGTCTAAACATATGCTCTTAAATTTAGAAATAGCCTACTCTTTTATACTATCCTGCTATAGAATAAGAGTTTATGTAACTGCATCACTAACTCTTGAATCATAAGCATCAATACAACTATTTAAAATAGATTTCAACAGTTGAATAGTTAAAATATATTTCAGTTGAAATTCTGACCTAAAACTCAGGCTTAATTGTCAATCTTGTTTTAGAGTTGTTTGTTTTTGTTTCTCAAAACTCTAATTGACTTAGAAAACTAGAGTATCAGAAATAGTTTTACCATTCAAAATCTGTATTTCATCTCCAAATGAGTAGCAATTCTATGAACGTTAAAAATCTTATTTCATTGTTACGGCCAGCTCCTAATTTCCCAAGTTCACTACTAAATTTTTTAAAACTGTGTAGTGAGTAACCAAAGATGAACAAACAAAACATTGAACCAATTATGAAGAGATTTCCTATAGACTGATTATAATAAGAAAGGCATTTAAGAACAAGAAGGGGGGGCGCCTGTGTGGCTCAGTGGGTTAAGCCTCTGTCTTCGGCTCAGGTCATGATCTCAGGGTCCCAAGATCGAGCCCCACATCGGGTTCTCTGTTCAGCAGGGAGCCTGCTTCTCCCTCTCTCTCTGTCTGCCTCTCTGCCTACTTGGGATCTCTCTCTCTGTGTCAAATAAATAAATAAAATCTTTTTAAAAATTTAAAAAAAAAAGAAGTAATGTGACAGCTACTTTCTTATTAATCCAATATCTAAAGGAATTTTAAAATAAATTCTCAAGATGGTTGTGAATTTTAGATATGCATAACTCGAATTCACAAACCTATGTAAAGAAAGAGTTATCTTTACATTTTTTGTGTTTTTTTAACTTGGAAATTATTTGATTTTTATTTATGGTTGGCACATTGCTTAGGACACATGTTTAACTGCTTTAATAAATACTCTTGTTTTCAAAAAACCCAGCAACTTAAAAAATAATGATTTCTCTATCACATAAAGTTTTAAATTAAGCAAAACAAGCCTGATATTGGGGCTCCACGGTTTGGGGATATGGGCTCTAGTTGTCAATTATTCTGCCGTACTCAACATGAGTCTTCTCTCTGAAGTCCAATCAACTTTCTGCATTATCCCAAAGAAGAAGAAGAGAAGGGAAAGTAAGAAGCACAATTCTTCCAATGGTTTAGAAAGAAGGCTGGTGAATGTAATTTTAAGTGGCATATCTATGTGCAAGGCTTAAATTTGTGAGTTTCTTTTGGAAAGTAAGACTGAAGAATTGATGAATAGCTACTGGCTTTCTCAGTCGCACTTGAATGATTCTTTTACTTGAAAGGTCTCCCTTCCATATTTTTTTTTCTCCCTTCCATATTTTAAAGTTAGGTTTTAAATAATATTATTGGCTTGCATGTTCATGGAATTGGGTATGTTGTTTAACCAACACCCCAGTTAATAATATTTAATGTAGATTTACTTCATACACTATATTAGCCAGGATTCCCCAGAGAAACAGATCCAGTAAGATAATATAGGATAGATAGATGATGATGATGATGAAGATAGATAGATAGATGATAGATAGATAGATAGATAGATAGATAGATAGATAGTTATGAAAGATTAGCTCACAAAATTATGGAAGCTGAGAAATCTCAGCATTTTCACTCTGCAAACTGGAGGCCCAGTCAAAACTCAAAAGCCTGAGAACCAGGGAACCCAGAGTATAAGCCCCAGTCTGAGTCATAAAACCTAAGAACTGAAGGCCAATGCTATTAGTCTGGGTCTAAGTCCTGAGATCCAAGAACAAGAACCACTGATGTCAGAGAGCAAGAGAAAGATGAATGTTCCCCCTGAAGCAGAAAAGAAAAACTCACTCTTCCTCTACCTTTTTGCTCTATACAGGCTCTTAAGAGATGACATTATGCCCACAGTCAAGTGGCAGCAGTCTTTGCTCTCCATTTCTAAGGAGAAGGTTTTCTTAACTATTTTTTTTCTTCCCATTTTGCTGGGGTCACTTAACTGCAGCACTGATTAAAAATTTAATGTATATACTTAGTTTTGAACTTTGCTCAATTTCATTCTGCATGAAGAGTCTGCAGTACGACCATTCCAAATCCCACTTGTCCAGGTTAGCAGGGGTTCTGCTCTTCATTTCCTCTATTCTGATTTGTCATGAATCCTTATGCTCACTGGAATATATGTGGATGTTCTTACTGGCCACCATTTGACCCAGATTTGTTCTTAGGAAGCTAAAGGACATCATGCCCACTGCCAGGTCCTGGTAGTCAAGAGGCTGGACGTGCTTAATACTGAAACTACTATCATCATGGTCAAGAAAAAGCAAGATGTTGGTATTTTTGTTACAACGTTTTGTTTAGGTCACTTTATGTTATTACTGCTTTTAATACTCTGTTAATGTTCACCCATCAGTAACTTCATGATAAATGGACACTATTTTTCTCCATATTCTTTTTGTCCAAGTATGGACATTTTTTTAAAAATACATCATTAGCATAATTTATCTATACAATTCCATTTCAGTATGCATCCCATTCTGAGTGTTGAAGCTCTTCCTTTCCTTCCAACAGCTTCAGGCTATCAAACATTATTCCAGGAACAAAAAATCCAGATTCCAAAGAGAGGAATTATTATTATTATTATTATTATTTTTACTATTATTATTATTCGCAAATCCTGGATAATGTTTTGCTACTATAAGGAAACTCACAAAGAGAAGTGTGGTTCTAAAACTCCACTAAGGAAGAAACAGAGGAATCCCAAAATTCTTTCTCCTTCAAATCTGTTTTCAATTCTCTTCTTTTTTATCTTTCCTATTTTCTCACTTTAGTGAAAAATTTCCACTAAAATGCAACTAGTCTCATTTTCAATCCATAAAACAATTAAAAAGAAGAATAAAATAAATTACGTATGTTTTTATTTTTCTGTTATCTTGTTTTGTTTCATCTTAACCTAGTTCATTTGTTACCCCAACGACATAGGTTGTGCTACTACAAAAAAGGGAAAGATGCAGGCCATGAAAAATGTATGCATGAAATTCAATGTGGAGTAATCCACTCTCCTAATAAAGATGCAAAGAAAAATCATAAAAAAACTATGTCCTGTTCGTGTGTCTGTCCTGCTAGTTTCGAGGGTGTGGTGAACATTAAACTTACTCAGTGACTATCCCTTGTGAAGGGAAACACCATTTTTAATTTCCCATCTGCATTTAAGTCATAGTGGAACAGTGGTAATTTTTACCCTTTCATCAATTAATATCCACATTCATCTTAAGGAAGAAGGCATGAGTTATGAGAATGTCCTGCTCTGTGGAAGCATTAGAGATCTAGGTAAGGGGAGCAAAACATTGATCTGTCACCTTGTTTTTGTTCCACAGACGAAATTAATGAGTCAATTTACCCTTTGTTAGAAATCTAGTAAGAGCAATGATCAGTTTGATCAGTTAAAATGCTCGTACCAAGAAACCTGTTTTTAAAAATGTCTCCATTAATTCCACTAGTGATTTCAGAAACTAACTAGAAAAGAAAGTCATCAACTTTGCACATGAAATCTTATAATACATATCATGAAAAAGTAAACACGTTTTAAGTATTCCTTAAATGTGAACATGAATTAAGTCTTGGCTATTGAAACAAGGATCATCAAGCCCTCTTAAGACTTTGTTGTAAGGCTTGCTTGGAGGTATTCTGTTTATTTGAATGAAAAATACACAGGAAATTTTTCCAGCAGGTAATTGAAATGTGCACCATGAGGGAAATTGCTTATACACAGAAAAAAGTTATGTACACAAAAAATAATATGACTATGTTTGCATGGTAATGTATAAAGGGATGGAGGAGAAAGCCAGAAAGAAATGACTTGATTATAGTAGCTGCAAAAAAAAAAAAAAGAAAGAAAAGAAAAGAAACTTGTCAGGACATTTTGCATTCTTTGAAAAGTAAGCGAATACCTTGATGCAGATCTTTTAAGATAATTAACATGAAATGTTAGTAGCATGTTGTTTCACCACACAAGGTATGTCCTTTGAAGAGTGTGTTCAAAGTCTTTCAATAGTTCTACAGTTTTTCAGAAACTGTGTTTTAATGAAAAGAATAGGAACTGAAATGTGTTTTATAGGGGCTATAATATCATAATGTGAGCTTCTACCTTAAAATTATGATAGCTTGCATTGGCTCTGATACAGCATTTCAGATCACATCTAATCACTTAGCAAAAGCACATTTTAATGTAAAAGGTTATGAGTATGAGATACAAAATAGAGGTCTTTGGGGAACTATATCTTGTTCTATATTATATATATAGTTATATATATATATCTTATTCTATAACTATATCTATAACTATATTACACTTATTATTTCTGTAACGTTATATGAAGAACATATGCATATCCTAAATGTAGCACTTTTTTTGCTGGGAAATAACATTTAATATGGCCAAAGCACTTTCAATTTAGCAAGTATCAAGACATATAAAGTCAGAACTGAGGCAATTCACCTTCATCAAAATATATTTGTTCTTTTGATTCTTCACAACTGATTTGACATTATCTCACTTTGTCATTAGGTTTTTCTGTTCATGGGTCTTCTAAAGGATAAAGCCTTATTATGTTATTAATAGTCTTTAAGCTCAGCTGCTTCATGTTCTCATTTGATCTATGTTGTGTACTTCTGTAGTATATTAACTATTCTAATGCCTGGAATACACTTAAAATTCTTGTTTGATATTTATATTTTTCAGGATATTATTGAGTTTAGACTATTAAATTTTTACCATTCATGTTCTAAATACAACTTCCTACTTCTTTCAGTTTCCTACTAAATTTTTCCCACTTAATCTTTTTAATGAATATTATCATAACTCCCAGGCTATTAACTTATTTCCATTTTCCCTGTGAAATTTAACAAAATCATTTAACAAAATAATCCTTTTTTTAAAGATTTTATCCATTTATTTGAGAGAGCCAGAGATCACGAGAGAGAGAGCAAGCATAAGCAGAGAAGAGGGGCAGAGGGAGAGGGAGACAAGCAGACTCCCTGGGGAGCAGGAATTGACACAGGGCTTGATCCCAGAACCCAAGGATCACAACTTGAGCTGAAGGCAGACACTCAACTGACTGAGCCATCAAGCTGCTCCAATAAGAATGTAATCCTAATTCCTTACAACAAGATAATCCTGATTCCTTCATTCCATACCTTTTATCATTGCTTTCATTCATTTCACTTATATATAATCATATATAGACTGTGTGTGTGCATGTAATAAAATACTAAATATACATAAACAGGGGTGCCAGGAAGGCTCAGTCAGTTAGGCATCTCATTCTTAATTTCCGCTTAGGTCATGATCTCAACGTTGTGAGATGGAGCTTTATGTGGGATTCAATGGAGCCTGCTTAGGATTCTCTCTCTCTTCCCCTTCCCCTCTTCCCCCCCAAGAAAAATAAATAAGTAAATATACATAAATATATGTATGCATAAATATATATATCATATATATATGAGTTATCTACTACATTGTCGCTATTATTCTGAGCCAACTGTTTTCTATTAGATCAATTAAAAATAAGAAAAATAAGTTTTCATTTTATCTTCACTTAATTTTTCTTTGATATTTCTCCTTTTGTAGATTAAAGTTTCTGACCTATATTTTTCTTCACTCCACGGAACTTCTCTTAACATTTCTTAACATTTCACCATTGCAAGGCAGGTCTACTGGCAACAAATTTCCTCGATTTTTGTTTATCTGAGAAAATTTACATATCTTTCACTTTTGGAAAATTTTGCAGGGTACAGAATCCTAACGTTGTGGGTTTTTTTTTCTCTCAATGCTTTAAATATTTCACTACACTCCAGTCTTGCTTACATGGTTTATGAGGAGATATTGGATGTAATTCTTATCTTTGTTCCCTTTTATATGAGGTGTGTGTTTTTTTTCCCTCTGAATTCTTTTCAAGATTTTATCTTTATCTTTGATTTTGTATAGTTTGGAAGTAATATGGCTTGGTATAGTGGGATTCCCCCCGCCATTTGCCCAGCTGTCTTTTTCATCTATATCCAGCTTAGATTCCTTGAGTTACTTTTATTTTTTAAAGATTTTATTTATTTATTTGACAGAGAGAGAGAAATCACAAGTAGGCAGAGAGGCAGGCAGAGAGAGAGAGAGGGGGAAGCAGGCTTCCCGCTGAGCGGAGAGCCCGATGCGGGGCTAGATCCCAGGACCCTGAGATCATGACCTGAGCTGAAGGCAGAGGCTTTAACCCACTGAACCACCCAGGCGCCCCCCTTGAGTCACTTTTTAAAATAACACTTTCTCAAACCACCAAACCAATTTGTCTTTTAGACTTTCCTTATGTTTGTTTAGCAAATTGTCAAACAAAAATAATCCATTACATACTGCTTAGAGTTAGCAGTTAGGAATAATTTCACAACTAAAATATAAATCTCACAAAAAAAATCTCCAGACACCAATGCCAGTCTAAACTTCAAATTGCAATCTTACTTTTTCTCATTGACTCACTCTCACTCTACAAAAACCACTTGAATATACTCCCACTAGCTTCCTAGATTTGGCCCTCATCTTTAAGGCTTAGTATTTTTCCCCTCAGGAAAACAAAACAAAACAAAATAAAACTTGCAATCATACAATTATATACTTAACTCCCTACTCCCATGTGTTTATCTCATGTGTTCTCTCTTCAAAATTGGATGTATACAGATAACACTGCTCTTCTAAAAGTCTACCTTCTAAGGGTGGGTATTGACTGGGATTGGCTCAGTCAGAGAAGTATTCAACTCTTGATCTCAAGATCATTAGTTCGAGCCCCACCTTGGGAGTAGAGTTTACTTAAAAAAATAAAATCTTTAAAAAATTAAAAATAAATAAAAGTCTACCTTCTACAACTTATATTATCTTTCTGTCTTCTCAGGAAAATTACACACTTGCTTACTCTTCCATTTTTCTAACCCTTTCAGGTTCTCTCTTGATTCTTTCTTTGAAGACCAAAGTCCTAGCAAATCTATTGGTTTCCCTACCTTGTAAGAATATAATATCTGTAAATAGTAAGTGTTACCTATTTAATTTCTTTATTTAAATGATCAATTTAATTAATTTTCTTGTCATATTACATTGATCAGGGAACCTCGTACTGTGCTGGAACATTATGGTCATGGTACTGATGCTGGTGACAGTGACAATCCTATTTTGGTAATTTCCTGCAGTGAAGGCTAATTATAATATATTTTGTTAGTGGTATAGTAGTAACCTAATATAGTGAGCATATTTTCATTTTGGGGAAACTCATATACAGTTAAGGTTATTTGTCTCAAAAATAGGGCACTCTGCTATAAGGTCATCAGTACTTGGGGTTTAAGGATGTACAATGGTTTTGATTCAAAATATATTTCTTTCTAATTTTTATTTATTGATTTTTTTTTAGAGAGTGAGGGGAGGAGCAGGGAGAGGAGAGAGAGAAAATCTTAAGCAGTCTCCACACATAGCAGAGAGCCTGATGCAAGGTCTCACAACCCTGAGATCATGACCTGAGCTGAAATCAAGAGTTGGATGCTTAACTGACTGAACCACCCAGGCACCTCTCAAATTAGTTTTTAAGTTCACTTTGTACTAACTTTGTATTTGGTCATTTTCTGGAAATATGTCCATTTTGTCTTATGCCTTAAGATTTATTGATCCATTTTTAAAATAACAGTTTCTTTATTCTGTCAGCTTTTTTTCTGTATCATTCTATATTTTAGTTTATCTGTATCTTTTCTATTTTTATAATACAAATTGTATATCATATCACTTAACGTCAGTTAAGTGATACAGTTAATACAATTAATTTTTTAATCTCCACTACTTACATTTTACTTACTTTTGCACTTACATTTTAAAGCTGTTATTTGCATTTCTTCGTTCTTTGCTTGGGTGTGTTTTTCATCAGGTCATTTCATTTTTCATGTTTACTGGTTGCAGTAGGCAGAATAATCCTCCAAAGATGTCCACATCCTCATCTAATCCCCAGTATTCCCAGTAAAATGTTGCTTTACATGGTAAAGGAAACTGTAGACATAATTGAAGTTAATGATTTTGAGATAGATTATTCTTGATTACCCAGGTGGCTACAATAATCACATGAATCCTTAAAAGTGGAAGAGAGTCAGAAGAATTGTATAAAGGGTGTAACTTGAGGAGAATTGCTGATGGGCTGTTGACTTTTGAGATGGAAAAAGGAAGCTAAAGCCAAGGCATGTAGTCAACCACTAGAAACTGGAAAGGGAAAAGAAAAAGATTCTGAAAGCCTTCACAGAGGAACATAATCATGCACAGGATGCCCACATCAGGTGCTGATTTTTGTATATAATAAGTCTTTACAATTATTCTCTGTTGTTGGTTTTCAAAATATTGTAATAACAGAATGACACAATCAGAAGTCATAGTCTGAATTTCCTTAACATTTACTGAAGTTCAGTTTGTAACTAATTCATGGTCACTTTTTTGAATATTATGATGCATTGAAAATAATTATTTTTATTTCATCTACTTCATCTGGTTTTCGATTTTCTTTTCCTGTGTATTGCAAAGTTACATTCATAAATTGCTTCTCAAGTTGTAAAAAGAAGGGTAGTTGGTTTCATACATAGGTGGACTTAGAAGATCTAAAGCGACAGAATTATGGAAAGTTAAGAGACATCCTCAAGGCAGAGTAAAAATATTACCCTCACAAAATGTGATATTTTTAAAAAACATTATCTTTACCTTGCGATTACTTTGTTCTTATGCTATGCAGCTCAATAGATTAGAACACTCACAGGTTATGAGTAAGCTTCCATATCTTCTTCCCCATTCTCAGTCTTTATTCACTCAAGAATTCATCAAAGATTATGCCACTGATCCCAGGGACCACGTGAGTCAGTATTAGGTAGGCTACTTATATTTTCCTTTATGGTGGAGACAGAGTAAAGACCATCCAGGACAATATGGGCAAAATAAAAGGATATGTCTGAAAAATTCTCCCTTGCCTATGAGAACCAAAAACTTTCTGAATAAAAAACCTGATAGCAGTTGTCACTGAAGATTGATGGAAAGAATGGGAAAGAGAAAGAATGCCATTTAGAATTTGGTGTTACAAAAAACTGCATTTTATTTTTTTTAATTTTAATTTTATTTTTTCAGTGTTCCAAGATTCATTGTTCATGCATCACACCCAGTGCTCCATGCAATACGTATCTAAGCTGCATTTAGATATTTGTTGGGAATATTACTACCACCCCATTCCTTCTGTTTCCTTCTGTTGAGGAAATTTCATAATAAAGGAATGAATATTCTACTGGTACATTTTAGGACAACAAAATTTGGGATATTTTCATTTTAGCTCCTTCTTCCTTCTCTGGGGAAATCATGATGCTTGCAGTAAACACACATTCTACTACTTGGCTCCTTTGTACAAGGGGGTAGTTTCCCTTTCCTGATGTGATCTGGTAGTCTAGACACTTTGACAATGAATATTTTTTCTGAAGTTTTAGCTCTAGGAAAACCATCAGGCATGTTTTCCAGTTCAGCTATATCAATATTAATTTGACATTTCTGTTGTACACATGAGTTTTGTTGTGGTTTTCTATTACCTACCAGTGTTTCAGGGTTAAGGTAGAAAACAAGAGTGTTTTATATTGGACCTCCATAATAGTCATTGGTTTCTTCAAATCTTACTATAAAAGGAATGCCTGGGTGACTCAGTCAGTTAGACATCAGACTTTTGATTTTGGCTCCAGTCATGATTCAGGGTCTTGAGATCAAGCCCCATGTCAGGCTCTTTGCTGGGTGTGGGACCTGCTTGAGATTCTCAGTCTCCCTCTTCCTCTGCCCCTCCCTCCAAAATAAATTAATTAAAAAAGGGAAAAAAAAAAAGAGAATAAATCAACCTCTTTAAAGATAAGAATCAAGCCTTCTGTAAACTACCTATTTGAATAATGATGAGGCTATGTGGAATAAATTAGATTCTTTTAATTAAAAATATTAACACCCAAACCGTTGATTATCATCTATAAAACGCCTGGCCTTTTAATCAGATCTTGGTTTAACTTGTAGTCATCTTTAAATATCATTACTTATTTTTCTAGATTTTTGATAATTCGAATATGTTGTAATTACTTTTCCAGATAAAGGTATTTCTTTGATATCCTTCTGCTCTCCTGAAACTACAAACCAGAGATTAAACAAAGAAAGAAAGAACTGTAGCAGTGGTAAAAAGACGGGACAAATCTATCAGCATGTCAGCTCTACATCTGGCTAGTATCATGATGACAACAGATCTGTTAAGGCAAATGCTTCTCTGACAAGCTATTTAATTAGAATTACAATCATCATCCCAGAAATGATCCTTAAAATAAATTGGCTACTGTAAAATGATGAAAATAAATAGTTCGTCTCTCCCCAAATCTCCTGAAATAAAAGAACCAAAGACAAAGAGTCTTTAAAAATACTGTAATTTTCAAGGTGGAAATGTAGAAAGAGCAATTAACATTTCATAATAATAAGTGTTGCTGTGATTGGAAACATGGTTTTCTTTTTTGTTCTATTCTACTTTCCTTTTTTTAGTTTTATGTGGATGACTAACTGATAGTTTATGTCACAAACTGTCATTAAATAGGTTCTCTATTTACAGTGCCTCTACCTCAGTAAAAATCAAGGCAATGAGAATTTTTTTTTAATTTAAATGTAATGTAACACAATGTAAGACCATGTGAAAAATCCTATGTGGTTTAAATCCTGCTACCTACATTTGGTATCAGGATCACTTTGGAAAACTCCTTAATCTCTTTCAAGGTCAATTCCTGATCCCTAAATGATAGTAATCCTTTTTTCATAAGATGTTTGTGAGAACCATACAATGTAACACCACTTAAAAATAATTTCTTGAATTGTTTGGAATAGAAATTACATATATATACATACATATGTATATATATATTTAAGCACAGTGTATAGCACTGGTGTTTGTTTATATGGAAATAAATTTAATTTGGCTTGTCCAGTGCCTTAAAATTTGCAAGTTTAAAGAGATTTAATAATACTTAATAAATAAAAATATTTGTGGAATAAAGAATCATGGAATCGCAGAATTGTGGAGGACACTGTGTGTCATATTTGCCCAAATATCAATATGATTATAGTATTTTTAATAATATAACTGCCAAGAGAAAACAAACATTTATGTTCTAAGTTTTTATATATTCACATTAATACATTTTTGAGAGTCATAGAATTTTACATGGAAGAGACTCTTATGTATATATCACTTATATATTTCTCTATTTTAAGATAATATTTAGATATAATGCACATCATAAAATAATTACAAAACAAATTAAAAATTATGAGTGAAAAAACAACATTTTTTTCACATGTCAGTGGATCAATAAGCACTGCACACTTCACTGCAGCGATGACTAAAGGGTTTGTATATTTTCAATGTACTTCTTTGGCCTTAATGAGAAAGAGCTAAATAGAGCGTGTAACTTTCCTTAGATTATATAGGAGAGTGGATGAAGAATGAATTTTAAGCTTTGCCTTTTTTTATTGTATATATTTATATTTTTAAATGTTGTGATGCCCAAAATCTGAACATGTATTTAATTAATTTACCTAATTTCTATTATTCAAACATTTGAAAAAAGCATAGTTATGTTTTAAGTATCCATGGGTATTTAAATAACATAAATTAACAATTCAGATTTTAAGTATCTGGTAGCCTTTTAAGTGTTCATTCATTACATTCATTATACTCTGATAACTTTACAGAGAAGTAAATGTTATATGATAAATGAACATCAAAAATATAATTTGTTTTCATTATGTTTGACTTATGTATAAAACTTCATGTGAAAAATATGTTTTTTTGCTCAGGGAATACTTAAAAATAGCTATATGCTACAGATTTATTTATGCCATACATGAGGAACAGAAAAAAAATCTCTATAAAGAACAAAAGTTTTGTACAAAATCATAGTATTAAAGTAATAAGATTATGTAACTCTCCTTTTTTATTACTTTTTAAAATTTAACTTCAATTAATTAACATATAGTGTATTATTAGTTTTAGAGGTAGAGTTCCATGATTCAACAGCCTTATGTAGTACCCAGTGCTCATTATATCACGTGCCTACTTTAATGTCCATTACCCAGTAATCCCATCCCCTTACCCCCTTCCCCTCCGGCAACTCTCTGTTTTTTTTCCTATGATTAATAGTCTCTTATGGTTTGTCTACCTCCCAGATTTTGTTTTGTTTTATTTTTCCCTCCCTTCCCCTATGATCTTCTGTTTTGTTTCTTAAATTCCATATGAGTGAGACCATATGATAATTGTCTTTCTCTGATTTGCTTATTTTGCTTGGCATATACCTTCTAGTTTCATCCACATCATTGTAAATGGAAAGATTCTATTTTTTAAGTGGCTAAGTAGTATTTATATACCACATCTTTATCCATTCATCTTTCAATGAATATTTGGGTTCCCTCCACATTTTGGCTAGTGTGGACATTGCTGCTATAAGCATTGGGGTGCAGATACCCTTTTGGATCACTATATTTGTATATTTAGGGTAAATACCCAGTAGTACAATTGCTTGGTCATAAGTTAGCTCTATTTTCAGCTTTGTAAGGAACCTCCATACTGTTTTCCAGAGTGGCTGCACCAGCTTTCATTCCACAAACAGTGTAAGAGGGTTCCCTTATCTCTACATCCTCACCAACATATCATTTCCTGACTTATTAATTTTAGCCATTCTGACTGGTGTGAGTTGGTATCTCATTGTGGTTTTGATTTGTACTTCCCTGATGGTGAGTGATGTTGAGCATTTCTTCATGTGTCTATTGGCCATTTGGAGTTCACAGAAATGTCTGTTCATGTTTTCTGCCATTTCTTGATTGGATTATTTGTTGTTTGGGTGTTGAGTTTGATAGGTTCTTTATGGATTTTGGATACTAGCCTTTTATCTGGTAAGACATTGGCAAATATCTTCTCCCATTCTCCCAATAGACATTCCTATCAGTTGTCTTTTGATTTTGTTGACTATTTCCTTTGCTAGGCAAAAGCTTTCTATCTTGATGAAGTCATTTTTGCCTTTGGTTTCTCTTCAGGTCATACAAATCTTTCACCTTTTACTTATGTACCCTTCTATGATAAATATAATCCCAAAATTCTTAAAGAGATATTTTTAGAAGAGATAGGCTAATGAAACTTCTAGAAGTTTTGTAGATAAAAAAATGTGTAATTTCTAAGAATATATGACAGGTATTTTGTTCTGTTTCCCTTGCTTAGGCTTTGGTAACATATAATTTAAAAAAATTTTCCCCTTTTCAATATACTTACATTTGCCTCATCTTTAGTGGCCTCAGCACATACCTAGTATTCTGGTAATTATTAAAATAGATCCTATTTTTCCTGGCATGGTTTATTCTATCAGTTACACGAACCAAATAACCAGAGAAAGGAAATCTAACAGGTGAAATCTGATTTAGGAGAAGAGAAGGTAATAACCCCAGATGCTGTTAGTCATACACTACTTCTGTTTTGAAACTTCTAAATTAAGTCTTTTGTTTTCACCAATTATGGGTATTTTTTAAAAGATTTATTTATTTGTTTGAGAGAGAGAGAGTGTGTGCATGCATATGGGAAGGGGTAGAAGAAGAGGGACAGAATCCCAAGCAGACCCCCCACTGAGCATGGAGCTCCATCACCTGAGCCTAAACCAAGAGTTGACATTCAACTGACTGAGTCACCCAACACCCCTCAATCCCTCAATTATGAGTAAACCAGAAGGAGAGGGTGCTAGAAAATGGATAGAAAATGGATATAAAAACAGTAAAGTTTCTATTTCAATCAGGATGACAGATTAGATAACTTGGCAAACTATCTCTCTGAAAATCACTTAAAAAAAAAAAGAAGAAATATTAAAATCTATTTTAAAAGACATTCCTGAAATAACAGTGAAACACTTAAAAAGATTTAAGTGGTTAAAAATGGAAGCAAAACAGGAATTCTGTAATGTAAATCTAGCTACTTCACAAGCAGGTATATTTTGAAGCATTTTGAACTTCAATTTATATTTTAAAAGTTGTGCAATGGTCTCAGGATAAGATGTAAAGCCTATGCACATCCCGTGGTCAATTAATAATCATATTTCTAGATGTCAGCTCTGTTTAGGTAAAATACAGTAAGGCATGGTAGCCCAGTGTTCCCACTGCAATAAATAGAAGAAAAAGTACAAAGAAGTAATAATTTAACAGGATTTTGGACAAACAGGGAGGAAACAAGGGAGGACTTGGTGAATTAGAACTGAAAGATGGAGGGACATCCTAAGGTGACCTTGGGAAGTTTTACACCCCTGAAGCCATTTTTGATCCAAGACACAAACTGAAGATCAAGCATAGCTCACACAGAGATTCTCAAAGAGGAAAAAGAGAAACCAATGAAGATCTTGGTTATCTTGAAGAAGTATCATGTAAAGATTGGAAATTAGAGAAGCACAAAACTCTGCCAGTTTCCCTTAATTTGTTAAATTGCTTAGACTTAATGCAAAACACAGCATTACTAAACTCAGTCTAAAAAGGCAGAGTGAAATCCATAATAATCTAATACTGCCCAGAAGACAAAGACCCACCAAAAGCAATCTACTTTTGCTTAGAGCAATTATGAAAAAAAATCATATATCTATAGTTTATTTTTCCTACCTATAATACTAAATGGAAACATCCTCTAAGCAGAAAGAAGATACCTCTCTGAAAGTTAGTTTGTCTCCATTAAAAGATATTTTTTTAGATTTGGAAGTTACAAGGATGGAAGCTCACATAATTTTTTTTTAAGATTTTATTTATTTATTTGACAGATCACAAGCAGGCAGAGAGGCAGGCAGAGAGGAAGAAGCAGGCTCTCTGCTGAGCAGAGAACCTGATGCAGGGCTTGACCCTAGGACCCTGAGACCATGGCCTGAGCCGAAGGCAGAGGCTTAACCCACTGAGCCACCCAGGCACCCA
>CM053618.1:13767676-13811887 GCA_028646535.1 Procyon lotor
CCAGAGTTTACTAAATTTGTGACTAACTGTATGTCCTGGTTCAATCTTTAATTTAATTGAACAGGTCAGAACCTCTACTTAGGTGTCACACAAAGATACACATACAAACATACATACAGACATTAACTTTATCCAAAAGTAAGCAATAAAATGAAATAAATGATTAAAAATTGATGAAAAAATGGAAAAGACATAGAATGGCTCACCTAAACTAAATTGTAGTGATAATTACATTATATATAAGTAGTATATATACTCCCAGTAAAAGGAAAGGATTATCAGACTAGGCAAGCCAAATTACATACTCTCTACAGAAACTCGGTTTAAATATAAAGATGCAGGTAGACGCAAAGTAAAAGAATTGAAAAAATAATTCCATTCTAACTCAACTGATGTGTCCCGTGGCTAAAAAAAAGGGCTTCAGGTGAAAAATGTTCATAATGAAATAAAGAGAGACATTTCATAGTAATAAAGGAAATGGATAGTTCATCAAGAAAACTAAAAAATTTTAAATGCATCCCTGAAACCAACTCAAAGTATATGCAACAAAGTTTATATAACCAAAGGGAGAAAGAGTAAAAATCACAATGAGAGCTGGCATTTTTAGCAACCCTCCATCATTAATTGATGAGGCAAATTTGTAAGGATACACAATGAGAACAATATCAACCAATACAAGACCTAAGTGACATTTCTAAAACACTATAAGAAATAAATTCAGAATATATACAGAGTATATATTATTTTCAATTGAACACAAAACTGTCTCTTGGATAGTCCATACACAAGATTATAAAACATATCACAAGAAACTTCAATAGACTGAAATTACAGAGAACACTTCTTTTTTTTACTCAAGTGATATTAAATTAAAAATCAGCAGCAAATATAAAATAAAATGATGAAAAATATAAATACTAGTATATACAGACAACTAAAATTAAAAAACTGACAAATTTTATTGCAAATACAATTTTCAAAAAGTATAAAGAAAGTTAAAATGAATAAAATACAAAAGAAACACTAGGAAAAACAACAAGAAAATAAAATTGGTTCTTTAAAAGTGTTAGTAAAATTGACAACCCCCAAAGAAGGCAGTTTTCAAGAAAAGGTGAGTGGGGAAGATAGTTGTCAGTATCAAGAATGAAAGAAAAGACAGTGAACTCAGAGAATGGCTGGGTGAAGAGCTCACTTGAAATTTTCGAGCTAAAAAAAAAAATTTTTTTTCTAGCTAAACAACATTTAGTGGATGAAAATTATAAAGTAAAATCGTTTAAAAGTTACTGGAAATTGGTCTAGGGCAAATGAAAAGCATTTTTTTTTTCAAGGAAATCTACTAAATCAAAGTTTCTAACATTGAAGCCAGAACTGCTCTCATCTCCAACCTAGCTCTCTGTGTTGCAGAATTTCTACTATAAGTGGATGTGGACAACAAGAAAGGGAATCCATCCCCCCCCCCCCCCAGTTCCCAGCCATAAGACAGTAATTTCACACTAAGAAAACCACGTCACACATACCTTCCACTGTATCCCCAAGAATCTATGTTTTGGGAGCTCTATTCCAGGAGGGTAAAGCAGAGAAGGATTGGGCTTCTTTCCCCATCCAGCTCCTGCTTGCAGGTTTGAGGCTCTAACTCAGGAGTGGCAGGCTGGAAATACCTGGTACTCAAATAGACAGCTTGCCAGCACCCTCTTGTAGGATAGAGCTTCCATGCTCAGAAGTGAAAGATGAAATGATTCACTGCCATCCTGCTGCCCACTTCTGCCAACATGTTGGAGGAATCACTGCACAATTAACAGTTTCCTGTGCCTCTCCATAGCTCTGGTGCAGTAGCAGAGAGGTTCTGTCCAGGAGGAGGAGCAACCAAGAAGGCTAGTATTTCTACAGCTCTGCAGAGGGGTATTCTCTTTATTGGAACACAGCAGACAGGAATTCATGCCTTAAAATGTTGAAAACAGTACAGTTCTTAATGTTGAGCAAAGAGAAGGCTTTTGGCCCTGTGAATCCTGGAGCTACAAACAAAATGGTCAACAAGCCAAAGTTTAGCAAGAACAATGAAGCAAAGACAAAAGGAGCTCAGGTAAAAATACATTCACCCCCAGAGGTCTGGGTATAGGTTGGGCATACACACTGGGCTGCACCCATTAAGGCTAGCCAGAGTAGGTAGTTGAGAAAGACTATTCCGCAACTGAACATAGTGCAAATTGAAAGCATCCTCCAACTCACTCAAAGATCTATCAGAAAAGTAAGGCAGCTTCTGATAGTTCTAGAAGCCGGAAGTCTGGAATCAGTATCACTGGGCTGGTATCAAGCCGTCAGAAGGGTCATATTCTCTCTGGGTTTACAAATTCAGAAATAAATATACTATTGCTATATAAATTTCTTAATTAAAGAATGAGCACATGAAGTTAAAATTTGTATTTGAAAATCAATTTCTCTTAACATAATTAAGTGGATTTATTTTTTACTGTTTATCTAAGACTAGTGCTTTACTATGACTATTACATTTTACAACAGTGCATGTTAAAAAAAAAAAGACTCACACAAAAAAACCCTAGCTTGTATCAATCCTAGCTTTTTGAACAAATTCTGTATTTATTCTGAGCATAAGGTGGTGGGGGCAAAAATCTAAGTCTTGGACAATTTTAAAATACTTCTTAGAACAGTAATTTCTCTGGGTGTTTCTCCTACCTGCACTAAATTCCCCTTGTGCTGAAGGATGCAAAGGTGTTGCTCGACACTGCCCTTTCAGGGAGAATATAGAGCAGCAGGCTGATAAAGAGTGTAATATATCAGCTAGTTTTAAACAAACATACACAGAATTTCCCATACGTCGACGCACTTGAGTAAGAAGAGGGAGTAGATGACTTGACATAAACTCTATGCTGTGTTTTACTTTCTATCCTGAAAAATATTTTGCAATTTTAATGTTGTCATAGAGTAACTTCAGTTTTTCATATTTATTTTCCCCTCCTCTAAGGCATTGGGAGTGGAGACATAAGGATTACATGTGCCTCTTCTCACCACCACTTGAAAATCTGTCCTTAGAACACTCTCACCAGTGGAGTACTAGGAAGGAGAAGAGGGTACACCTCTTTGAGGACCTCCAAAATTGAAATATTTTGAATGGGTATGTTGAGACTTTTTAAAAGAATTTAGAACTTTTAAATTTATATGATAAGTTAGGCTTTAGTACAGTTTTCCTTTGGCAAGTGGATGCAAACTGGAGACAGAAAGATGTTTACCCAGTGGTACCAACTAACTCACCAAAGGAGTTACATCAGGTTTAAGGAAGCATTTTTTTGTATAAAAATATAAACTGAGGTTTCTTTGTTCTCTGTATACCCTGGGCTGGAATACTGTGACTGTAGTAGAATACATTTAAAAAGTTAGATTCATATTTTAAATGGAGGTTGTTAATTCTCAACCAAATTTTACTTAATATACCAAAAGAAATTGTGTTTATATACCAATGATATTTGAATAAGTAACAAGGGAGAAAATATAGCTTTTTCAGTTAGAGAAGAATATTTACTAAGCTTAAAATTGCTGATAAACTAACTGAACTTTTTGGAGGAAAGCATGTGATAATAGAAAATGCTTATCGAGTAGTTAGATAGAAAATAGTAGTAGAAAAGTAGTTAGTAGAAAAATCTGTGCAAATATTTAATCCCAAGGTTCACACTTCTTATTTTTAAATGGATAAGACTTTAGTTTGTATCTATCTATCTATTGGCTGTTATGATCATAAGAGGGTAGAACAGAGTCTATTAACCATTCCTATCCCCTGTTTTATAACTCAGAACTGAGGAACTGTTGTTTTACTCCTGAAGTATTCCAATTGTGCTGTGGAAACTTTTTTTCTTTTTTAAGTACTATTACATGTGATAGCCATATGCCACCTTTGGTATAATGAAGAGTTAGTGTGACCCTGGAAATTCAAAAGCTGAAAGTATAAAACATTGATACAGGAACATAAAGCAAAGGACATATTTCTTTGCTGTGTGTACCTGAAGGCACAGAGTTGAGAAGCAGCACATTGGCGAGAAAGTCCTTTGACTACTTCTGGATTTTGAGAATTAAAGAGAAGAGCAGGACATGAAAACTTTGCAGAATGTAGAACTGAATCAATTACAAAAATTGACCAATTTCACACTGGTAACTGTTCTAAAAAATCTGTAGTACTGCAGAGAAATTTTTTTCCATATCAATGGTAGAGCTATCTCTATAATGAGTCAGAGAGATACAATTTTAAAATACATGCAATTGCAGATTTCATTATGCATCATCTAAATCAAATGAAATATATAGACACAGAACATGCTGTACAGGAATGGTACCTCATATCTGACCTTTATATAGACAATTATGTCATAAGAGTTACAATGAGCTTTGAAGAAATCACTGAAAATTATATGTATTCAAGCTTTTTGGTGGAAGTCTTATGTCCTAGAATAAAAGATCTTTTTCCTCTCTCTCGACTCCAAAAGCAATTTGCAGCAAGCCTATGTATTTAAAGGAATAGCAATAACTCCTTAATATTTTGGGAGGGACCAGCAATAAGTGCTCAGAAATGCTGAATATTTTACTCACAAAAGAACAGGAGAGACTTTAAGCCAAGTGAAAGTTCATGTTCAATTTATCATTGAGGAGTCAGGATTAAGGACCAACTGAGAAAATAAAATCTGAAAAACAGAAATATAAGGATAAATACCGGATATAAGTGCTAAGTAAATAATCCAAACTTCATTTATGCAAAATGAAGGAAAAGCCTATGTCTAAAATATAAAATAATAAAAAGAAGAGAGATAATGTGTACATTTAAAAATTTTATCTATATGAGACAGAGACAGAATTTTATTTTAAGGAATTGAATTATCTGTGACATTAAGGGACTGATTTTTAAATGGGAGAAGGTAATACATTTATATTTAAAATATCAGTTGAGGGGTAACTGGAGGGCTCGGTCAGTTAAGCCTCTTCTTTGGGCTCAGGTCACGATCCCAGGGTCATGTGATTGAGCCCCAGTTTGGGCTCCCTGCTCAGTGGGAAGTTATCTTCTCCCTCTCCCTCTACCCCCCTCACAATCTGCCCCCCGCACTCGTTCTTTCTTGCTCAATAAAATAAAATAAAATGTTTAAAATATCAACTGATATAAAGGGTATCAGTAAGTTAAAAACACTTTTTATTTTGTATATAATATTATTCCAATTATGTTAGTTTCTGGCTCAGATTTTATAACCTGTCTGTTGATAATTCAGAAACAAAATAGTTTGGATTATTCTACAAGCCTCATTGGGCAATAGTATTTCTTTTTTTAATATTTATTTATTTACTTGAGAGAGAGAGAGTCAGCAAGGTAAGGGGCAGAGGGACAGGGAGAGAATCTCAAGCAGACCCCACTCTGAGCAAGGAGCCTGGTGCTGACATCATGACCTGAGCCCAAACCAAGAGTCAGACGCTTAACCAACTGCACCACCCAGGTTTCCCTAAACAATAGTATTTCTAATAATAATAAAAAGAATGCCTGTCTGTTATTACACAACCTCTCTGATAAAGTGGGCAGAAACTCTGTGTGTGTTGTAGGCAGTAGGAACAGCAGTCACAAGGAACCTGAGCTGGGTGTGTCTTGTTGAATGTTGAGAATCAGCGAGGAAGCCAGTGTAGCTGGAGTGGGGTAAGCAAGAAGGTTGGGCAGGAATTTACATCTGGAGATATCCACGTAGGAGACAGTTTAGGTAGGCTCTTGTAGGCATGGTTAAGACTTTAGATTTTATTCTGAGTGAGGTTGAAAGCCCTTGCAAAGTTTTGAATAGAGACATGAAATTTTCTTTTTCTTTTTTTTTTTTAAAGATTTTATTTATTTGATAGAGAGAAACACAGCGAGAGAGGGAACACAAGCAAAGGAATGGTAGCGGGAGAAGCAGGCTTCGTGCAGAGTAGAGAGCCCGATGCGGGGCTCGATCCCAGGTCCCTGGGATCATGACCTGAGCTGAAGGCAGAGGCTTTAACCCACTGAGCCACCCAGGTGCCCCAGAGACATGAAATTTTCTGATTAGTGATTTAACCAGATCACTTTTGTTCCCCTATAAAGAATGGTCTACAATGGAAACCAGTTCCATACCTCTAACCTTAAAAAAAGAAGAGAAGAAAAGAAAAAAAGAATGTTTAAAAGCCCATAATTTCAGATTTGATAAAGTAAGCAGAACATCTCTCTCACAAAATATAGCAATAAAATGTAAACAGAATGCATGGAACTATCTGAAGATTCTGAAAAAAAAAAAAAAAATAGCGGCTGATTGAGAGAGAAGACTGGTATTTAAAAATACCACAGAACTTTTAACTTTTTTTCACCTAGTATTCCTGATATGGTTTGATTATGATATAATCTATCAAGAGATACTTTTATTTCTTACTTTCCAATCTGTATGTTTTTAATCTATTTTTCTTACCTAAGTATCCTGGTTAGAAACTCTAGTAAAATGATAAGTAAGAGTGGTGAGAGAAGGCATCCACTTTGTGTTCCAGACCTTAGAAGGAAAACACTGATTTTTTTTTTTTTTTTGCCATTAACTATAATATTTTAGGTGTTTTCTGCACACACACTTTTTTTAAATTGGGTTGAGGAGTTCCATTCTATTCCAAATTTGTCAGTGTTCTTATCATTGTTTCAATTTTTTTTTCTGCATCCAATGTAATGATTATGTGCTTTTTTTGTGTGTTTTCTATTCTGCGATATGATTTATTATATTGATTGATTTTTGATGTGAAACTAACTTTGCATTTCTAGGATAAATGCGACTTGGTCACGGTTTATAATTCTTTTTATGTGTCATTGGAATCAGTTGCTTAGTATTCTGTTGCTGATTTTTGTGTCAGTATGAATTGGTCCTATTCGTCCATAGCTTTCGTTTCTCAAGATGCCTTGTCTGGTTTTGTTATTCAGGTAATACAGGCTTCACTGAAAGAGTTGAAAAGTAGGGGCGCCTGGGTGGCTCAGTGGGTTAAAGCCTCTGCCTCTGCTCAGGTCATGATCCCTTTGAGGGAAGGATTAGAGCTCTCTTCTAAGGCCTATTTCTCACTACTTTGGTACTAGAGTGAGTACAATGGTACAGTTCTGAGTGACACCCTTACTTAGTTGCTGAGAGCTTGGTGAATAAAGGGCAGTAGCCTCAGGTCTCTTGACTTGTTTCTTGCTGTGGATCCTTCATCTCACATGCCAAGGCAAGGATGATTTGGGCCAATATTCTCAGCAGCACCACACCCAAGTAGAGCTACTATGCCACAGTGGAAACTGGGAAAAAGAAGGGAACTATTGGCTGAAGAACTTAGAAGGTAACATATGTACCAGGTAGCTGGGTATAGGATGAGAGATGTTGATGTCCTGTCCATCCTAGACTATAGTCCTCTGACCAGGATCTGGTCTCAGAGACCTGGCTCCTTGATTGTTTCATTCTAGAGTGGAGTTTCTGTCTCACTGTGATGGGGGGAGGAGGCAGGTTGGTAGGCACAGGTCTTGATTCAACTACAGCAAGATACAGGGTATCACTTTGGAGTGATGCGAATACTCTAAAACTGGACTGCGATCAATTATATACTTATAGTGGGTGAATTTAATGTTAATTAAACCACAATAATGCTGTTAAAGTTAACTTTGCAATATTTCAGTACTATATGGCTTTAGATTTTATGAAGCAAATAATCCAGAATTGGGAAATAACCGCTGATAATCTCATAAGTAGTTTTTGAAGAAGGAATTTGATATGCTTTTCTTTCATATCCTCAAAAGTTACTTTACAGACTTAATACAAAAAAGCTTGAATCGCCAAAAGAGAATATTAACATTACAGATATATTCTACTCTGTGGTCTCTCTTATTGCTCTTTCATCCCCAGATGCCAGATATACTAAATCAAAATTTTAAAGAAAATTACAAACTTCAAATCCCAATCTTCAAAAGTTTACTTTCCCTTCACTTCCTTCACTATTTCCAAATTCTCCAAATGGCATTCAACTCTAATAGAAGTAAATACCTCTGACAGCAGACGAATATTTTAAAAATTGATATTTCAGAGTAGTTTGAAATTTAGTGGACATTCTTTATAAGGTGGATTCATTTATATGTAATAAATTTGTGATATTTATCATTTTTTAGGAACCCTTGTATCTCTTCTCTTCTCTTAGACTACAGGAATAATAGTGTTTCTCATAAAATTAGGGAAGTTAACTAGTTTGGGGAATTCTATTTATACCAGAATTTCTACGTCTGCTTGGTGTCAATAAGTAGAATATATCTCACTGATTGTCAAGACTCATGTATAATCTTGCTAACCTGAATATTTTCTTTTTTAAAATAAACATTGTTAGGCCACTTTACTTATTATCTTGGAATTAAATAAACTTTTAAAAAAAATAAGTGCAACTTCTAGATATATAAGTTTGGACTATATATCCTAAAAACTTACATTTATATCTTTAAAGTGGACATTGATTCCTACGGTGATGATTAAATAAGATATAGCTAATATATGAAGCCTAATCCCTGGAAAAATTGTAATTACTTAATGAGTATTTAGATTTCTTTGTTTTGTGTTTTCTTTCTGAAGGTTCTAGTTGTATCTAGAGAAATAACCCATATTTTTAAAGTATGTTCTTTTAATGATATAGCTGAGATTAGATATTTTAAAGTAAGTGAACTGTTAAATTTGAGGTTGAGGTGAATCTAACAAGATAAAGCTAAGGAGAAAGTATTTACCCAAGAACAACATGAATCAGTCTCTTGTTTAGAGAGAACATGAAATCAACTTGAAGGATAGTTATGGCCAGATGCAGAAAAAAATAATTTCCTTTTACCATTCTTGTGTGATGAATAGGTGCCAGAAATAAATAAAAGAATAATGAAGTTGGATCAAAACCAACAAACAATACAGGACAACATTTTAGGACTATTGCCATAACTGCGGGAAAATCTGGGGATGCATTTTGGTAAAAATTTATTGTGCAATAGGTTATGATACAAACAAGTGATACCACTAACTTACTTATGGACTAAATAGGCTCATTTTCCAGACACATGCTAAGCTTATTAACTCCTCAAACTGTCTTTGCTTATTCATTCATTTTGTCTTCTATTTCTGATAGTTCAGATCCACATATCAGAATATACTTTGACACAAAAACTTCCCTCATCAAATAAGCCTTTACCTACTCTGACTTCTCAACCAGAACTTTCTCCAACAATCCCAAATTTGGAGTGCTCACTATCTCTTACCTAAATAATTGTGATAATCTTATTATTCTATTTCTAGTTTCTTTCTTGTCTACCCTTTTCCACACTAGACAATATTGCAAAGTCTGGAATTTATGTTTAAAAATCCCAATGTTTACAGTGACAGGAGTGTGTATTTTTTGACTATAAATTATAAATTACATATTCAGAAGCCTTTGTTCTAGAGTTTGATAAGGTAATTTTATTACTTAAATTCTGATTAAAGGGAACTTTGTTTATCTTAAAGCATATTAAAAATGATTTATCATTGGACTGAATAGCAGTGTTCATATTTTAAAGTTAATTAAAGATTATTTCTACACCTCTACACTGGGATGAGTGGAGGGTACAATCTTTAGATATGTAGTTTATGTTTGATCTTACTTTCAGCCTTTTAAGGATTTTGTCACCTGATCTGCATATAAAGGTGATTAATTCTGCTGTCAGAATGCTTATATTCCTCTGAGGAATGAGAAGAGGAGAGGAAGAGAGGCAAGAATCTTTACAGAACTTAAGAAACAGTCTCTATGACTTTTTGTGGCAGATTTTGGTCTGACACTTATAGTTAGTATAATATGTCACTAAGAAGATCTAAAATTTCACTACCCTTAATAATCTGAGACTACCAAATTGGCCTAAGTCAATGTAAACTTCATAAATGGCAATTTGGACCCTTCATCAAAGTTATAAATAATATTTTTCCATAAATTCCAAAATATTCAAGGCTCTCCATATTTAATTTTTGTTTAAATTGTTTGCTTCCTACCTCTTAGTTCACTCCTAGGAAAACCTTTGAATAAAATTATTAATATGTTTATCACAATTTAAGTTAGAACAGTTTAATGTCTTTGGGACATACTTTACTCCATCCACAAAACTCAGTATTTAAAGTTTGATTCCTCTGAAGGAATTTCCAAGCTAATCATGACAGAACTCAATAAGACATTATGAACTGTCTTCATTCCCCTCACATATATGTGCCTCTTCATTTCGACCAACTGGGTAAGAAAAATTATGTATTAACCAAGTCCAGGTAATTCTGTGTCAACTCTATTATTTTACTGAAGTTTATAATTTTTTTTAGGTAAGCTGGAGCCCAACTCTGGGCTTGAATTCACAACTTTGAGATCAAAACCTGAGCTGAAATCAAGAGTTGGACACTTAACTGACTGAGCCACTTAGGTGCCTCTGAATATTATTTTTACTTTTTATTTTTTTTGAAGATTATTTTTAATATATTATGTTCCACCATCTATTTTATCTTCTATGTCTCTTTCCAAACCTAATTTAACTTTTGTTTTATAAACAAAATCATTCTTATCTCTGAGTTTTATTTTACTACTTTGTTTAATAAAATGATGGTGATAATAAAAATGATGCTGCTGCTAGCAGTAATAATTACTATTGGTAAAATATAGGTGTACTATAGTTAGTATAAGTGTAGTTTTATATGAACTGGTTATAAAATTTCTATCTCAGAACTTTCATCATCCTGCTTTCCCTTAATTGGATGTGACTTCTTCCTCTGAATAGCCATTAAATTTGTACCTCTTTTGCAACACTTAATATATTACTTTAAATTTGTTTTTCATCATTCACATTTTTGTCACCACCATAATATCTCCACCTCTTTAACATACATGTGTGAAATCTAAGTTCCCTTGCAACAGTAACTATAAAAAACTAAAAAAAATAACTAAAAAAACTAAGTTCTAACTTAAGAACTTAGTCCTCTTTATTTCAGACCAAGAAAGGAACAAATACGGCAAATAGAACATTGAAGCAGGCATATAAATTCTCTTGCCTGAGAGTAAGTCATGGTTTCAAGATTGCATGGTTATAGAAGAGAAGTTGTTGGTTTTTGTTCATTTGTTTTTTCTAAATAGATAGCATCCCAAAGGTTCAAAAAGAGTTGAATATGTGGTTGTCAGTGGAGACAGGTGGGATGCTATTTGTTATAACAGTCTAGACAGTGCCAGAACAATCAGATAATCACTTTCAGACTTAACATTATGAATATGTATCAGTAGGTGGGAGGACTTAAGTCCCAAGTCATTAGTTCAGAGTTCAGCGTTTTCAGAGATAGTTGGGAACACCTTAGGTAGAACAGGTTCCTGAACAAATTTTAAGAATAAGAACTTGAATGAGGTCTTTCTTTGAACAATTAAGGACTAATAGCAAAATAAAGCCAAAGACCAATTACTAGAATCAGGCTATAAAGATGGTACCTGAAGATCTGCGAGGATGACTGAGTATTTCACCTGAGGTGATAAACTAGTATTTCTTAATTCCTTCTGACTTAAGTCAACCTTGAGTCAAGACAGGCTTCTGGAGCCTAAGGGATGGACTAACTCTGGAGTGCCTAATAAAGACTCAACTAGTAGCACAGAAGAGCTTTGAGAGGTAGAATTGGTCAGATGTCTTAAAAAAAATTCCTTCTAAAAAGGTCTATCAAGCTTTTATCCCTGTAATGCTTTAAAATGGCACCTGGGATATGGCAAAGGTTGTTTTTTTTTTTTTGAAGGTTGAATTGCGTTAACTTCAATAAAAAAAAAAGTAGGCATCATTGAAGATAAGCTTGCAAGAATATCTTTCCTTTTATTACAATTCCTTTCTAATGCATTTTTCTTTCACATTTTATTAAATATGAGTTTGCAGTAAAATACTTTTTGATCTTCACTCCTTATGCTTTTGAACACCTCAATTCTACTTCATCTTCCCCCTAAGGTTCCAGTCTGAATTTTTCTCACATATTAAGCAAAGTGAAATCGACATTAAAGCGAGGGAAAAACACATCTTGTCTCGTTTATACTTAGTATTTCTATTCTTAAAACCAGGAGGAAAATGTACATGAATGAAAGCATCTTTTACTTTCTAATGAACCCGCTAAAGTTATTGTAATTTCTTTTACCTATTGAGCAAGACTATAAGACTTTTTAACTTAAGATCTTATTTTAATTTCTCTTAGTATTTTTATAGTCTGGAGAATATATCTTATCAAAACTGGTACTTCTAACCATGTGCTTTAATATATAGAAATTACGAGCTTAGAACCTTTAGAAACAAGGGTAATAGGAAAGAAGGAATAGAAATATGGTTAAAGTGTTTGTTAATTTAACATCAAGTTAACTTATACAAACAACTATCCATGAGATTAATATGAATCCCTTAACATATCAAACCACTTAAACATACATTCACATTTTAAACAAGGTCATTAAGTAAAAAGAGTTGGCTATTTTATTGATTTCAAGTAACTTCAACAGGGGCGCCTGGGTGGCTCAGTCAGTTAATAAGCATCTGCCTTCAGCTCAGGTCATGATCCCAGGGTCCTGGGATTGAGCCTCACTTTAGGAGGGGTTCCCTGCTCAGTAGAGAGCCTGCTTTTCTGTCTCCCTCTGTCCCTCCCCCCACTGCTCATGCTTGCTTGCGCTCTATCTCAAATAAATAAAATGTTTTTAAAAAATCAAGTAACTTTAACAACTTTTCTTTAAAATAATTCCATGTTAATGTTTGGTATTTGTTGCTTTATTCTCTCATCAAGACATTATTTTTTTAAATGAATCCAGATAACTTATGTTTTTGAGTTAGTTTTTATCATTTTTGGCTTTATTATTTACTATGATCAAAATTTCTCAGTTAAATTTAGATTTATTCACATTTAAAGTAATTCAAAATGTGATTTTACTCTATTGTAAGAGTAAGTGAAAACAAAACTAAGAATAAGGTAACTATTGATTATGTATTGGCTACCATGAAATTAGGCAACTTTAATTTTATCTACCAAATAGGTAAGCTTCATTCTAAGATTACATAATTTTAGAGCTTCCAGGACTTAGGTTTTGCTAATTTCAACCCATTTTTTTTTTAATGTGTGAAATCCAGCATATTTAAATTCCATCAAGATTGAGAAAATTGCCCCAAATTAGAGAGTTAGTTAATTATCTAATGATATGAAGAATTGAATTAATGAGATTTTCAGTTAAATGCAGCCCTAAAAATCACTACATTTTGTAAGTGTGGGAAGAGGTAAAAGATGTCTTTTAACAGCTGGAATAAAAGCACTCTTCATATGAACACCACTGTGAGGAATATAGTAATAAGTAGCTCAGGGATGATGTTGAAAGCCCAGAGTGTATTTGGATAAGAAATGAAGCCTCAGAAACACACACACAGACACACAACCTCTATATCTATATAGATACAGTTACAGACAGAGATATAGTGGTTAAGTTGCTTTATGAGGTAGAGTTTGAAGAACTTGTGGGGTTTGGTATCTGTTGTTTTGATTTAAAGCTGATGAAAGAAATGAGTTTAGTCCATCGTGGCAGAGAAAAGAAAACGAGAAAAAAGATGGTATAAATCTGAGGTTTTGTGAAATGAAAGGCTCAGAGAATGTTTCGTATTGAGATGGTGAGAAACAGTTTTAATAATGTGGATATTGAGCTCAAAATTTAAACGCATGCTTAGATAATAAAGCTCTCCCCTCACACACATGAACACAATCGTTTTATAAAAAGCATTTACAAGTGACCGTAAAGAGCATCATGGCCGTCAGATTCCTCAGGTTACCTGGAGAGCTCCTGCACTCAAGCCCAAGGGCCTCTATTTGGACATTACAGGCCTTTCTCTCTAGCTTCTGGCTTCTAATATCTTTATGATGAGTCTGAGGTGTTGCCATGGAAAACAATCCCACGTGGTCCACCAGACTCAGGCTGTTTTTAGGTTTGAGTTTGGCTGGTACATACTATCTTGTGGCCACGCTTTGCTGTAACCATATTCAGAGACTCACAACACATAACTCACACACAGACCATGAAAAGAGAAATTAAACAGCTTCTGGTGATCTTCCATGATTTCGCCCCATAATTCCTGTTTTGATAACATATGAGATTTGAAATTTAGAAATATTAATTATCAAAGCCTCTCTTGCTTTCTCCTACAGCCAACATTGTATACTGAGCAGCTAGAAGTAAATAAGAAAAAGGAGTTTTAAAGCAGGAAAACTATGGTTTAAAGTACAGATTCTATTCCAGTAATGGACCAAAGCCCCATACAAGGATACGTGTAATAGATCCAAAGGAAAACACAATGATTGTAAAACAGTGTCTTCTGCAACAACATGGATAAGTAGTTCAAAAATAATTAACTTGTGCAAAAGAAGCCACAAATAAAAGAATACCCTATGTAGTTCTATTTAAATGAAGTCCAAAACTAATTTATGGCAAAATTTCAAAATTGTGGTTGCCTAAGGCAGGGTGGTTAAGTGGATTAGCTGGAAAGGACCGTGATGGAATCTTCTGGAGTGATGGGAATGTTTTGCATCTGGATTTGGGAACTGGTTACCTGTCAGCAGTAGGCTCCCATGCTCGTGAGAGGCACTTCTTATATAATCAAAATAATTTTGTAAGCCACTCGTTAAACCACTGCTAGCTAGAAATCGGCCATGGTGACACTATTTAAACCACGAAAATCAATAACTATTATAAATCAGCCTTATTTTTTTTTCTAAAGAGCCAGCTTACCAGCACATCCCTGAATACATTTGTCAGATTCCATCACAGCGTACACATAAGATTCATGAAGTTTCCCGTATATAAATTATGCCTTAATAAAACACTAGCAGCGAGAAATGGGGGCGGGGGAAGGCACTTACTCAGGAATGGGTCATATAAGTGTGGTGCCTGGGTTTCTTTGATTTTACAATCCAGGGATGTAAAATAGCCAAAAGCAGTCTGTTGAAGGGCCTGTGATTTGAATACGGCTGCCCGGTTTCTTTCCCTGTTTACATGTTCTTGGAAAGTTATTGCAAAATGGGAATAAATTATTATATATTAAAACAAGAGATCATGCATGTAAAGTGCTTTACTATTTTCTGGCACATGTTTAACACTCAGTAAATGTTATTTTATTTTTAAAGTCTGATTTCTCATGCTGGGTCAATGTGGAATGAAACAGATCTAGCATCCATGGACACAAAAGCCAAGAGGTAGCCGAGATCCACACTTAACCTTCATTCTCCTCTAGATCCAAGGAGTGCACTAAGTTCTCACAAAGTCATTGGGCATATTCAATAAGGTTCAACAATGTTGTCTTTTTTGCAAGGAGCAGAGAAAACTAGCCTTATGATTCATTCACAAATTATTCTTTGTAATGTGAAAAAGTGTGGATTGTCAGTTATTCAAGTGTACCACCAATTAATAGGGTGAAAATATCTGTGATATAAATAAATGTTAGCATTTATGAAAGTAGAATTGTGATTAACTGATTTTAGAATCGATATTATATAATCAATATATATGTTCGATTTTATGTTATACAATGTATATTCAATTTTCATTTCAATATATATTCTATTCAGTTTTTAATGAATATATTGTATATATTTATTCAATTTTAATGTTTTATATCAATATTAAGAGACCTGAAATATAAGAATTCAATTATATTAATTTGATTTTATAATATTGATGTTACTGAAACCACTGAAGAATAATGATATAAGACTAATATGATGGACACTGTTAAATGCCACTCAGATCCACTTTCAACAAAGGGCTTGTCCCACTTGCATAGAAGGCTTGTAAAAGTAATCCTTCAGGTCTCTGGGCAGCCGGTGCCCAGAGCTACCTTGTTTAAGACCCCTCTCCCAATCAAGCCACATCCCATGAATGCTTGATGAGAATGAGTAAAGGCCTGACTTGGGACAACCACAGATGTTAGGTCCAAGAGCATTCTTTTTTTTTTAAGGTGTATTTATTTATTTGAGCTGGGGAAGGGGAAGAGAGGAGAGGGAGAGAGAGAATCTCAAGCAGACTCCCTCTGAGTCCAGAGCCTGGTGTGGGGCTCCATCCTAGGCACCTGAGATCATGAAGTGAGCCGAAATCAAGAGCCAAATGCTTAACCAATTGAGACACCCAAATGTCTCAATCCAAGAGCATTCTTAAATAATCATCTGAGGGGCACCTGAGTGGCTCAGTCAGTTGGGCATCTGCTTTCCACTTGGGTCATGATCTCTGGGTCTTGGGAAGCCCCCCACCGAGCTCCCTGATCAGTGGAAAGTGTGTTTCTTCCTCTCCCTCTGCCCCTTCCCCTGCTTGTGCTCTCTTGTTCTCTCTCTGTCAAATAAATAAAATCTTAAAAAAAAAAAAAAATCATGCTGAATGCCGAACTCCTCAGACTTTGGTTCCTGGGACATGCAACCTGCTTAAACAGCTTTAGTAACAATAAATTCTTATATTTACTGAATGATTATTATGAGCCAGATATCTTGCTATTTGCTGTGAATTTTATTTCTAAATCAATGCCCAGAGAAAGCTGAAGAGGTGCTTACAATACTCATTTTATAGATAGGGAAAATGAGGGTTAAAGAAATTAGGCAAGCTGTCTAAGGTCAAACAACTTAGATTCATACCTGAGTAGTCTGAAATCAGCATATGGATTCTTAAACCATTTTTATTATTTCCAAATACTACTTTCTTAAAAGTAGAAAAAATTTGGGCCCCTGGGTAGCTCAGTCTGTTACATGACCAACTTTTGGATTTGGCTCAGGTCATGATCTCAGTGTGGACCAGCTCTGCACTCAGCAGAGAGTTGGCTTGAAGATTCTCTCCCTCTGCCCCTCTCCCCACTTGTGTGCGTGCATGTGCATGATGTGGACTCTCTTTCTCTCTTTTTCTAAAATAAGTAAATAAATCTTTAAAAAATTAAAATTAAAAAATAAAAGAAAAACTTTTCTTGGAAAAGTGTTTTGCTCATATAAAGACAAAGTAATTTATGCCACAGAATACATGAATAATTTGGTACAGTATTACCATCTGATGAGAGCTTTTCAGATGTAGATTATTAAAATATGCAGAATTTGATTCTATTCATTCTATGCAAATCTAAATGTATAGCTTCCAGACCATAAATGAGAGCATAAATAGTCTCTTTACATTTTTATAAATAATTTTTAACATGGTATGTTTAACATTTTGTTCACACCTTAGTTTTGATTTTTAAAACAATATGAATATCTCTTGAAAGCTGGCAAGCTTTTATGTTAAGTGATGTTAGTGGCCTGTAGTTTTAAATTTTGATGTGAATATTTAAGGCTTATAAAAACGGCAAATGGATTAGAGCCCACTGCTACTAAAAACTATTTTTTTAAAACAGGAAAAAAAAAAACAATAGAAAAAAGAGGAAGAAATCTTTAGTTTAGTGTTAATAAGGAAAAAATGACTGCTTCTTTTTGTCAATGTGAAGGTGTAGCATTTTTTTCTCTTCTTTTCCTTTCATAAAGCATCAGATTGTGGGGAAAATGATAGCATCTCCTGGGATTGCTTCTCTTACTAACTAGTTATATAGTATCATCATAGTGACTTTAAGTTTCATAACCACAAATAATTTTCTAAATTTATTAGCTCACTGACAAATGTCATGCAAAACAAAGAAGGAAAATATAAAAAAATATTTCTTGATTATAAAATTAAGTTCAATTTTCATTTGTGATCAAAAAAGTCATTTCCAGACACCTGATGCCTCAGTGGGTTAAAGCCTCTGCCTTCGGCTCAGGTCATGATTTCAGGCTCCTGGGATCAAGCCCCTCATGGGACTCTCTGCTCAACAGGGAGACGGCTTCCTCCTCTCTCTCTGCCTGCCTCTCTTCCTGCTTGTGATCTCTCTCTCTGTCAAATAAATAAATAAAATCTTTAGGGAAAAAAAATCATTTCCAATTGCTATAAATTTCTGATGCTAAACTTATAAGATGCACCTGTGTTCTATAATTCATTGTTCTTAATTTTTAAATTAAAATTTCTGAATCATAACACTTAGGGAAGATTTATTTGTGATTAATTTCTTGAAAGTGTGATTTATTCCAGGTTATTATAATTCATTTTAATGCTTTATTATTTATGTGTGTTTCTAGATTCTTGTTTCTATTTATGTTCTTATTCAAGAGGAACTTGGTGATGGGCTATGGGAAATTCATTTGCATAAGAACAACCCAAATCCTCATGAAGAAAGAGGTTAGGAGACATTTTGGTCTGTCAGTTAAACTTTTAAGGCACCAATATCAAATGGTTTACAAAACCAAAATAAAAAACACTACAAACAAAACTAATAAGTGGGGGATTAAAGATACTTCAAGTAGGGAAAGTATCTTGTATTGTCTACAAGGAAATGATAGATCTAAGTTAATATTCTTGTTAGACCATTTACTCTATGTTTAATACATACCTTAACCTACATGATGAAGACACTACTATTTAATTAGCCAACTCTTGCTAATTGCCAGGTAGAGTCATAGGTGTTTATACTCTTTAACTTGTTGAATAAAAATACTCATCCTGACATGATAACTTCATTTTAATTCACAGGGTGACCTAGTTGGGATTTAAACCTAGGTCATTGTGAATTCAAAATTTACGATATTTCCACTGTAGCACATATCATCATGTAACTAGATAGTTCTCAAAATAATAAGCACAATGAAAATTTAAAGTTCTTTTGCTTAGTTCATAGTCTGAGGTCTATGATTACTGGACTATTGATCATGCAGATCATATCCTCAGTTTGGTTGGGAACTTGAGACACCATTAATAAGTGCACAGTTTTGATTGACTTGTTATGTTTCCCATGGATTTGTCTGTGTCAAAGCAATAATAAACTCCAGTTAGTATTTTCTTGCTCCTTATATATATTTCACTATAATCTTGATCTTACATTTTTTTTTACAAATGACAAAAGTTCATCAAAAATGACTTAAAATTATAGTGATCTTTATGGTAAATGTATAACTTGTCAAAAAATACATTTAAGAACAATTCTAGAAAAGTACAAGAGTAAAATACCAAACATTCGGTGATCAGATTCCTTTGATTTGTATGCTAATGCTTCAAAGAGAAATGACCCAGTATTATTTTCCCTCTCAAATATTTTCTAAGCAAAAACCAAATAAAAAATTTAAATCTACCTCAAATATTGTGAAACCAACCCTCTTCTCTCTCTCTTTGTCTCTCTCTCTGTGTCTTTCTCTATATATATGTGTGTGTATGGGGGTATAAATATTATATATAGTATATATAATTTCACCAGCTTTATGAATCTTTCTCCAACTGTAAGTTGCCCAGCTACTTATCTACTTGTAAAGATTTTACTTCTTTGTATACATCCCCTAAACAAAATGAGCCAAATGAGTTAAAAAATATCTTGAAGTTTTTTTCTTGGAAAAAAGAAAATCGTATCTTGGCATAATAACTTCAGAATTATGAGTCCAGAAGGAAGATCTATAGGAGTCGAATTTATACCCTGATGTGAAATGATGGTCAATCCTATATTTTAAAAGTTTCTTAAAGGAAAAAAAAAAAGACAGTTTTAAAATGTTGCTTCAGAATTCAGGATTTTCCTAGGGCTTTTGATCTTAGACTATAAGATTTATACGAGATAGTTGACTTCATTATTTATTAATTCATATAGGAAAAAATGTTGAAATAAAACAAGGTAGGATATAGGAGAGAAAAAATATATCCCAGCCATGCCTAAATTTTAAAAAATCTTCATAACATGATAAAAGTAATAAATACAGAGCATAAAGGCATTTCAGAAACTTCTATCTAAGGGTAAGCTGGTTAATATTCAAAATTACTATGAGAAAACATAAATCAATAGGAGGCTTCAAAATTAGATTTCAGGAAACTATAGCACAATTTTTTGCTGTATAAATTACTGATAAGATAAAAGGGAAATTTCTGGCCTTTTTTTTTCCCCAAAATACCTTCAGGCATGAAATAAGGGATTTAGTTAGGAAAATTAATAAGTACACTGGAAAAGGAAATCGCTCTATTAGAAGGTCAAAGAGCTCTAAAAATAATAAATATTATTATTAAAAAATGAACAAATTATCTTTACACAAAACACATAACTCCTCCCCCCAAAATATCTAAAAATTAGAAAGGAATAAATGAAACATAAACTATGTAAATATTGCAAGCATGTTCCAGAGATTTACTGAAATTCAGTGATATCTATCATATACCAAAAACCAGAATTTTAAAGATATGTAGTACTGTTATGGAAGTACTCTAATAAAATACATAGAAGTCCTCTCTTAATTTGTATTAATATGGATAAATCTAAGACTGGTTCAGACTTGTGGCCTTCCCTGGGAAAAGAAAAGTTGTTAAAAGTATAAGGCTAAAAATACATCCTCATATTAATTATGCTGTTGATACAGTTCATGGAGTGCTTTAGAAACAAAATTTTTAGTTAACCTCTTCAGGTACCATGTTACAAGATTGACAATAAATATATGTATTACTTAATGTCTTGATGTTACTCACAAACATATTGCACACTCCAAAATAATGGTGATGGCTGACTATGAAAGAGGTAATACAGGAGTTGGAGAACATGCTGTAGCAAATCTTTAGGCTAAATAAATTGTTCTACTTAAAGTTTTTTTTGCAAAGACAAATCCATAAAAAAACTTTTATAGATTTCACCTTAAGTGCACAATCTCTGGCTCCTGAGTCTGAAAAAAGTCTTGGAAAAATCAAGTTGTCAGATCAAACAGGAAATAATCTGACAAAGATGAGTAACTGTATATTGGAACCAGATGCTGAGCAGAGAGCCAGACGTGGGGCTCGATCCCAGGACCCTGAGATCACGACCTGAGCCGAAGGCAGAGGCTTAACCCACTGAGCCACCCAGGCATCCCAGCATTTATCTTTAGATGTACACTTAGCAACTGAAATGACATCAGCCATCTTCAAATAACAAGAATTAGTAAGATACAACCATTAAGAATCTTAATTAGAAAACCTCCAGAAGCAGCTATCACATTGAAGTTGACTTCTGACTCAACAATCATGGAAAAAGCAAATAGCTTAATAAGATAGATAATTCTTAAAGACATCAGAAAAAACTTTTTTCTGGATACCTGGAAACAGTGATTATTACTTTTTCTTTTTAATACTTTTGCTATATGTCATTTTGATTATATATTTTTTTAAAGATTTTATTTATTTATTTGACAGAGCGAGAGAGACAGCCAGAGAGGGAACACAAGCAGGGGGAGTGGGAGAGGGAGAAGCAGGCTTCCAGTAGAGCAGGGAGCTTGATGTGGGACTTGATTCCAGGACCCTGGGATCATGACCTGAACTGAAGGCAGACGCTTAATGACGGAGCCACCCAGGCAGCCCTTATTTGGAATTCTATTGGATGTAAGATTTAGTTATTCTATGTCATTTATTTATTTTTTTAAATGTTCATCAATATGGATCTATGCGTGGTAATTTTTAAATTGGGTTATGAACTAATACCACTTTATTTCCTTTTTTTGTTCAAATAATTCCAGCTTTGGACATAGATCCTCCTCAGTTGAATTCTACTTACCTTTGACATACCCTCACCATTGCAAGATTTTTGTTGTTCTTGTTAGTACTTCATTATTTTTTAACACTATAAATTGCTAATCTTGTGTATTTTTTACTCCAGTCCTAGAGTCAGCCATCTTTCCAAGGAGATTTGGTTCCTTTTATTGGTAAATGATATAAGAAAGAAATATTTTGGTGCTCCTTGTGTTCACTTTGATGTCAATGCTTCTAGAACCAACCAGATAACAGAGTGAGTAAGGGGTTATGTGTGTGTATACTAATGCATATATATGCACATATTTATAAATATTTCTCCCTGTAAACATCTGTATCCATAGTAGGATAAATACTATGTCCATACTGATGCTTCAAATCTAATTAAGTATCATTTAAATCATTCTGATCTTTCCTCACTAATTTATAATGATCCACACTAACAGTAAGAATATTGGTTCCCAGCACCTGCCATCCATTTACTTAATTATTCAATTCCAGTATGCAAAAAAAAAAATTTCAGAATTTATAATCCATATCCCTGTAGGATACAACTTTATCAATGAGAGTAAAGTACTTATGTAAAGATTTTTCCTTTAGTCTTAATAGATTTCTCTCATTTCCAAAGTTACTTAGGTTAGCAATTTTTCCCTCACTCTGTTCATTAAGAATGTTTCAAACATTTGTAGTTAGTCTTTGTTATAGTCTGCATTCTATCTTGAAACTTGATCACCTCTTAAATGATTTTTCAATATTTGCCTACATTAAATCTCAATCTTTGTGTTGTAAAGTACTATGGATTTTGACAAATGAATGTCATAAATCCATCATTATAGTATCATAGAGAAGAGATTCACTACCCTGATAAATGCTTTGTGCTTCACCGATTCAATCAACCTTTACCCTGAACTCCATTCTACTTCTGAGCTGTTAAGACATTTCTTTAGTTCTGCCTTTTCAGACTTTTTAGATGGCTTCTTTCACTCAACAATATGCATATAAGGTTGATCTATGTGGTTTGATAGCTTATTTCCATTGTTGTTGAATCATATGCCACTGATCATACGTCAACACTATGTTTAGTTTTATAAAAGATTGCTAGCTTTTTATAGAATTGGTTGTACCAATATGAATTCCCAACAGCAATTAATAAAAGTTTCTATTCCTCCACATACTTATAATTAATTTTGTCAAATGTTTAGATTTTAGCCCCTCTAATAGGCATGGAATAGTACCTCATCATTGGGGTGCCAGGGTGGCTCAGTGGATTAAAGCCTTTGCCTTCATCTCAGGTCATGATTTCAGGGTTTTGGGATTGAGCCCCATCTCGGGCTCTCTGTTCAGCAGGGAGCCTACTTCCCCATTTCTCTGCCTGCCTCTCTGCCTACTTGTGATCTCTCTCTCTCTCCCTCTGTCAAATAAATAAATAAAATCTTTAAAAAAAATAGTACCTCATCATTGTTTTAATTTGCATTTCTCAAATGCAAATGCTGGTCAGTATCTTTTCATATGCTTATTTGCCCTTGGCATATCTTCTTTGTTTGGTCTCTGGTGATATTTTTTTACCCATTTTTTTTTAATTTGAGATGTTTAATTTTTTATTGTTCATTGCATTTTTGGATACAACTCCTTTATTAGATAAGTTTTTTTTTTTTTTTAAAGATTTTTTATTTATTTGACAGAGAGAAACACAGCGAGAGAGGGAATACAAGCAGAGGGAATGGTAGTGGGAGAAGCAGGTTTCCCACAGAGCAGGGAGCCCAATGCGGGGCTCGATCCCAGGACTCCAGGATCATGACCTGAGCCGAAGGCAGCCACTTAACGACTGAGCCACCCAGGTGCCCCTATTAGATAAGTGTTTTGCAAATATTATCTCATGGTTTTTTACTTGTGTTCATTGTTTTAAGAGTATCTTTCACAAAGCCTAAGTCTTTTACTTTAATATAAAGTTCAGCTCACCAATGTTTCTCTCAGGGACAGTGTTTTTGTTGTTGAAGCTAAAACTCATGTTTAACCTAAGGTCATATAGATTTTTCTCCTAAACCTTTCTTCTTGAATGTTTATGGTTTTTTGCTTACGTTTAGGTCATTGATCCATTTTGAGTTACTTTCTATTAAGTAATAGATATATATTGTTCTATTAAGTAATAGATATGTAATGTTCATGTCTAAGTTCACCCTTTGTTTTTGTTTTTGTTTTATTTTGCATGTGGACATTTAGTTGCTCTAGCTCCTTTTTTGAAAAACTATTTTTCTCCACTGAATTGTCTGTGTAAAAGGCATAACAACTGCCTTTGTTGAAAGCAGTTGATTATGATTTTGATGTGTGGGTTCCTAGGCTCTTCCAATCATGATCATGGAATAGTTTTCTTTTTATTTAGATCTTCTTTAATGTTTTTTCACTGTAGTTTTGTGGTTTTATTCTTCCTGATTCTGGACATATTTTGTTACCTAATTCCTTAGTATTTTATTTTGGAGCTATTTTAAATGCCATTGCTTTTTTAAAAGTGTCAAATTCTAATTGTTTATAGCTAGTACATAGGAAAGCAATTGACATTAGTTTATTGATGTTCTACATTGAGAACTTGCTATACTCACTTAAAAGGTACAATATTTTTGGTAGATTCTTTAGATAGGTTTTTTCTATATAGACAATTATGAGAAGAGCAGTTTTGTTTCTTCCTTTCCATCTATATTTATTTTATTTCCTTTTATTGTCTTACTGCATTAGCTAGAATTTCCAGTACGATGTTGTGTAGAAGAGATTAGAAAGCAGAACCTTACCATGTTCCTATTATCAGAGGGGAAACATACACTCACTGGCAAGTATGATGTTAGCTTAAGAATTTTTGTGTATGTTTTTTATCAGTTGAGGAAACCTCATTGTATTTTTAATGTGCTGGAAGTTTTTCAGAAAAGCATGAATGGGGTTTAATTTTGTCAAATATTTCTGCATTAATTGAAATTATAATAAAGATTTATTTATTTATCTTGTTGATAGAATATAATTTTAGGAAGACTCCAAAACATTAAACTCTTCCAAGAGGGGCATCTAAAAACAATAACTGTGATGCCAATAATGGGAGTATGATTAATCAATGGCTTCTTCAAAATTGGGTTTCTCTTCTTGGCTGACTTATAAAAAGGAGCTTGTGTCCTTGAGATAAAAAACAATTTAAAAACTTTAGGCAAAGTAGCTATGTATAAAAGAATACAAGCAGAATTTAATTTGGCCAAACAGGGTAATATGAACCATTGTTAAAAGTTAATTTAGATAAGTACCATAAATGAAGTAATATTATCTATATCTAAGCTGAAGAAAAGGAAGCACGGTTATTTAAGGTAGACTAAGGTGACCTTAGAGACCTTCTTTTTGGTCATTCATGGGTCTTGGGACATAGGTCAAACCACTTTTCTCTTAGTTCTGCTAAAAATGTATCCGTTTTCGTGTAGTAGTCTTATGAAGGAAATGATCCAGACACTGAAATATTTCTGGGAAGCCATTCTTCTGCAAGATGATTCAAGAAATCATTCCAAAAAAAAAAAAAAAAAAAAGATGAAATCAGTCTGATAAACACTGAAACCAAAAATCAATCCTCTTCAAACCAAAACTTCTTTCCATGAGAATCAAATGATATGATGAAGTTCTGGAATATCCTTGATTATTATTTTGAAACTTTGGCTAAGGAATGATTAAATGTGGGGTGAAGTCATCAAGAATAGTAAGTAAACATTTTCTAAAATAAAGGAGAATACTAAGTTCAGAGTTTGACTTCTTTGTCCAGAGTTCCAAGCATTCATTATATATTCAAAGAGATAGAGGGAGATAGAAGAGATGAGAGAGATATTTATACTCTAAATAATTAATCAGTAGAATTACTGATTAGTTCGTACCTCTGAAAATAAGCCAGCCAATGGTAACCCCTCATTTCTGAATGTTAGCCAAGCAACAGCCTTATTTCATTAAATTTAATCCTATGGCAAATCAGCCAAACTCTAAACAGTCTTGCTTTTTTCAATACCTAAATATATTCTTCCCTCAGTGATATAGATTAGATAGAATCTTAATTAATTTGAATCTGTACATCGAAATTGCATTTCTCATTTGCTTAGCAAGCAATAAATCTGTTTACTTCTTTGAGATATAATTAGCAGCTTATGATTTCAGTATGACAAAAAATATCACAATGCTGGTAACATTTCTATATACAGCAAGCACAATTATTCATACAAAACAGAGAGGAACCTAAGTAACCACAGAAAAAATGAGTTTATTGAAATAATATGCTTGGTCTAGAAATAAAACTGAATTGTTAGCTGGTTGACTATGGAGCCAAATTGACTTTTTTTCTCCTATCATCCATGCTTTATTTCATCATGAACTCTTGGCTTTTCCTACTTCATTTTCATCTTATTACCAAGCTCTCTACAATCTTTAAATACTTTTTCCCATTATTTCTTAGATGAGTTTATATACAGCTTGTCTTTTTTTTGGCACGTCTATGGTTAAACTTCATAGTATTAATTTATAAAATATCAGTTAAAACCCTAAGTGAGTAATCTGATCAACTTTCCAATTATAAAATTAAAAGGGCATAATCCTCTTAACCAAGGCATTATGCTTTTTACTGAGACAAACACAATATGGGATGGTTTGCCTATAATTTGATATCCATGTACCCTTAAATTAAGTATCCATAATACCTTCGTCAGCCACAATGGTTGTGACCTTTTGGAAAGGTTGTGTACCAGACATGGAACTTTTCAGAAATATTGTTTTTCTTTTCCTTCTACATCTTTTTATGAAGTCTATTCTTATAAATGAAAATACTTCTTTACAATTAAGTTTCATTGAATAGCTCTCTTATAAGAAGACTTTGACATGTCTTTTCACTTAAATAGAGAGTCATTCGTGAACAAAAGGTGTGGGTCTGCTTGTTTTTGGATAGTCTTAGTTTGCACATATTTTCCAGAGTTATTTCTAATAGTGCTCCCCTTCCTTCTCAAATATCTCCGTTGGAAACTTTTATTTTGTGTTATGAAAAAAACATTGTTAAAAAAAAAGACATTGTTTCTGGATTTCTTTCCTGAAGTAAATGACTGGAAAACTGGGCAAAGTATATCACACAGCTGTTTTTAGAAGTGGATCATAGGCAGCACATGACTGTGATACTTGAGAAAAAAGATGAAAAAAAAAAGATTAATCCTACAGTGACAATGTTCTCATCACTGTATAGAGATAAGAAACTCAGGTAGAACATGTCCATCTCAATGAGCCAATGGACAAGGGATTGGAATCTGGGAAGGCTGATGTGGCTATACTTGGGGCAAATTAACAGGGTGCTATACAGAGAAAGAACAACAATCTGTACAGAATCCCCTTAATTAAATTGTTCAATATTAAGCCATGACTACACATGTGAAAATCCAGTTGCTTTCTTTGGATAAATAAAAAAATAAATATATTGATATACATGTATACTCACACACATATATATATATATCAATAAATAATAAAATTGTCAATCATTATAAGTAAAAAAGCTCCATTCTTAATATTAAAAATTTAAGGAATTTTGTGGGGATTTTTTTTTAATTTGGGGGCTTAAACTCATAATTATACTTACCAGATGCTAATGAAAAAGATGCATTGGGCTGCCTGGGTGTCTGTCAGTTAGGCATCCAATTCTTGATATTGGCTCAGGTCATGATCTCAGGGCTCTGGAATTAAACCCAGCTTGGGGCTATGTTCTCAGCAGGGAGTCATCTGCTCTGGGTTCTCTCTCCCTCTCCCATAGTCCCTCTCCCCACATGCACGTGCTTGCTCTCTAAAATAAATAAATAAATCTTTAAAAAAGATACATGAATAAGTGGACTTTCTTAACTGCAATTTGAAAACATTGATTGAATTCGTTTGATCCTGAAAAATCAATCAAGTATTATTAAAATTTGATCCAGTTGATATTTTTCACTAAAGAAATATATGACTTAATAAAAATGTCCACAGGAGCACCTAGATTTCTCAGTCAGTTAAGCATCTGGCTTGTCTCAGGCCATGATCTCAGGGTTCTGGGATCGCGTTCTGCATCAGGCTCCCCGCTCAGCAGAGAGTATGCTTGTCTCTCTGATCCTTCCCCTGCTCATTCTCTCTCTCTCTCTCAAATAAATACATAAAATCTTTTTTAAAAAATGTCCATAATTATTATTATAATTCAATCTATAACTATACCACAGATGTCTATTTTCTAGGAGTTGTTCTTTTTAGATTCAACTTTTTCTGTATTTTTAGAACAAAACTGTGGGCATATGAGATGAAAATTATTGACACTCATTCACTTCCATCAATATTTGTGAATTACAACAATATTATAAGCAAAACATACAGATCATTACATTCATAAACTATCTCCACAACTACTCAAAAGTGGAAACATTATTTGGTTACTAGGGTTACCTTTCTAAAGCAAATTAGCAAACATAATTGAAGTAGGTCTTTTTATGTAAGCAGTACTATGTAAAGGTTCTTTCAGAAAGCCAGATATTTAGAAGACATCCATTGCTTAAAGAATGATTAGACAAATTTTGTACACTTTCCATCTTTCCTAAAGTGATGGAAACCCCGCAGAACTCAATGGCTTTGGTCACATATGTTTCATCACTGTTTAGAGAATAATCTCAGCAGGAAGCTAGAACAAATGCTAGGAAAAGTCCTTAACTACATTCCTTATTCAGTAAGAATTTGCTTATGAATCTCACAGTTGCAATTAGGAACAAAAAATAAGACAGGAAAATAGAGACATTGAAAAGCTATACCAAATGAAAGAAGATAAATTGTTCTCCAGATGTTTCTGGTTTTCTTATCTAATTTTGCTTGTTTTGTTGTTGTTGTTGTTGTTTGTTTTATTTTTAGTAAACTAATGACTTAGACAAAATCTTTTGAAGGGAAATAAGCATAAAATAAGTTACTATATTATAAAACCACATCCAAAAAAAGACATATAAAATAGTTGTAATTAAAAAGAAGTTAGTTAATGAAATTTTGTATTAAAAATTTCTATGTAAACAATACTTCAAATATGCTCCTTTTTATTCCATTTTTCAACGACAACAAAAACACATCAATTTCTCCTTGCTTTTAAAAAAAAGTCCATTACCTCTGTTTTTGTTTTCTTCCTGTAGCTTCTTAAATGTATGTTGACTAATGATTAACAGAGTTAAATCCCTTCAAACATTCATAAATCACAGGTCATCATCATGAATAAATGTTCATTTAATTCTTACATAGCTCCTTCTCAATACAAGCTGACCCACTGGCTTCACCCCTGTTTATAATTTTTACTGATATGAAATCTTCCTCTTTCCAGTTTAATCCTATCCTACAAAGTCAAGGTCATGCAGAAGTGGGATTAATCCCCTCAGCAAAAATGCTGCCCCAGCTAAAATGATCAGATTTTAATTCTCTCCGTTTCTAATTCTAATCCTCTTGTTATTTCTGCCACATCTTCAGGTATTTCCTTGACTTAAGTCTTGACCCCTCAAAGCTATCCGTAAGGGTTGGAATCTTCCTTTTCTAAATTCCTATTGATGTTGATCTTTTGACTTCTTCCCATGAATCACAAATGTTCTAGATGGCATCTAGAAAGGAGAATCCTTTCCAAAAGCTTTTTAATTTACTTCATCCACATCCATCAGAGAAACCACTTTCTGTGTCAGCTAAATCTTTACAAAATGTACTTCTTAAATAATAAGACTTGAAAATCAAAATGACTCCTTGATATATGGGCTATAGATGTTATGTTAGCAGCATGAAAATAACATTAATCTCATTGTATATCTCTATCAGAGCTCTTGGGGGACGAGGTACACTGTCAATGAACAGTCATATTTTCAAATGAATCCATTTTCTCACTAGCAGATCACAACCCTGGGCTTAAAATAGTAAACCATGGTGTGAATAGATATGCTGTCATCCAGCCTGAATGGTTTCATTTATAGAGCACAGGTAGAGTAGATTTAACATCTTAAGGATTCTAGGACTTTTGGAATGGTAAATAAGCATTGGCTTCGACTTAAAGTCACCAGCTGCATTAGCCCCTAACAAGAAAACCAGCCTGTCCTTTAAAACTTGGAAACCAGGCATTGACTTCTCTCTAGCTCTGTAAGTCCCAGATGGCATCTTTTGTCAATATAAAGCTGTTCATCTACATTGAAAATCTGTTGTTTAGTATAGGTATCTTCATTAATTACCTTAGCTAGACTTTCTGGTTCACTTGCTGCAGCTTCTACATCAGCACTTGCTGCTTCACCTTGTACTTTCATGTGATGAAGATGACTTATTTCTATAAACCTCATGAACCAACCTCTGCTCGCTTCACACATTTCTTCTGCAGCCTCCTTCCATCTCACCCTCTTAACAGAATTGAAAAGAGTCAGTTAGGGCTTTTTTATGGATTAGGATTTGACTTTAGGGAATATTGGGGCAGGATTAATCTTTTATGCAGATCACTAGAACTGTCTCCATTCCGCAATAACCCTATTTCTTATCATTTGTGCGTTTATTGGAGTAACACTTTTAATTTCTTAAAGAACTTTTTCTTCGCATTCAGCATTTGGCTGATTGGTGCAAGAGGCCTAGCTTTCAGCTTGTTTTAGCTTTTGACATGCCTTCCTCACAAGCTTAATCATTTCTAGCTTCTGCCTTTTGATTTAAAGTGAAACATACGTGACTCTTCTTTTCATTTGAATACTTAGAGGTTGTTATAGGGTAATTAATTGGACTAATTTCAGCATTGTGTCTCAGGGAATAGGGAAGCTTAAGGAGAGGGGGAGAAAAGGGAAATGGAGCAGTCAGAATGCACCTACCATTTACTGATTAATTTTGCTCTCATATATGTGCGGTTCCTCAAAACACTGCAACAATTTTTTGGTTAGGACACAAAAGCACAGGCAACAAAAATAAATGTTGACAAGAGGCTAAAAAGCTGAAAAACTATGCACAGGAAAGAAAAACATCAGTATGGTAAAATGCGACCTATAGAATGGGAGAAAAAATTTGCAAACTATATATCTCATAAGAAGCTATATACAAAATATATAAAGAAATGATTATATTATATTTAGAAATAGTTAACTACATATAATCCACAATCATAAGACTTTCAAGCGTACCTAAATCTATAGAAGCCTAAATAGATGCCTTTGCGTTGAGGAGCATAGGATGAAATAAAGATGTGTTTTTAAGTGCTAATATACATAGTGTTTGATAAACTTAATTTTTCAGAGAGTTATTTCAACAGGAAAATGCTTTGCTTACTTTTGCTTTATTTGGCATAATGAATAACAGAAGAACGTTTTTTGGTGGAGTGTTACAGAGTCTGTAGCATTTTAAAGACAGAAATTCTAAGGTCTTATGTGTATTTACAACACTGCAATTCTTCAAACCTCCCAGAAATGTTTCTAAAAGAAACCATTAGTTTATTAATATTGGTATTAAGGAACACTTGCTTTCCTTTTTTTCTAATTCATAACCAACTTCCATCATACAATCAATTTTTGTGGGAGAAGTTCACTGCTAAGTAAGCCAACTTTGATATAATGGAACAGTTTGAACACCATTCTCCAGCTCAATCCAGTTTGCAATACATATTTTCCGTGACATGGGGAATTCTAGTTTTTATATTAATTTTTAAGCAGGAAAAAGGTAATGCTATTTAAAACATTTTATGTTTAAAGCTACATAATTACTTTAAAAGTTAAATGATAAGTTGAAACAAATCCACATTTTTTTTCAGCATTGATTAGTCATACGGACTGATGTGAGATACCAATGATTTGCAAATGATTCTACCAGCAGCTTGTTTCTTAATAAATTTCTCCCTGACACCAGAAAAGCTTGTAAAAAAACCAATTCACTCTAGCATTCTTTGCATTTGACATAATCAATCCTAAGGAATGACTTGACATAATTATGTTCCCAGGTAATTAATACTTTTAATTGTTCTTATTGTTTAGAGCAATAGCATAGAACAACATATGTGGGAATTATATGAGGCTTAAGCAAATTAAAAAAAATAACAAAAAAATTAGTCCACAATGTTTTTATTTTATTTGTTTATTTGAGAGAGAGAGTGAAGGAGCATGAGCGGGTGCTGGAGCAGAAGGTGAAGGAGAAGCAGGCTCCCTACTGAGCAGGGAGCCCAGGTGGGACTCAATCCCAGGACTCTGGGATCATGACCTGCGCTGAAGGCAGACACTTAACCAACCGAGCTACCCAGACTCCCCAGTAATGTTTTTAATAGTATTTATGTTTTAAATCATTAACAGAGCACTTTTAAGTATTTTCTCTGTACAGTGAAATAGGAAAACAGTCATGAATAACTGCTTAGTTCTAAACAAAAATTGACTTTGCAAATTTAAGATTTTAAAAAGCATATATCATGAATATCAGTGAATATATAGTGCAAATCATCCTATTCGTTTATTGTAAAAAATCTAAACCTCGATTTAAATAACTAATCTTATATAATTTACATATAGTTCTGTTAAGGTCAGAGAACCGAAATTATAAAGAGAGGTGATGGAAGTCCCTCATTAAGCTGAGTCTATTTTCTTAAATATTTAATATATTTTTCTGAATTTTGCACTTCCTATTTTCCTGTTTTTATTATCTCATTGCAAGCACATTTTATTTTAACTTACAATTATAATACCTAGCCTACCTAAAATATATATTTCATGTATTTGAGCTTTTAAAATTTATTTTACTTTATATCACTTTCAGCCATTTTCACATCCGGAGAATCATTCCCTTAATTTATGTTCATGTTAAATCTTCTCCTAATCATGTATTTAAAAATTATGTCCCTAAAATTCACAAAACTTTGGGTTTCTGAAATTTACTTCATAGTGAAGAAAAACAGGAAATTTATGGCAATAAAGGGTATTGAACAAAACCACATTCTAGATCAATTATGTTTCTTGGTAAAATTCAAAATTTACTTCCTCTGAAAAGCTGTATATTATATGCGTCCAAGGAACTAAGCAAGATGAGTTTTGAGTTTCAGTTTGGGAATTAGGCAGGAAGTTTCTCATGTGTCAGGAACAAGAAACAGAGCAGGCAAGTTTGAAATGACACGCTGTGGTCACTTCACTTCTGCTACAATGAATGACTTGCATTTCTCCCTGGAGAAATAAAGTCCCCTGAGAGAGAAAGTCTGCTTGGTCAAGCAAGCATGGGTCAGTGCAACTCACTTGTGTTGCACTGAGGAGAAGAATTGACCCCATAAGCCAGAGTTATTTTCTCACCGCTACTGTGCACAGTAGAGGAATTCCCGCCAAAAGGAAATGGATAAATGTACAACATACATTCTAAACATGTTACAAGAAGAAATTCGAACAGTTGAAAAAAATTCAATCACATTTACAAATGTGCAGAGAGTTTTGGAAAACTGAAATATCTTTAAGAAGCATCAGTGTATACGTATTCAAGGCAGTGCAGGTTTAAACATAAATTTGAGTTCCGGTATTAGTCAAGTGGGGTATTTTTTCTTCCCTGAAAGGGAAAGAAAGAATAAGTGAATATTTAGGAGAAAGTTACAATATTTTTGGTAGGTCAGTTTTAATTTTGGAGCTGTCTCTACAGAAGCAGCCAGATTAGCTTTATCGAATCACTGCCTAAATTTGAGTTTTTAACTTAATACTTTAAGTGGATAAACTGCATGGGTAGAATTACTGGGTCCCTACTGAGTGATACTGTCACGTAGACAAGTAGCAAAATGGAAAGGTTATTCTGCCCAATCCAACTTTGATGTGTGTGACTAGGTCTGGTCTTCATTATACAGATAAGATTGGGAATTGATAGGCTAAGTGAAGTGGAGAGTTGAAATGTTATCTTGAAAATTTCTACAGAAATAGAATGTTAAATTAGATTAGGAACTAAAACCCAATTTAGAGCTGAAAACAGTGGAACTGAAGATCTATTTTGTTTATGTGTATCAGATAATTATAAAATGTTTCCTTCACTTAAGACTTACATTCATTTTTTTTCTCCACTTTTAATTTAATGGCATCAACATAGTGGCAAAAATGCAATTATTTTTTTGATAAAGCATCTTAGGGGGAACTGGTTTACAAGCACTTACTGTCATCGAGTGCACAGCAACACATTAGGACCTGGGGCAGGGTGTGTGCCAGCAAGGGAAGATGCAAAAAATGAAGAGACATAATGGACAGTTTCCTCATAATTCATCATCAAAAATTAGATATTAAATTGTTTCCAACCAAGAACACTAGTTTTCTCACATCCACCTAAATGTTTGTCAGAATATTTATGAATGATACTAGTAAAACACACATTTTGGGGATGCCTGGGTGGCTCAGTTGGTTACGTGTCTGCCTTTGACTCAGGTCATGATCCAGGGTTCAAGTCCCACATTGGGCTCCTTGCTCACCAGGGAGCCTGCTTCTCCCTCCCCCTGCTCTGCCTGTTCTGCCTGCTGTTCCCCCTGCTTGTGTTCTCTCTCTGACAAATGGATAAATGAAATATTTTTTTAAAAAATAAAGATAAAAAATAAAACTGACATTTTGGGTGATATTGCTTACCTGTAAACAGTGTATATATTCTTTTTATGGAGGCTTTACTATGCTAAACCACATTGCTAAGTCATCTATGCTATGAGATGTGAAGGTAGGGAAGTGTAAAAGTTTGGGTGTTGCCTTCCACAATCACAATGTATTGTGTGCCAACACAAAAATCGATTACAAACATAGGTACAGATACCTATTACGTGCTCATTTAAAAGTCAATACAAGGATAAAAACAATTCTGAAAAAAAACATTTAATTATGAACTAAATATATAGAGTCAATATTCTTTATATTTTTAGGAAAGTTGAACTGTTTATCCCACTTTAAAAAAAAACAGCAAAAAATTAGTAAAAAGATAAAATTTAACAGGAATATGTATACTTGTGAATTCATTCAAAAACACATTCAATCATCTATAATTTTCTTCCAAACTATTGCTTGTATGAAGGGTAAACTCAAGACAAATAAAAGATTGCTTACAAAGTCCCACATAGAAGAAAATACTCAGGTTCATTCATCTTGGTATGCAATTTGAGGAAGTATTATGGATGTCGTGCATTATGCAATGGCTGTGTTTGTTTTTCACCGGATTCTAGGAACCTATTGTAAGGAAATTTGTAATAAGCCAAAAAGATTACAGGGTGTCTCCAAAGAAAAACTGCATTTTGTTTACAACGGAGCATTCTGGTACATGTTATCTGATTCTACCCTTTTAGGTGATTTTTTAATCACCTAAAATCACCATTTTTAAATCACCATTTAGTTGGTAAATGGGAAATACTCGGTTAGGTTTTGTTTTGCTCTCTTTCTCTTTTTAAAGAACTCATTCATATTGTAAATTGAATTCTAACTGATGTATTTGTAATCCCACTATGACTGCATTTTAGTTGTTGGTTTTGAATTTCTCTGCATCTTCAGAGATACCGGACTGGGAAGATTGGAACTAGATTCAGTGAGATGCACCAGCTCTGTTGATTTTCATATTTGTTTCACTTCACCCTATAGTAGTTTAATGACCTGAAAACTCTTCTTACAATGTCTGTTTTTTTCAAATTAGCGTGGATATTTTATTTGTGTTTGTTACAATTGGTTCTGTTTTATTTTATGTTGTTCTCATGATCTCGTGGTCACTTTACAGGTTTTCATATCTTGTTTCTAAAGAATGCCAGAACACTTGTATCATGCGTATTAGTTATCTATTGCTGTATAAAAATTACATGTTAGTGGCTCCAAATAAGATACATTTATTATCTCATAGTTTCTTTGGGCCAGGAGTTCAGGCGAGGATTAGCTCAGTGTGGTTTAGGGCCTGTCACGAGGCTGCAGCCTGGGTGTCAGCTGGGCCTGTGGTCATCTCTAAGCTCCACTAAGGAAGCTCCATTTTCAGTTTCACTGAAGTGGCTGTTGCCAGGCCTCAAGTCCTTTCTTGCCGTGTGATGAAGATATCCGTTCTTTGCCCTGCTTATCTCTAAAACCTTGCTTCAGTAGCAACATGGCAGCTTGCTTCCCCCAGAGTGAGAGGAGAGAGAAAGAAAAGGAGAGAGGGAGGGAGATGGGGCCAGGGGTTAAGCAAGAGGAAAGCCAGGGTCTTTTAAAATCTAATTTCAAAAGTGACATTTCATTACTTTTGCCTTATTCTCTTGATGAGAAGCAAGTCTCCAAATCCAGCCCACAATCAAGGAGATGCATCGCACAAGTCTGTGGAGTAAGAGAAGGCAGGGGTCACTGTGAGATGGTCACTGTCATTACAGGTTGTCCATCACACAGGGTAACACCACAACAAAAACGGTGCACTTTTGACAGGACTATGTGAGCCAATGTCATACCCTTAGATGGATTTTAGCCATCAGCATCTCCTAGCTCAACCTGCTGGCCAACAACAAGAGCAGCTTGAAACATAAGAAAGAGATAATAAAAAATGACTAGCTTGAAAGTTAATAAATCATCAGGCTCTGTGTTCTTCCCTGTGAGGAGTGTCCGACAATTATTATTGACACACAGCTTGGTTTCTTAGGTCTTCAGCGATTAGCTCGTATTTCTCCCCTCAGTTTAACATCCATTTCAAGGAGGAGATTGTTTGTTACCCTAAAATCCTGATGATTAAGAGAAATGATGACAAGTGTTCTAAATATAAAAGTGTTGGTTGGACAAACCATACACATGTCAGGGACACCGGGTTGATTTAACAAATTTGCAGACTCTAACAGAATTCTGCTTTGTAATCTTACTACATGACGTTCCTGAACATCTCTGATCACAGATATTGCTAAATTCTGAGACATGAATATTTTACAATCAGTCTCTTGCACTTTTCCCAAGACAAGCCATCGCAACATCCCAATATTTAAATGTACGGTTTTCTCCCATGTCTTCATTATTGAGTTAAATGTACCATGATATTATTTTTATATGCATTTCATCTTTGAAGATTTATAGAATATTAAAAAGTCATGAGTAGGGAAATGGACATACTAATAATGCATGGTTAGTAGGAATCTAGGTTAATATCTATTGTATAGACTGAAATGGTCTTTACATACATACATTTTTTTCATGAAACAAAACTAAGGTGTAGAATTGCTTTTGAACTACTCTATCATTTTACATATATATGAATATTTTTATATAAATATGCATATATAAAATATATATGAATAAATATATAAAAGAATATAGAAGTAGTTGCTTTGGAAATAAGAGCATCAAGTTTCAAGTAGAGGATTACTTTTCACCCAATATACTTGCTTTTTTTTTTGTTTTTACCACTTTCTTATATTAAAAAAAAACAAAATAAAAAACAGCAATAAGATAAATATATATAAATAAGTGATTACATGATTATTGCAGAAATAAAATGTTAACTATGATTTGGCAAAATTTGCTTTAGTTTTAAATTAAACATTGATAATTATTATAACAGCTTTTAAAGAAATTGGCCAATCATTTTACATATATAAAAGACAATTCTTTCTGCACACGTTTGCTATAATAACTAATTCATGATTATACTGAAAATATTTTATTAAAATATTTAGTGACTGATAAAAATATTTTTTCATTCTTGTACCTATCTATAATAAGTAGTCGCTGAAAATATACTTTATTTAATGTGCAAATCTATAAGTGAATATTTGCTTTTTTTTTTTTAAGATTTTATTTATCTATTTGAGAGAGAGAGAGAGATCACAAGTAGGCAGAGAGGCAGGCAGAGAGAGAGGGAGAAGCAGGCTCCCTGCTGAGCAGAGAGCCCGATGCGGGGCTCTATCCCAGGACCCTGAGATCATAACCTGAGCCGAAGGCAGAGGCTTTTGAGCCTTTTGAGCCACCCAGGTGCCCCAGAATATTTGCTTCTTATTTATTAACATTCATTTAAAATCATATATCTTTACTATATTTTGCTTATAGCAGTTTTAATATATTCTCTGACCTTCAACAGAAATATTTCTTTTTTTTTTTTTAAGATTTTATTTATTTATTTGAGGTAGAGACAGAGAGAGCATGAGAGGGGAGAAGGTCAGAGGGAGAAGCAGACTTCCCATGGAGCTGGGAGCCTGATGTGGGACTCGATCCCAGGACTCCAGGATCATGACCTGAGCCGAAGGCAGTTGCCCAACCAACTGAGCCACCCAGGCGCCCCAGAAATATTTCTTTATGAAGAATTCCCGAGCATTACATTTCATGGTCTCATAGCATAACCTCATTTGAAAATATTATTCATTCTTTATATTCTGCAGACATAAACAAAAGATTTCTACCTTTCTTGGCTATTCATTAACAGATTTTTCTCTTAAAAATCTAAAAACGTGTAACTGTGGGATATCTATAAGAATTTATCTATAAACCATACTTGTACATCCTTTAACCAGTATAATTTAACTGCTTATAATTTTTTAGATTATGGCTTTATTTTCTTTTTTAAAATTTATCAGGCCACCCGGCTGGCTCCGTTGGTAGAGCATATTGGGAGTGTGAGGTCAAGCCCAACACTGGTTACAGAGATTACTTAAAAAAATAAAATAAAATTGCATCCATACCCAACTTTATTAAAGATAATTAATTTTCACTTAACAGAACTAAGATATCTAATTTTAGGAAGAGTTAGATCAAAATCCATTTTGTTTTGTTCACTGAGTTTCTTTAATATGTCTCTAATGTTGAGTGATAGATGGCATTAATAGCCCCATTTCTTCAACTAGTTGCTGTGCTTTTCATTGACTTTGGGCTGTTAATATGATTTGATTTGGCTGATAAAGTCAGATGGAGGTGACAGCTTGTCAGTCCTTTCCTCAGTCAAAAACATTGTTTCTATTTTCCTTCTCACCATTTGGTTATCTCCAAGAGATGCACATGTCCAGACAAGCCAGATGGTCTTAGAAGGAAGAGTTCTCCTTGCTGTTATCTTGGCAATATTGTCAGTGATGGCATATTATATATAAGTAGAACATGATAAACTATCACCAAAAAATTGAAAAATTTGTTGGTTTTTTGTGAAGGGACTTTTTGGTACAATGGGAATGTATTTCCTCCTCTGAAAATATATGATGAAATGAAGTAGAAATGGGATAAAAATTGAGATCCTAAAAAACATATTTTTAGGCAAAGTACAACTATAGTTTAGAAATGTAATGTGTAGGGGAGCCTGGGTGACTCATTTGGTTAAACATCTAACTCTTGATCTCGGCTCAAGTCTTGATCTCATGGTCGTGGGCTCACGTCCCATGTTTGACTCCATTTTGGGTGTGTAACCTACTTAAGATACAATAAACTAAATTAAGCTAAATTAAATTAAATTAATTAAATTAAATTAAAAAGAAATGTAATGGGTAATAGAAAACTACTTTTGAACATTTTTGTAATTATTTATTTATGAGGAGTTGTCTTTTATATATATATACCACAAAAATGTGGTATATATATATAGAGAGAGAGAGAGAGAGAGAGAATATTTTATATAGAATTATATAAAATTATATTGGTTTCATTCAACAATGAATGATTGTTAGATTTGAATTTGAATTTGAATTTGAATATATATAGAATTATATAGAATATATACCACAAAAATGTGTCTGAGGGCACATTGTTTCCATGTTGACAATGTAAAATCTTCAGGATAAAGATTTGGGGAAAGTTATTTTTTAAAAATAGTTGAGTTTTTAAAATGTGAACTCCTTCTTTGAGCTTGTATTGTCTATGGGTTTTAATAAATGCATGGAAGAAATTTTGAGTTAATTTTTGAACCAGATATAAGTTTTGTTTGTAAGGTAGAAATAAATATATATCATAGAAATTATGCAGTTAATTACTAATGATGAAAACATTCACCTAGGGGCACCTGGGTGGCTCAGTGGGTTAAAACCTCTGCCTTCGGCTCAGATCACGATCTCAGGGTTTTGGGATCAAGCCCCTCATCAGGCTCCCTGTTCAGTAGGGAGCCTGCTTCTCCCTCTCTCTCTGCCTGCCTCTCTGCCTACTTGTGATCTCCCTTTCTGTCAAATAAAAAAATAAAAATCTTTTAAAAAAATAAACAAAAATAAAAAGAAGCATGATTTTCTAAATTTGACTAAAACAAAGAAAACTAGGCAGAGAGGCAGGCAGAGAGAGAGGGGGAAGCAGGCTGAGCAGAGAGCCCAATGGCCCGAGGCTTTAACCCATTGAACCACCCAGGCACATCTGTATAATTTTAAATCAATACTTCTCACATGGTACTGAAATAATCCACCACATCTTGTCTTCATATTATATCATATATATTATTTTAAATACTTCTAATACTTTGAGCCATCTTGCTTCTAGTCTTCACTTTTCCTAGTGAAGTTTTGAAGTTTGAAGTTTTGAAATTCTACCATTTTCTATTTGATAGAAAGTGAGGTCGTAAAATGGTTATCATTCTAAATTAGTGAAATGGAGTATATACACATAAACACAAGTGTAAAGTGAAGTGTTAACACTGGTTTCCCTTAGCTATGGATATTTATAATATATATATACATACTTCTATACTTTCCAGGGACATTAGCAAAATTCAGTCAATTCCAGTCTTAACCATTTACCCATTCCTGTATTATACCACCACCTACGTAAGCCAATCTCTTACTTGCATCACATTCCAATTTATCATCAATGAAAATCTTGATAATTACAACACACATTAGAAATTTCACCCACCCAATTTATGATTAGCAATGGTTATATACTCACTCTTTTGGCCTTGATTGATCTAGCTCCAGAGTGTTATCATTAGACTATGCATTCTAGAGGCTCTATTAGCTTGATTTCTCCAAAAAACCTTAGTCTCAGAAATGAGACATACACATGGTTTCACATGTGTATGTCACAATCCTGACATGTGATTTCTGGAAACAAGAGCAAATAGACGGAAAGATAAAAGGTAGACGAAAATAAAAATGACCATACTTATCATCACTACTAGCAGCTGGATCGCAAGCCAGGGACTCAGTGAGGAGCCACACTGAATGTGTTTTGTTTTTATTTTTGAGAAACAGAAAATGTACATACACTAGCTCCCGACCATTATTCTACAAGGTTTACCCCATAGGATGTTAATTACGTCACATTTCCAAATTTGTACATTTATCAGAACATCAGAATATATATGTTCTACATCATTTCATATGGTGGTGAAAGACAGGTTTAGGAAAGAAACAAGGAATATATGCTAGTCATAGACAATGTATGTTGTCAGCATACACGCATGTACCTGAGTAACAGGTAAACCATTGTCTTTAAAAGAGGAGTTGAAGCACAAGGGTCATTCAATACTACTTCAGCTACCATAAAAGACTTAGACTTAAGATACAGAGAAAAGAAAAGTTATTTTCTAGAATAACCCCAGATGGTGATCAACACTTGAAAATATTTAAAAAAAATTTACACTGACTCTTTCTGATCATATTACCAAAACATTTTGAAGAGACATACTGAAGGTATTAAAATTTTAATATTTATTAAAAGGACAAAAGAAGGTATTGCCTTAATAAGTGAATGTTTTAACTCTATTGATACTTAGCACAAAATTTTCTCTCAGACTACAAAATCACCAACACTGATGGCAAGAGTTTTACTGTGCAACAACAAATTACTTATACTCAGTGATTTATTCTGCCATTGGATCCTAGGATGTTGTGATGAAAAAGGGGAAAGACATATACCGTAGTACCTGAATGGAAACAAATTGTTTACCAAACCATTTGGGAGGTATTTTCCATGTTACAGACAGGACCTTGTACCAACCCACTCAGTAGCAAAGGAAGAAAATAACCTGAAAGAAAATAAGACAAATCTAACAATTCCTGAATAAACAAGTAGATAGTAAAATACCAATCTCATTATTATATTCCAAACATCACAATGATGCCTTTTATTAAACAGGAAATGCCTTTTATTTTGTTCTAAAACAATTCACATTATATAATAAGGATTTTTTTTGCTTTAGAAACACAGATTATTCCATTGTGAGCTGTAGAATTTCAAAAGATAAAGAATAGAAAATATTTAAAGAAACTTGATTTAAATGTATATGACGCCATAACAGAATTCCATGCCATAAAACACACAGAAAAAAGGGGTGAAAGTGCTGTTTGCAGGAGTAAAATAGTAACATTTTATGAGTTGGGGAAGTTTTATGATACTGCCTAATGATTTCCTTTGTTTGGCCAGTGTACAAACACTTCTGCATCCATAGCTTGCCACATCTAAATTGCTAGTCTGCTCGTATGCATGGCTTTCCTCCAGTTATTTTATGAACCTTGAGCTTATTAGATTTCATTGTTGAAAATGCAGTTTCCTCAGATTTAAGGTGGGCTGCATCACCTCCATGTGGATCATTTCTTTCACACGGTGCTTGTATTTAATGACTGCGTCTGTACATCACAAAGTAAAGCGGTGACTTGGCAACCACATATTGGGTCTATTTTATTTATGACTCAAGAATAGAACTTGAATGTCTAACTCAACCACAACCAAAGTTACTTAAAGATAAGAAAACTGAGGGAATTTCAAGTTTCTCCAAGGTCTTTTTGATCTGTACTAAATGTAGTTTACCCTACTCCAAGATACAGTGGGTAAATTCACAGTTAGAATTAATATATGTGAGGCTCCAAATCATCTGCATTGACTACATTAGACCAAAAATAAGTTTAAAAGTATACTAATTTCATCTTTTAAAATCCCTCAGTGAATTGAGACGAGAAGAAAATATAGAACCAATTATGTCAAAAATCTTCATTCTTAGATGTAAAAACAAAGCCCTAGGGGTGTGAAGCAGGTGATCCAGGATTACACAGCTGATAGAAATTATAATTGATTTATTTGAGAGAGAGAGAGAGAGAGGAATAGGGAGCATGAGCAGAGTAGGGGCAGAGGGAAAAGCAGACTCCCCACTTAGCAGGGACACCCCAGTGGGAGGTGCATTCCCGGGGTCCTGGGATCATGACCTGAACCAAAGGCAGACACTTAACCGACTCAGCTACCTGGGTGCCCCTAACAGGAGTCTTTAATTCAATACCCTGAATTTCTAAATTTTTCTAGTAACATCTCTGTGATAATTCCATATCTAAGTATAAAGAATAATAATCTATATTTCCACTGCAAATCTAAGCCATTTTTACTGAATAAAAAAAGATAATCTATACTTTGATTATAAGACATGTTAAATTTTATTTATAAGGCTCTTTTTCAAACAAAAAAATTGAAAACGTACAGACAAATTTTTTTTTTATTTTTTAAAAGATTTTTTATTTATTTACTTGACAGAGAGAGAGAGAAATCACAAGTAGGCAGACAGGAAGGCAGAGAGAGGAGGGGAAGCAGACTCCCTGATGAGCAGAGAGCCCGATGTGGGGCTCAATCTCAGGACCCTGAGATCATGACCTGAGCTGAAGACAGGGGCTTCAACCCACTGAGTCACCCAGGTGCCCTGGTACTGACAAATTCTAATAAATTAAATATTAACTTTAAACATATTTAACTGTCAAAAGTATTACCTTAAAATTTTCTCCATAGCCTATATTACCAAGGTATAAGCCATGTAATGCATCTTTGTTAGCTGTGATTTTAGCACGATAAAAAAAATTACCAGCAGGTTCACAAGATATAAGGACATGATTTGGATGTAATTATATTGAAAATTACTCCACGTATCTTGTGCTTTAACTAGAAAATTGACATGTAATCATCTAAGACTTCACATTGAGAGCCACACACCCAAAAACTTATATAATGCTATCCCAAATCCCTGCCAAAAAGAATGTGATCCAAATAATAACACAAAGGTGATATGATATAACAAGGAAAGACATTAATTGAAATAAAAAGCAACAAGGGAGAGGGATGTGGAAGGAAAATGGAAAATGTGAGTCTTGACTAATTTTCAATTTATACATGGGTCAAATATTTTCGGTTTATAATTTATTCGACATTTCCAGGGATTAGTCAACTAAAAAACTGTATCATTGCTATATGTCAACACTGGATATATTTTTAATATTTATTTTCAATGATACTCTTTTATTTATTGCAGTTTTTGTCTCTTTTTATTCTTATTTTTTTTCCTTCCTTGCTTCCATCCTTCCTTCATTCTTTTTTTTCTTCCTTCCTTCTTTTTTTCTTCCTCTTTCATTACTTTTCCCTTTCATTATCCCTTCTTTTTGCAGGAGAAAGGAGCATACCCTTATTTGGTAAGACTCAGCCATTTTTACCAACGTAAAAAGTTTTATCAGTGTAAAAACTAATGTCCCATTCTCATACATGGATAACATCCACCAATGGTTAGTCCTCAAATTCTGAGTGTGCCTACTTATAGGTATTCTTCTTAGGCATGGTAGATAAAAATACAGGATGGTATTTTGAATTTCAAATAAACAACAAATCAATTTTTAGTATAAATACATTTCATGAAAAAGAATTTGGCATTCTGTATTTTTATTGGTTACCTGGCAACCTTAATATGTTTATTCCATTAATCTCATGTGAAGTGATAATATGA
>CM053618.1:13812387-13836817 GCA_028646535.1 Procyon lotor
CTAAGTGTATAATATAGATTGTATGAGAGTTTTCTGCAGATTATTATTGGTCACACAAAAGATAGCCTTAACCAGCACAAGACACAGACCATGATTGCAGAAAATGTTATACAGGAAGATCATTTTAGCAAGAAATCCAAAAGACTCTTCATTAAGTGCTCTATTGTTGGGGATGCTTATTGTGGAAAACAGACTTTTGGCTGCTCTATTTTCCCCTGAGTAGGGTCAAATGCCATTTTTCTTTTAAATCATTTTCTCTTAAGAGTATTATGACAAATGAGCTTTTAGAGTGAGTTACTGTTAGCTTTTGGCATCAGTTTCTCAAACTATGTCACTGAGATTTGTTCTGAGCCCCTTATGCCAATGGCAACTCTGAAAGAAGTTTTACAAACATGGGTACTTGTGCCAGATATTATAGTAAACAGTTTATCCTCAAAAGAACCATAAAATATTGATAAGATATAAATACTTCAAATGTAAGAAAGATTAATTTCAATAATATTTTCAGTAAAAATAGTTACTTTAAGATGAATTCATTCTAAATATACTTCTTCATTGACATTTTTCCTGGAGTCAAATATATTTTATAATGTCATAAATCCATAGGAAATTTTATATGATCGCCTGTATTCTTATATCAAACAGAGGGAGGAATATATTATCATGAAATACTACTCAATATGATAATTTTAAATAGTCATTAGTCTGCAGAGCCATGGCATTTGTAGTCTAGTAGTGCATAAAATTCATTAAGAAGTGCTCTTTGAATGGGGCGCCTGGGCGGCTCTGTGGGTTAAAGCCTCTGCCTTCAGCTCAGGTCATGATCTCAGGGTCCTGGGTTCGAGCCCCACATCAGGCTCTCTGCTCAGCAGGGAGCCTGCTTCCCCCTCTCTCTTTGCCTGCCTCTCTGCCTACTTGTGATCTCTCTCTCTCTGTCAAATAAATAAATAAAATCTTAAAATAAAAAAGTGCTCTTTGAAGAAACTCAGGCTCTTTTCATATTTCGCTAACCTATTTCACTAACATTATACATAGAGATAGATATAGATAGATAATATCATTGTGTATTTTATATCATCATGTAACATATTACATAACATATTATGTTACAGTGGCTAAAGATTGGCCCTGCTCTCCTAAGTTAGTAATTTTCAGAGGGTTCAGGTTTGAGACAACTCTTCTTAGAAAAAAAATAAATTTCAACATATTATTTCCTTCATCAATGTGGCCTCACAGAAATATGACTTTAATAGAAAAAGATGAGGATGAGGGGTATAAAAGGGGTTTATTATGTTTCCATCTCTTGATGATTGCATTCTTATGCTTTTTAATTATGGGCCAAAATTCCATTTGATCAGTCTCATACAAATTGGAGAGCCAATTAGGTGTCTGAGCAGTTGCTGAGAGTCTAAGTGATAATTCTGTAATGCAGATCTAACTGATCATTTGTCACAACAACTGTAAATTTGATTCTATCTTGAAGTCCTTAAAAATTAAAAAATATTAATAAAACAAAACTATTAGTCAGTTGGTTGTGGCCAAATTCAATTGACCGATCAATCAATTAATTCATCAAAATACTCTTTTCTCTAGGTTTTCCATCAAATTTCCACATGAAAAAGTATTGTCTAAAAATGCATAAGTCAAGCTAAAATTAATCTTAAAGGAGTTCACATTTAGATCATTTGCTTGTATATTTGTTTAGCAATTTAAATTTGCATGAAGTCTCTAAAGCAAATATTCCCTATTGACGAAAGGAAGAGTGCAAATTTAAGTCTCAGAAATGCAACATCAGAATTTATGTATATCTCAGGTGAGAGGTAATATGTTGTTTAAATTGTTTGAAGAATGTAATGACTAGATGATATATATGGCCAGCTAAAGATTGTGGCAATGATCCTGCAGCAGATGGTAAGACTCTGGACTGAGCAGGGGCATGAAATTTATCATGGGATAATGAAACCAGGATATTGGAGGGAAGTAGAGAGAAGAAGCAATGCAGAATCTAATAGGATTTTCAACTTAAAGTGGCAAATGGCAGGAGTGGGGAATTAGTAAGGGAAACTGTTTTGAGAAAAATAATATTAATGTGGCTATAGGTATATACTGAGATAAGGAAGAGAAACAAAATGAGATAGTTGAGTTTTGAGCAGGATTTTGACTTGCATCTATGTAGGTGCAGGTACTTGTTCCCTAATTTCCAGCTAGATCTTCTTATATACTCAATTTTAAAAAGAGATAATGGTTAGACAATTAAGAAATAAAATGCTTTGTTTTTAAGGAACAGGCATTTGTTTAAATGTTAATGACATACCTGGTATTTAGAGAAATAAATTCCAAAAGATTAGGAAAAAAATTTAAGACTCTTTTTAGGCAAATTCTATACCTTATGACATTTATAGCTGGATCCCATTTACACTTTTGAGCTTCATTTAAAAATAACTACATGCCACATAATTCCAAATGGCCTTTCTCATCACAGTATGGTTATTTTAAAAATTCAATTTGCATTAGCATATTTCTAACTGACATTTAAACTGTCAGTCTGTACATTTCTCACAGAGTGTTAATTTTATCTGAAAATGATAGAGTATATCACCATTAAGTCAGTGATCAGATATGGAAATAAATTCAATTAAATTTCAAAACAAAATATCAAATACCAAGATAATTAAATAAGTGTGCTAGATTTGAATTTGAGGTGTCTGTTATTTTTAATGCTTTGAATAATCAACTAAAATTGCAGATAGATAGATAGATAGATAGATAGCTAGCTAGCTAGCAGACAGGTGATAGATAGATATAGACAGATACACACACACACACACACACACACATTTATGCCAGATTTTTGTCATGACAAGTCCAGTCAGTCAAATGTGTGATATACACAGATGTATCAAATCAAAATTAATTATATATATTCAAGCTAATTTGACATTCTGTGATAAAATCAATTTGGCTAGTCAGTCAAAATAATTTATTTATAATTTGAATATGCATGGAATCTGAGAAAATATAATATTATAGTATATAGTATTTGGATTTAAGTTTGAAAATAGATCGATTGATTTATTTTTAAAGATTTTGAAATAGGAATGCATGAATTTAACAATGTAAGGCATTATCAATGCACATTTTTTCAAACAATGTGTGATTAATGAATAAGCTTTTATAATGGACTGATAAAAATAATTTAGATTACAAAATTTTGTTTTGTGATCCAACTGTCTGTACTTCACCAACTTGTTCTGCTTTGCTTTTCAATGGGTAATACAAAAAGGAGAGAGAAGAAAAGGAAAATTGGAGCAATCCTAGAAGAAAGGCATCTTGATACTGATTTTTTGAGGCCTTTTACATATCAATTCTCAAGATGTCTCTGAAATATACAAAGTCAGTGTAGGTAAACCGGGAGCATCTACAGTGAGTGGCTCCGTCATGGATTCTATTGAGATACGAAGAAAAAGAAGAGCTGAATGTTTTTGTGATGTGAAAGAGCTGGCTTACATCTGGAATGTGGACGCAGATCTCCTGAGAATACTTTCAAGTTGTACCAGCATACTTGTCTGTGATGATAATGAGAAAGGCTTCTTGACTCTGATGCTTGAGAACAATCTGAATTTGTAGGTTAAGTTGTTCCAGACAGAATTGGTTGGGAGAAGATTCTGCATCTGGAGTAAATTGGCTAGCAGAGAAAATAGTTGTTTCCTGTGTACATGTGTTTATAGAAATTCCAAAAGAGCAGCAGGTACTACTCCATTTTTTTTTTTTTTTAATTATGGAAATTACCTGCTTTATTTTTTCATTTTTATTTGAATATTTACAGAATTATATCTTGGAATCTCTACTAGTAGTTTTACAGACAGGTACTACTCCATTTAATAACAGTTTGTATCGAGCACCTCAAGTGAGACTAACAGTTTGGGTGAGCTATGAAATGTATATAATATTGCAAAGAGGAAAATATAAAAACAAATTGGGAATCAAAGGTTGATGGCAGAACTGAGAAGTATAGAACATGAGCCCCTTATTGAAACAAAACTCATACATGTCAGATAGGAGAGCAATCGACAAAATAATGGAATTCTTCAAAGATTTAATTGGTGCACACACAGAAACACAAACACATTATGAATACTAAAGACTTTTAGAACCAAAAACAACATTTCAAATGTAAAAATTTATTAGGCACATTGAAAATAATAATATCTACTTTTGAAGACAAAATTGCTTGGAAGATGAAGAAATATATAAAATCATTGAAAATAAACTGATGAAAGAATATCTAAAAAATATAAAGGAAAGACGCAGAAGATATAATGTGATATAATAATTTTCCAGCAGAAAATAGACAGAGGGGAATAGAAGATATAATGTGATGTAATAATTTTCCAGAAGACAATAGATAGGAAGAAATAGCAAAACCAACAATAGAGAAGAATTTCTCTGATCTGAACAAAGATCTGAATCTGCCCACATATTTTTAAATTAGACAAATATTCATAAAATACAAAAATGTTACAAGTCCAAGACATAAAGACGATTTGCTGTGAAACTTCCACTGACCTGGAAATTAGGTGTTAATACTGTATCTAAAGTAAAAATCTCACAGTGCTAAAAGAATCTTGAAATTTACTATGTATGCTTGTGTTTAACAGCCATGAAAACAACTATAAAATATTGCATGGAAAATATGTATCTTTTTTTTTGAAAATATGTATCTTTAATATAATTACAGTCAGCATAGCAAATTGCTCAAAATAATAAAAGAACATGGAAATGGGTATCTGAATGATTAGAAGATTCCCAACTATCATCTTTGCCCTCATTGAAGTATAAGGGCATTGAATAGGTGTCCATGTTATGGATCTTCTTTCTCAATTCATAGGAAAGAGAAAATGTTTTATGAAAAATCTTATAAATAATTTTACTGAGTTATAATTAAGATTTAAGAATTTTTAAAAACTGGCAATTCATAGAAGGGATTATCAATCTGACAAATTAACTTATGAAATGATACCCCAAACATCTCTAGTTCTTGAGAATGTGTAAATTAAGAATTGTTTTTTATTCTCTAGACTGAGAATAATTAAACACAGTTTAAAACTGAATTCCTGATGGGAATGTGTTTTGCCACCCTGAATTTTGTAGAACAATCAAAAACAATTATATATACTTGTAAGCAAGAATACAGTTGCAAGATACTGCTCAGAGTTGATAGCTCAAAATAAGCAAAATTTAAAAAAAAGCAAAATTTTTAAGCACATCAATAGGGCCGTGGTAACATAATCACATTTTATGTATAGTACTGATGATTATGGTGATACATAATAGTTGGCACCTTCTATGGGTCAGGCCCTTTCCTAAGCATTTTACAATTATATGAGTTAAGCAACATTATTATCCCCATTTTATAGATGGAATAATTGAAGCAAAGATTATTTAAATAACATGTCCAAGGTCATATAAATAGTAAGTGGGGAGATTGGATGAGAATGTAAGCAATCTGTTTCTAAAGTCTATGTTCTCAAACACTCTATGTATTTAACATATAATTGAAAACTTGGACACAATTTAAAAGAATGACCTAGATATACATTACATATCTGGAAGATTGTTCATGATTTATTTTTAAGTAAGAAAAGTAAGTTAAAAGTGGGAATATTGATGTTTTATTTATCTTACATTGCCTGCAACAACTAGGTCACTAACACAAAAATTATTTTTGGTGCATAAAACTTTTTGCTTAATTAAATTAAGTTAATTAAAACACCTACATGTTTCTGGATAAAGTGTATGATGTTCTTCTGATATTTTCCCAATTTTTATAGTCTGATAACCATTCTGGTTTCAATTCAGTTATATAAAAACACTTAAAGGTGAGAGCTAAAGGGGCACCTGGGTGGCTCAGTGGGTTAAAGCCTCTGCCTTCAGCTCAGGTCATGGTCTCAGGGTCCTGGGATCGAGCCCCACATCGGGCTCTCTGCTCAGCGGGGAGCCTGCTTCCCCCTCTCTCTCTGCCTGCCTCTCTGCCTACTTGTGATCTCTCTCTGTCAAATAAATAAATTAAAAAAAAATAAAAAATAAAAAATAAAATCTTAAAAAAAAAAAAAAGGTGAGAGCTAAGAAAAGTCTACATTTAAAAACAAATTAAATACTGCATTAGGCTTTCCTGTCTTTTCCCACAGTATTTTGAAAACAAATCAACTTTGTAATCAATCTTTCCATTACTTTACCACATCAGAAAGAAATATTATTGTCCTCAAATATTCCCATGTTAAAATAACTTGTATATCAAGCTGTTGATTGAACTCTTATGGTTCTATCTAAATGACTTTTTATATATAAGTCCTTATATAAATGACATGTAGATAATCTCTAGCCTCAGTGAATTTTCAAATATTATTTGAATTGTATTACATTTTTGTACTTTCAAAATAAATATCCTCCAGAAGTGGTTATTTGCTGAATATAAGTCCCACATGTCTGTATTACAGGCAAAACAATGAAATCCACTGGAGTGCCATAGAATGACTTTGAAGTCTAACTTATTTTTTAAAGATTTATTCATTTGTTTGTTCATTTGTTTATTTGACAGTTGAGAGAGAGAGAGAGAGATCACAAGTAAGCAGAGAGGCAGGGAGAGGGGGAAGCTGGCTCCCTGCTGAGCAGAGAGCCCGATGCGGGGCTCAATCTCAGAACCCTGAGATCATGACCTGAGCCGAAGGCAGAGCTTTAACCCACTGAGCCACCCAGGTGCCCTGAAGTCTAACTTTTTAAAAAAATAATTCTTTGTAGAAATTGAACATGTTTATAGAAAAAATGGAAGGATCCATGAAATGACTTCGAATGGGAGGAGGGGTTATGGAATAATGGTGACTAATCTCTTCTATTGTCTCTCTCCCAAAAAATCCTGGACAGAATTTCCTCCTAATTTGACTTTACTATCAATGTACTTCCAGTAAATAGAACCACTTGCAGTTCCTCAACTCTATAATTTTGGTGTGCAGGCATTTGTACTCTCTCTCTGCTTCTTAACTATTCATGCCTATGTATAGCTTACTCAGACACATGGTAAAATCCTCAATTTTTTTTTTTTTTTTTTTTTTACATTTTCCCATGAGTTCCCTAGCCTAGTTCTAGGTCCGGGTACTGTTTTCTGTTTCTGTTAGGTTGATCGATATTTTGCACTTGTCACACCATATTGTAAATTGTCTTTTTATTTTAGCATAATTCAAAGCATTTGTCACCTGTTTGAAGACACAAAGTGACCTGTTTATCTATATCCCTTACTTCAGTGTTTGATGCTTATGAGAGGCATCCAGATGAAAGGTGAGGGAGACGACCATTCTCAATTTACCAAAACAGAGAGTCCAGAAATTTTTCCTTAATATTCATCCCAAGAGAACCCTATGAGCAAAATAAACCACAGAAAGCCCTTCTACTTCATGAAACTCTGTAATTAGGAATGTGCTTGTGTGACATTAGGTTAAACTCTCTGGAATTACATTCTATGCTTTATTTAAACTCAAATCCTTTCAATTCTATTACTTATATTTATCTGATTGTCATGTAAAACAAATGAAAATGAATAGAAAGTTGATTGGAATTTAAAATATATATTTGGCATTTTTTAAAAATCAACTTTAGTTTCAATCAATAGATACTCAAGCACTAATCCCCATAATTTAAGTAATTAGAAATGTTATAAATTTAGTGTTTGATTGACATTTTTCATCAGTGACACCTGATTTTAATTTTAAATGCTAAAATTATATAATTATTTTCTAAATATAAATAGATACCAGGTAGATTTTGCTGCTCTGCTTAGTTGCACTATATATGAATTCTGTTTATAAATAAATACATATGTATGTATACGTGATATATGCATCATATACTCACATACATACACTGAAGAGGAGCAGAATATGCCACTTCAACATATGCATTTTGGCATAGTGGTTGTTTTAAATGAAAGCTACTTAATAAGCCAGGGCAAAAAGGACACTGACCCTTCTTGTCCCATTGAAAACAAGAAGTATATCTCCCATGTGAAAAGTACCTTCCTACCAGGAGGGTAGAAGGCATTCTTAACACCATAGAGGGAATTTGGTGGCCAGACAGCTGTATAAACAAACATTGTTTCTTCCATACTAATTTAACATCCTAAGCCCTAAACCCCTTTTTCTTGTCAATTCTTTATGGATATACTGCTTCATTGTCTAAAAGGTATAAAAGTTGCCTGCTTTGGTCCCTTCTTTGGGTTTCATTTTTTTTTTCTTTTTATGGAGCTCCTATATGTATGAACTTAAATTTGTTTTTCCCCTGTTAATCTGTCTCACGTCGATTTAATATTGAGCAAGACGAAGAACCTAGAAGGGAAGAAATGTTCACTCTAACCTTCCTATAATACCCATAATTCGTAGGCATATTTCAACAAGAGACCTTAATATATTTTGGTTGGAAAGAAACTTTGAAAACCATATCATTCAATTATTTTTGTTCATCTTGAAACCTATAAACTTTAGCAATGAAGTAACATTTCAAAGAGCAACTTTCAGCAACAAAATAGCAATGCAATACTTTTAGCAATGAACTAGTACTCCAAAAGGCAGGAGTACTTTAAAAGTAAAAAAATTAATCAACATTATAAATTGTCTATGTTTATGTTTGTCTACTATTATGCAAATCCTTTTGCTAACAATAACTTTAAGATTGTCTACTCCTTCAGCAGGATTGTGTTTGTAAATATCTATCTGTCTATCCATCCATCATCCATCTATCTGTATAAGATTACTTCCCGCAGCCAAAAAATCGCTTTCTTACCTTTCCATCTAATTATCCAACCCCTCATCCAGAGTTCTTGGATCATTTCCCACAAATGACATGGGTGGTTTTCTCTCTAGGTCAGCTTCATTGTCTCCAAATTCAGGATTACTTGCATATGACAAAGAGACATATGACACCCGGACTCACATTTTATAATCTATGCCCCAAAATGGAAGACCGATGTTTTTATGAGACCCAATTTGAAAATGTCCAGGAAGGTAATATAATTGTCTAACTACTTTTTAAGATTTTTAAAAAGATTTTCTTTATTTTTTTATTTGACACAGAGAGGGGGGAGGAGAGAGCAAGCAGAAGCAGAGGAAATGGCAGGCAGGAGAGAAAAAGGCTCCCCACTGATTAAGGAGCATTATGTGGATCTCAATCCCAGGACTCTGGGATCATGAGTTGAGCCAAAGGCAGCTGCTTAATGAACTGAGCCACCCAGGCAACCCAAAATGGTCTAACTCTTTATTAGAGTCTCTGTCATGAACTGACAAATTAGGAAAATTTAATGATTTAAGAGAGTGCAAATGCCTGCAAACCAAAATAGAAGAGTGGATAAATATTCGTAGATATGGCTACATGCCCATTCTTTGGCCTGGAGATTTCTTTCTTGGAGTCTGCTAGAACCAAAAGATATAAAAGATGGAGAAGGAAAAATCCCAAAAGAAGCATTTTGATTCCAGAATGTGTAAATATGTAGGAAAATAAAATAATAGATATTAATTAAAATATTTTTTCAAATCATCCTGATTGAAGTACAATTCACATATAATAAAGGACACCCATCTAAATTACAGATTTCTATGAGCTTTCACAGAAACACTCTTGTAAATCACCAGCACTATCGAAACAGAAATCTCATGTTAACTCAGAAAATTTTCTCATGTCTTTCCACAGTTTATTCCTTTTCCTCTCTTGGCCCCAAGTACCGCCGATTTTCTGTCGTTACTCACTAGGTTTATCTTTTCTAGACTTACATATAAATAGAACCATCTTCTTTCCCATATGGCTTATTTCACTCAACATAATGTTTTCAATAGTTTGTTAATATTTTTGCTGATTACACCAGTCTGTCTATCTGTTAACTTATTGATAGACATTTGGGCACTTTGCAGTTTATTGCTATGATAAGAAAGCTGCTATAAACGTTTAGATACAAATCTTTATTTAAAGGTTTTTATACATTTGGGGTAATATCTAGAAATAAAATTGCTGGTTCATATGGTAAATTTGTGTTTAACTTTAAAAAAAAAAAAGACTGCAGGGCACCTGAGTGGCTCAGGGTTAAAGCCTCTGCCTTCGGCTCAGGTCATAATCTCAGGGTCCTGGGATTGAGCCCTGCATCAGGCTCTCTGCTCAGCAGGGAGCCTGCTTCCCCTTTTCTCTCTGCCTACTTGTGATCCCTCTCTGTCAAATAAATAAATAAAATCTTAAAAAAAAAAATCACAGAATGTAAATCCTCCTAGTCTGTACTTCTCTTAAGAAACTTTTCTGACTATTCCAAGTCCTTTGAATATCCATAGACATTTTGAGTCATCTCAGTGTCTACAGTAAATATATCCTACATGGCTTTTGTTTGGATTTTACTGAATTCATTCATCAATTTAAATAAGATGATCAATTTAATATACTGAGTCCTTCAACTCATGAATATACCCTAGTTTCCATTTGTTTGGGCCTTTTAAAAGTTTGTCTCACCAGCATTTTGTAGTTTATGCATATGGATTATTTTAATAGTATTAAATATTAATACTTAATATGACACATGATTTTTTATTTTCAGATTGCAATTCTTATTGCTTCTATAGAGAAATAGCTTTTGTTTTATACAGATCATGTGTCCCATGGCCTGCTCAACTCATTGATTCTAATCAGTTTTATTTTGACTGACCAGTTCTGGTCAGTTTTATTTTGGTGCCTTCACTTAGGATTTTCTACATGTATAATCATTTCACCAGTATTTGGAGTGTTACTGTTTTCAAATGTGGATGCCTTTTCTTTATCTATCTTTCTTTATGGAACTAGCTAGAACCTAAAGTACTATGTTGAAATGATGTGGTGATAAGACATTCTTGTTTTATTCTTAATATTAGGGGGAAATATTAAAGCATAAATCATTGAGTACAGGTGTCTTTATCTGTTTGGGGAAGTTCCCTTCTATTCCCAGGTTTTAAGGCTTTGTTAAGCATATGAGGTATTGAGTTTTGTCAAAGGCTTTTTCTGGCTACTTTTAGATTCTTTTTATCAATGATGGTCAATAATTTGATAATGATATGCTTTGGAGATTTTTATATCCTTAAGTTTTGATGATATTTTATGATTCAGGTTGTTTTTATTATTAAGCTTGTAGGTCACTGAGCTTCTTCAATGGACGGATTTATAGTTTTTGTCAAAATTAGAAAAGTTTTAACCATTATTTTTCCAAATATTTACTCTCCTGCTATCTCCTTTGGAGACATTTGTCTGTCTATATTTGAAATATAGACAGATAGACAATCTGTCTATATTTCATACCCACTATAAGGTGATGTCTCAGGAGTCAATGAGGCTCAGTTTAAGTCTTTCAGTTTTTTTCTCCGTATCCTTCATTTTTAATAGATTGTACTGTGATATTTACCACAGTCTTAATTTCTACATTCTCTCAGAGGCTATTAATTTCCATCTAACATATTTTTCCTTTTAAATAGTATTTCATTTATAGAGGTTCCATTTGATCTTTTTAATAATGTCCTTTCTTCCACTTCTGACCATGTTTTCCTTGAAATTTCTATGCATATATTTTTTAACCACTTTATTGTGGTATGATTAGCATACAAAAAGCTGTGCATACTTAACATATTCAACTTGATGAATTCGGAGAGAAGTCTAAACTTATCATCACTACAATCATATCCATGACTTCCAAAATTTCCTCCCTCTCTATTTATTATTAAGATCTATTCTCTTAGCAAAATTTTAAGTATACAATACATTAATATTAAATATAGGTGCTATACTGTACAGCAGATCTCTAGAACTTATTATTCTTGCAAAACTAAACATACCCTCCACTAATACCTCTTCATTTCCTCCTCCCCCAGGCTCTAGCAACCACTGTTCAGTTTTTTGCTTCTGTGAGCTACTATTTTAGATTCCTCATGTAAGTGGGATTTTGTAGTATTTATCTTGGCTGATTTCACTCAGCATAATGTAATATTTATTAGTTGTTCAACGTTGTGGTATTGCATTGTTATATTTACAGATTTTATGTGTGTTCCCTTAGAAGGTAGAAAGTTTTGTTTGGGGAAGAATAAACATTTCTTCTTGATCATTTTAATCTTTTATAGGTCTCTTCTTAAGCTTTGCTATTTTGATCCTAGAGTAACTTTTGCCATTTATAAAGATCATCTTTAATGTCTTAACTAACTACACCTGTTGATCTTGTGATCTCTCTCTCTGACAAATCTGTTGATCACTGAGCACTATTGACTGGATGATTATGACTCAAATATGTTTCCTTATTTGAACTCTAAAATTATTAAGCTTATCCCTCCACCCCACCGCCCAATTTGGGGTTTTTGCCGGGATGTGTGGAGTTTCACTCTAAGCATATACAGCTTAACAATCAGCTAACACTTTAGTGAACATCTAAGCGGATGTCCGGAGCTCTTTCTCTAGGTATCCTATCATCCTTTTTCCATAACTGTGTCCCACCACTCCCAGCATCTCAGCTTCCTATTCCGATTTCCATCTCTTCACGTCAGTAAGATCATGTGCTCTATCGTTCCTCTGACTGTCTGGAAATTACAGCCAGACAGAAGACCAGGACAATGGCAGTGCTGTCCTAATTTGTTTCCCTTCTCTCGGGGATCTCATTCCTCTGCTGGCTGGTCGTTAAATGTTTGAAAGTAATTTTTCATATCTTTCATTGAGATTTTCAGTTTTTGTTGGTGGTAGTGAAGTCCAGTTTTTGTTACTTCATCATATTTGAAAGTGGAACTCCAGATATTATAAATTGCTAAGTTTTTACAAATTTGGATGGATAACAGTATTCTCTCTATATGTATTTATCATTTAGACTACTTCTTTAGCATATTGTCTGTTAATAGTATTTGCATTGATTTTTCTTATTGATTTATATGCATTTTGGCATACATATTCTTTTTTTCATATACGGATGCTTTTTTAATTGCTTTGTAACTTGTTTTCAATTTGTTCATGGAATTTTGATGTGTTTCATATGCCCACCTTAAAAATATTTCCTTAGTCAAATTCATGAGTTTTTTCCTTTATAGTTTACCTTCTAAATTTTTGTTTAAAGGCTGCTTTACATTTTAAGGTAACTTTTAATTTTTCTTTTGTTTTCTTTTATTATTTTTTTTATTTGAGTATGGTTGACACATTATGTTGCAATAGTTTCAGGATTACCTCATAGTGATTCAACAACCCTATATGTTATGCTCTGCTCGCCACAGTATAGCTACTGTCTGTCACCATACAACATTATTACAATACCACTGGCTATATTTCCTGTGCAGTGCCTTTCATCCCCATGACTTAGTCATTCCATAACTGAAAGGCTGTATCTCTCTCTTACCTTCATTCATTTTACCCATCCCCCCACTTTCCTCCATCCTGGCAACCATCAATTTGTTTTCTGTGTTTATGTGTTTGTTTCTGCTTTTCACTTGATTATTTGTTTCATTTTTTAGATTTCACATGTAAGTGCAATAAAATAACAAATATTGGTGAGGATGTGGAGAAAAAGAAACACTTGTGCACTGTGGATGGGAATGTAAATCGGTACAGCCACTGTGGAAAACAGTATGGTGGTTCCTAAAAAATTTAAAGTAGAAATACCATTTGACCCAATAATTCTGCTACTAGGTATTTGCCCAAAGAAAACAAAAACACTATTTCAAAAAGATAAATGTTATATATATATATACATTTTATGATTCAGGTTTTATATATGTATATGTATATGTGTATATATAACATTTTATTCTAGTAAATTAACTTCATATTTAAATAAATAATGTACATGTTATTTATTTTGGTGCTCAATATGAGACATGTTGGGCCAGTTATTCATAAAAGTCCTTGTCTCTCATTCTCTATTAGAGAGGATAAGAGACAAGAGACAAGAGAGAGACAAGGACTCTCTCTTTCTCAAAGAGAGAAAAGACAGAAAATCCTTTTCCGCCAAGGATTATGTGTTATAGCTATGATTTGCATCCAGGTTGAATTATGTGACTATTCCTCACCAAAATGGAAGCTGAGTCAAAATACTGTATCTTACTTATAAGCCACAGTATTGAGAGTTTGCCTTCTCTCTACTTGTTTACTGGTAAGGAGTACTTCAAAGTTCTTGTGTATGGCAGAGGTTAGTATAGAGCCAGGAAGAAAGCTGCTCTCTCATGAGGAAAAATTATATGGGCTATTATATAAGTGATTATCCTTTTATTGTATGTTTTTTATGGCAGTTAGCAAAGCTAATAATGAATTAATTAAAAATGAGGTTATCATTATATTTTTCCAAACAATTAATCACTGGTTTCAATATCATTTATTGAATGATTTATCCATCCACTTAAGTAATAATGAGGTTATCATTTTTCCAAACAATTAGTCACTTGTCACATTACAATTATTGGATGATTCATCTAGCCCCTATTTTGAAATACCACCTTTCCACATATTAAATTTTCTTTCAAAACAGAGTATATTTCATTACATTTTTATGTAATAAAATATTATTATTTTATATGAATATAGAATATGTAAATATTCTATTTATCCAAAGTTTCTATGTCAGATGCACACTATAGTTTAGCATCATGTGTATTTAATAGCCTTTAATATTCATCAGAGAAATTTTGCTTTAGCATTTTTCTTGGCTATTCTTACTCCTTTATTCTTCCACATGATTTAAGAATTTTTAGCAATGAAAACACAGTATGTCAATTGAAATTGTGTTTAATTTATAAATTAATTAAGTGGAAATTTTTATCTTTCAAATATTGTATTTCTTTTTTTGGAACATATTAGGTCTCCCATTAATTTAGGTCTCCTTTTAATTTCCTTAGTGGCACACACTCATTTGTAAAACCGTATGCAAAATAATTGGAAACAAAACCCAAATATTTAGAAAGAACACAGAGAAATATTAATGGCAGAGTAACAGTAGTATTGTTTTTCATTAGAATCCTTTTTGGGATTTAATGTAACTGAGCAAAGAACATCAACGGCTCATGTATCCGTTCAAAAAATGGCGTCATCATAAGAGCACACTACAAAAAAAAAAGAGAGAGAGACCATACTCTTATACATTATAGAAGAAGGGAGGAATTTATTCTTGTATCAATTAATACAATAATAACTGTAATAATCTGCCTCAATGTCTTTCATAGGGCAGAGGCCTAAAAACACCATGTATTTCCATTTTGTAGGTACTATTATTCAGTAACTTTATATCATAACCAAAGATATAGGTATAAAGTATTAGAATCCCTGATTTTAGTTAAACTAACAGTATTCTATCCAAAAGTATCTCTCTACTTTCTTTTCCAATATTAAAAGTAGTATTCTTTCTAACTCACTCTCAATTTATACTCAAGTTTTAAGTGTTAAATATAAGTTTAAGTGACATGTACAAACTGAGTTTCTAGTTTTGAACTCTCAGTGGTTATTAGCTTGTACATCCACATTTCCTCAAAATTTGTATCCAGATGTGTGCTCTGCAAATACCTCCCAGTCCATATTCCAAAGACAACTCAACTCGATTCACCACACATATGTTTTTGTCTTCTGGTTGTTTGAAAACAGAATCACTAGCATCTTATGTTATCAAGTAGAACATTAAAAATTACTTTTATTTCTGCTTTCTTTCTCAGTCTTATTTTTCATGAATAATCCTTCAAAACAATCCCAGTTTTGTTTTTGTTGTTGTTATTGTTGTTTTTGTCTTCCAAATCTACCTTCCTTCCATTGATTTTGTTCAGGCATTCATTTACTTTTACATGATTTTCTCTAAGTTCCAGTTGATCCCATTGACATCCAGCAAACTTTTTTCCTCCAAAACATTATTATATTTTGGGTGCTTTTATACACTGTCCATGGGAGGCTAACCAAAAGAAACTACTTTGAAAAATGATTTGGCATTTCCTTTATAAGGAGTGACTTATTCTTTGAATTAGCTATTCTACATCATGGACTTGCCCAAGCAAATGTAAACTTACCACTTACTTACCATAAGGACGTGTATGTTTATAGCAGTTTACAAATAGTAGCCTGAACTGAATTTCAAAGGACCAGATAAACAAATTACAACATATTCTTAAAACATAATCCTACCTAACAACATAAAGAAATAAATTATTTATATAGCAAAGAAACGATTATCAACATCATTTTCATATATTCATCAAACATCAACATCAAAATCATATATTCTCTATGATTCCATACATATAAATTTTGGAGTAGAGAAAATAATCTATGCTCAAGTATCAGAACAGAGGTGATTGTTTTAATTGAGTACTGACTGGGAAAGGGCATGAGTAAACATCCTTGAATGATAATGATGTTCTATATTAGGGATCTGGAAACTTTTCTGGAAGGGCCAGAGAGTAAAATTTTTAAGCTCTCTGGGCTGTCTAGTCTCTGTTGCATCTACTAAGAATTGGAGTTTGTTCCCTCTCCCCTTGAATCTGGGCAAGCCACATGATGCAATTTATCAAAAATAGGCATTGGAACTTCCAATGTGTGACCATACGTGTAGGTCTCACTGCTTCCATTTCACAGTTTTAATAGCCCACTGCCTGACTACACTGTGGATGGAGAGATCACATGGAGAAAGATAAGACTTAGAGGTAAAGAACTACAAAAGGAGAAAGGGAAGTCTCAAGCATCTAGTCTACTCTGCTGAGACACCATATTAGTAAGACCCTTTGGATCCTCCCTCTTAGAGTCATTTTTATACTTTAGTTTTTGTTTTGTTTTTGTTTACTATATATTGATATAATTAAAAATATAGTAAAATGCTTAGATTTTAAGGTATGGTCATTTTTTCCCCCTATGAATCCTGTTTAACTACTACCTAGATCAATATACAGAATATCTCCTGTCCTCCCAAAGGCTCCCTGTACCATGTCCCAGTCCATAAATTACACCTAGTACAAAGTTAAATATTGGTTGTCCTGTGATGAGTACCCTTCCGCCTAAGCCATATTTTTTCTTCTTTTTAGAATAATTGTCTATTAATGGAACATATACTTCCATAGCCTCCTCAGAATGGATTATGGTAAGTAAAACAAGATCTCGAGTATCTCTAATGCCATCTATTTGTACCTGTTGATTTATAATTTGTTTGTGTATAGAAAATAAATTCTAAGACATTTTTTCCCTCTTGGGAAACTGATAGCTTTACCGGGGTGCCTGGGTGGCTCACTCAGTTGAGCATCCAGCTCTTGATTTTGGCTCAGGTCGTGATCTCAAGGTCCTGAGATCAAGCCCTGCCACCAGCTCTGCACTCAACAGGGAATCTGCTTGAGATTCTCTCTCTCCCTCCCCCTCACTCACACTCCCCCCTCAAATAAATAATAAAATCTAAGAAAGAAAGGAAGAAAAAGAAAGAAAGAAAGAAAGAAAGAAAGAAAGAAAGAAAGAAAGAAAGAAAGAAAGAAAGAAAGAAAGAAAGAAAGAAAGAAAAAGAAAGGGAGGGAGGGAGGGAGGGAGGGAGGGAGGAAGGAAGGAAGGAAAGAAGGAAGGAAGGAAGGAAGGAAGGAAGGAAGGAAGGAAGGAAGGAAGGAAGGAAGGAAGGAAGGAAGGAAGGAAGGAAGGAGGAAAATTGGTATCATTACTTAACTGACTTATAGGTTGCTTCTTTTAAGAATCAAATGTTACTTGGATTCCTGAACATTTCTTTATGAGACTCCTTACTCCTTTCCAGATGCTGTGGTAACTTATCACTGTTCCGGTGTTCTGAATTTGAATGTAATGTGCCTTGGTGAGAATTTATTTTCATTCATTGCATTAAGCATTGTGTAGGTCTCAATTCTGTGTTTCAAAATTACTAGTTCTGTGAAATATCCTGGGTGAGATATTTGATAATCTCCTTTTCCATTTCATTTTTTATCTATGTCTGAATAAAAGTTCAGATATTGGAATTTCCTGAAATTATTTCTTTTTTTCATATCTAACCTCTTCTTTACTCAGTCTTTTTGCTTACTGTAGCATCTGGAAATTATCTTTATTTTTACCATCCCTTTGGAGTTTTCATTTCTGAGATCTTTATGCATCTTGAACTATATCTGGGTCTACAGCTATATTTCCAAAGTATCTTTACTTGATGTTCCTTATTACAGATTCTTTTTTCTTTTTCTGTGTATAAAAGATCCGTTCTGAGGCTATTACTCACAGATATTTGGGTGGATTGTATTTATTCCTTCCTATCCTCCCATGTTTCTTCTGGTTTCCATGATTTTTTTCTCCTCAAATGTCAGATGTATCTTAGCTATCCACACTTAGCTGTGAGGAAACTTTGAATGAACATTTCTTGGTTCTCTTTAAAACATGCCAATTAACGAGCTTCTAGAGCAATATGTCTGACCTATGTTTCTGAGGGATCATTACCTAAGAAGACCTGTTAGTTTTTCATTTCTGGTACTCAATTTTCCCTTGGAGAAATTCTCCAGTGTCCCACTTTGGGAGATTCAAGTTGAGTTGTCGTTTTCCTCAGACCCATTGGGGATGGGAAGAATTGTTCTCAGTTTAGGATAGAATGTTTCCTTTAACTTACATTCCTTTTTCAGTGTGATCTCCCTGCTGTGCTATTGCCAGAGTTCCCTGCCTCCCTGGTGGCACAGTTCCAGAGGGTAAATAAATTGAGGCTTTGTGCCTTTCATTTGTGCTAAGGGAAGAAATATGAACATCTAAGAGCATTGAAACCTACTTTCAAATATGATTTTGATCTGTAGACCTCTCTCCAGCTTCTACATTAGGAGGTAGTTTGTGCCTTCAGACCAAGTTGTGCAAGAAAGAACTCAGCAGCATGGACTTGCCCGCTTCAGCCAAACAAACCCACTTCCGGAGGAAACAATGCGTTCTTTGAGGACACCTTGCCCATTTTCTTTGTCTTTCAGATTTTGTTGCTGCCATTCACTCTTCCATTTCCATTATCTTTATGCTTGTATTCATTATATATTCCTTTATAATCTTAGTAGGGCTTTATGAGATGCAGACTGCACAAATATTTGTTTAATCTTTTCTGTTTACTAGAAGTACACAAACTCCTTTTAAGAAGTTGGTAGGAAAAAAAAAAAAAGAAGTTGGTAGGAAAGTAAAGCAAAAGAGACCGTGGTTGCTGGAAATGCACTCAAGACACCGGTAAACAATCTTTTGATGTTTTCGTATTTGTTTTTTCTTTTATTCCCTGGAATTATATATTGCCTTGAAGAAATGTTGTATCTAAGATATCAGATGTATTCCAAGTTCTTGAGTTGTCTAATTTGCATTTGGTATGTGTGTTCACTAAAAGTAAGGCCTTTGATATCTGTCAGAGATACAAACCTTTAGAATAAACGCGAACTACTTTAGCATAAACTCTTGATAAGAAAAATTAGTTATTTTATCTTTGTATAGTTTGTGGTATGAGCCAAATTTAATATTTTATTTAATCACACTTTAATGTATTACAAATCAGAAAATATAAAATTATTAATCAAATGTGGGAATTTTAGTGAGTTATTGCTGTGTCTTCCTGCCCCTGTGGGGTTGAAGCTATCATTTTCACACAGAATTCTGAAGACATCTTCAGAATTTAAAATTCAAAATTTAAAACTGAGAGATAGGTATTGTGTACAACTGTTTTATTCATAAAGTACCTCAGTTTTGTTACTTATTTATTTTTAAATGTAAATGCTTCCTCTCTATGCATATATTGTTAAAAGAAAAATCATGTGTCTAAGACAACTCTTTATGTAACTTTTTTTTCTATTTATGTGCTATTTGTTAAAAGATCTTTGATAATTCTTTTAGAAATTAAGTTCAGTTAAATCTGTAAGTAGGACAAAAGTTACCTGATGTGGTTAGGACCACATCCTAAAGCAAACGTAATTTTTGTACAACTTGGAAATGATAATAGTACCTACATAGCAAGAATAAAAAAGTGAAGTAATATTGTTATTATTGCTTAACAATAGCAAAATAATTAAACACCCTCTGGGTACCTGAAAGGGTCAATACAATTCATCCATTACAAGTTCACTATGACAGTGATTCTTAGAGGTACATTTAAAATTTGACTTGTCTTTTTTTTTCCTTTCAGAAAGGAAAGCATATTGTTTATTTTTAGGCATTAGCTAAAAATATGTACACATGTGGACAAACTTTACAATTATGTTATTAAATTCCTCTTTGTTTGGTCTATTTGATTTTTCCAGACTGAGACTGGTGTCATAATATTTGGTATTACTCTTGGGTTTCCACCAGCATTTCCCTGAATTTCCCCACCCCAAAACAAAATTTGCTTTAAGTATTTTTAAGTAAAATTCAACAGAATATAAATGTTCGTAGGAGTTTTTTGATTATACCTTTCATCAACCGATTCTGTTTTAATCATTTATTCTTTTGCATAAAACCTTATTTTGTTTTTTAATTTTATTTTTTTAATTTTCTTTTTTCAGTGTATTGAGATTCATTATTTTTTTGTTTTGTTTTGTTTTGTTTTTTAAAGATTATATTTATTTGACAGAGAGAAACACAGCGAGAGAGGGAACACAAGCAGAGGGAATGGTAGCGGTAGAAGCAGGCTTCCTGCCGAGCAGGGAGCCTGATGAGGGGCTCGATCCCAGGACCCTGGGATCATGACCTGAGCCGAAGGCAGACGCTTAACAACTGAGCCACCCAGGCACCCCTGAGATTCATTGTTTATGCACCACATCCAGTGCTCCATGCAATATGTGTCCTCCTTAATACCCACCACCAGGCTCACCCATCCCCCCATCTCCCTCCCCTCCAACACTCTCAGTTTGTTTCTCTCTTCCTAGAGGATCTAAAACGTGTGTTTACAAATATTGCAGACCTAAATGAAATTGTCTAGTTCAGACTTGGAGGACAGAAAGCTGCTACAAATGCAAAACGCATTATTTATTTCTTATTGAACTAACCCTAGAATCTGAAACTGGAAAAGGCAGTTTTCCAGTTACTTAATGTAGTATTTTTTAAAAGTGTTTCTCTCAAGATATTCCAGTAATAATGATTTAAATAATTTCACAAATTGAGGCACCTGAGTGGCTCTGTCCCTTAAGTGTCTGACTTCGGTTCAGTTCATATCCCAGGGTCCTAGGATCAAGCTCCCTGCCCTTTGCTGGGCTCCTTGCTCAGATGAGAGTCTGCTTCTCCCTCTCAGTCTGTCCATCCCTCTGCTAGTTCTCTCTCTCTGAAATAAATAAAATCTTTAGAAAAATTAATAATTTCACAAATCCTCATCATGTATGAACAACCAGAAGACAGTGTTTTAGTTTATAGTGAGAGAGCAGAAAAAAGGCTAACTTCATTTTGTGTTATACCTGTCATTGTATATAACCCCTACACGACCTGCTCCTGAGAAAGGTGACAGAATGTCAGAACATTGCCTAGCCGGTCCTTGAACTAGTTTGAGTTATCCAATAGGAATGTGGAACCCGTAATTGTCACAGGATGCAAACCCCGTCTTTTGCCTGCCAATTCAGACCAGAGTAATAGGCTAGTTCAAACGGTTACTATAGGGTAAATTGTGATTCAGTTGGCCACCTGCGTGTGGACAGACAATGACCATGCAACTTTCCGCGTGTGTTACAATCTCATTGGCCACCTGCATGTGGACCCACATGACTATGCAACTTTCTGTGTGACCACTGGCCCCTATATAACTGTTATGACCTTTGACCTAGGGGTCCAAGTCCCCACCCCGCTGTGTTGGATATACTTGGGCCCAAGCTTGAGCTTGCAAATAAACCCTCTTGTGTTTGCATCGGTATCGGCTCCTCGGTCGTCTCTCGGATTCAAAATCGGGGGCATTACATACAGCTTATTCAAAGAAAATTGAATATTTTGCCTGAAAGTATTATAGATTGATCATAGAATTGATGTGCTAATTTCCAGCTGAAGACCCAGCTTCTGCAATTAATTACACTTGTCTGAGCAGCCGTTTACTCTTTCACATTCTGAGTCCAAATCAAAAGTGTAGACAACATCAAATTAACTAAGAAACTTTAATATACTTACTAAGCTTAACAAATGATTGTTTCATTAAACTGACAGCATAAATATGCCAGTGTGTTTACATGTTAAAAATATTTTATCCCAGGAGAGAAATAAAATTTCTCTCTGGATTTAGGAAATTTATAAAATTTTCAAAAGGAAGAATTGTAAAGGAAAATTTATTTTAATATTGAAGAAGAGTATTATTAAAAGGCATAGAAAGTGAAATTTAAGAAAAATAACATTCCAAAATAACTGTTACAAATCTATTTTAAGACTGGCTAATTTAAATTAAGAGTTGATTTTCCTGAAACTACATTATTTTAAATTATAGATAGTTGTCCAATTTTGGGTCAGAGATGAAAAGGGTTAGAGTTAAGGTTAGTTGTATTTTGGCCCTTATGTTTATCCTATAAGATATTTCATTTAACTATCACAACACTTCTATAAAACACTCCCTTTTTACACACAGGGAAATTGAGTCACAAAAAAATTTATTTAATCACTTCATGCTTTACAACCAATATTTGGCTCTAAATACACAAATTTCTAGAGCCTGGCTTCTTTATACTTTTTCAGGCTACATAGTACATATTAGTATATTAAATAGCAAAAAACACAACATCCAAAATGCACTAACTTCTTGGTATCAATGAACCAATTAAAAAAAAAGATATAATTTTCTTTTTCAGTTATTCAGCAGCGTTATTAAGATTTTCTGTGTGTGAGCCCAGCATCTTTGTAGGTGCTGTTGTTACAATGGCATAAGAGAGGAGCAGCAGAAGTGGGTTTGATTTGAACAATCAGAGAAATTGAGCTGAGACCTTAATAAAGCAAATATATAATATAGCCCCACCTTTATCTAGCTAATGTGAAAATCTGGTAATGAAATTTTTTAGGCAGAAAGAATTACAATATTAAGATCTTAAGGAGAAAACAAGCATGGATCATGTGAGAGGAAAATTCGGAAAATCCTTAAGTCTGGGCTGTACCATCACATCCTCCATTCCTTCGTATCTGTCTATTTTACAGGTTACTTTCTTAGGTCATTTCAATTACAATTTTCACAGGAAATCTCATCGCCTAAATGACCTGAATAAAGCTATTTGAATAAACTAAGTCAGATTAACATGTAAGTAAATGGCAACTACTTAATCTTTACAGGAATATTTTATAGAACCTGAAGATTCGTATAAATTCAAATACAGCTATTTTTCTGAAAAAATGAAAAAATTCAAAGATCACTAATTTTAAATAATATGAACAGAGAAGTTTTGAGAAAAGGATCCCTCTAAAATTTAGCTGTTTCTTCTTTTTATAGCTCTATCCATCCTGGCACATTGGGAAAAACAGAATTTGTAGTTAAGCTCAATGAAATTATTATTATTAATTATTATTATTATTATACCTTACTAAATGTTTCATTACACAAATAATTCAAACTTTTAAACTTTAGTTGGTTAAATATTTAAAATGTATTATAACACAATCAAATCTGCTCTCTGTTCAGTAAATTTTCTATTATTCAAACTGGGCATGTGAGACTTGTCTTCAATTTCTTTCTCACCTACCATATCCCTCAATGTCAATCCCCCTTTTTCATACACTCCTCGTACCTGTCTAAATTTTCCATGCAGATGGCTACTATCTTAATTATAGGATTTCTATCTCTTATTTTGGTCTGAAATTTTATAGTAGTTTGATAACCAATCCCCTTCGAGTCAATCTTTCTTTGCTTTCTACTTAAGCATCAACCTTATAACCATTTATTTTAAAGGGTAAATACTTTTGTAATATTTTATCACTACATTACTAAAAGTCCTTTAATATCTCCACTCTATACTTTTACTAAATTCCAAACTCATTGGCATAAAGTTATTTTGTGCTATTACAGGCTTTTATATTTACTTTTACAATCTCAGCTTATTTCCTCCTATTCCTGCTACCAGTCATGCTGTTTCCTAAGTTACATGGAATGCTTGAAATATCCAAAACCAAGACTTCCTAAGTCCCAAAAACTTCCTAAGCCACTTTGGTTTTTAGATTTATTTATTTATTTATTTGAGAGAGGTGGGGGAGGGAAAGTTCAGGGGTAGGGGCAGAAGGAAAGGGAGAGAATCCTCAAGCAGACTCCCAGCTGAGCTTGATCCCCAGACCCTGAGATAAAAACTGGAGTGAAATCAAGAGTCAGATGTTTAACGGACCAAGCCACCCAGGCACCCCTATTTGGGTTTTTAGATGCATTCTAATGATGTTTATCTCTCTTGTTCTAGCTCTTACTCTTTCTCTCTCCTATTCCTGACCTAATATGTGCCTTAACAAATACAAATACACACACACACACACACACACACACACACACACACACACA
>CM053618.1:13837317-13855318 GCA_028646535.1 Procyon lotor
AATACTATGCAGCCATCAAGAGAAACGAAATCTGGCCATTTGCAACGACGTGGATGGAACTGGAGGGTATTATCCTAAGCGAAATAAGTCAGTCAGAGAAAGACAATTATCACATGATCTCTCTGATATGAAGAATTTGAGAGGCAAGGAGGGAGTTTGGGGGGGTGGGGGAGAGAAATGAAACAGGAAGGGATGGGGAGGGAGACAAACCATAAGAGACTCCTAGACTCACGAAACGGGGGGGTGGCTGGGAGGCGGGGGGTGGGGGGTGCTAGGGATAGGGTGGCTGGGTTGTGGACATTGGGGAGGGTATGTGCTGTTAAGTGCTGTGAAATGTGTAAGCCTGATGATTCACAGACATGTACCCCGGGGCAAATAATATATTATATGTTAATAAAAATTAATTAAAAAAAAAAAGAAAACTGTCAAAGTATTTGTTAAAAAAAGAAATGCATAATATAATGTAATCACTTGGGGACAGGGAGGACATTGATGTAACTGGACCAGAGGACTGGTTCATTCTATCTCTTAGTAAAATGTGATACCCATTGAAATTGCTCAACATTCAGCTTAATAACTGCAATGACTAGCTAAACATGATACAAAAGAAAATACTGAGTCATAATATCAAGAAGAAAATCTTAACCTATTGGAATACTCAGTCTGAAAGTTTAAAGCAAATTTTGACATAGCATTTATATGAGAAAAGAAGAAAGATGTCAGGTAGATGACTGGAAGCAAGTGCAATAAATATTTGTTGAGCATTTTAGTTCAATTTCTTCCTTAATGCAGAAGAATGTCAATGAATGAAGAGGACATGGAAATAAAAAGAAATTGGAACACGTAATACAAATAAAAGAATTATTTATTAGCACAGCTATCATGAAAACTCATTCTTATAATGGTTTGTTTGTTACATTTAATTTTCATTTCCTAAACAACTTATACTTTTAGAAACAGTATCATATATTTTTAAACAAATTATTTACTGTTGAAAATCAAATTGGAATATGTGTACTCTGCCTTAGGCAAATATTTTTGCTCTGCATTTATACTGAAATAATAACAAAAGTAAACATATAGGCATAAACACGCATGCACAGATAGATACTCATTTCTATCCATTTCATGGCTCATATGATCATGCACTTATACCCCAGGCTTCAACTGCAAAGCAAAATGAGAGCATAGTAAAAATTCTTTCTCATTCTTCCCATTATAAATGTGAAATATACAATTAATCCTCACTGCCTTTTTAAATTTTAGCATAAAGTTGTGGCTTTCTTTTTTTAAAAAATATAATTTGCAATGTTTTAGAAATGACATTTCCATCATCACAATGCTTGCTCCAATATTTTCATTTTTCCAGTGAAATTAATGTTAGTCAAGTTAATGTTATTCCTGCTGTAAAACTGACTCACATTTGAAATTACCACATGTCATGCAATGACATAATATTACATACAGACTGATCAAGAAATCACATAGTAAAAAGCAATCTATTATATTTTTAAGGGTGTTTTTTATCCTTTTCCTTTTAACTTGAAATAATTGCATTTTCCTATTTTAAAATGATAACAATGTTATTTTACCATATGTCACAGAAAAGTCTAAACTTTTAAGTAAGCAGTCTACCCACAGAAGTAGTTCCCCAAACTGTTGCCAGTTTTTTCCCTGACACTCAGATGACAATAAATGTTAATTAGGTTATTTACATTAAATGAGGAGCTTCAAGATTACTTCCAAATTCATAATGCTTAAACTGAAGAAAAATTAATAATACATGCAAATACTGTTATTGTTTAGATAACTTTTCATCTTTTCCTACTGCATATCTGCAGGAAATGTCTGTACTTTCTTTTTAGGTCCAATAAAATTTGCTTTGGCAAGAGCTCATCTGATAGTATTAAGATCTGGAAAGTCTGGGAAAAGTTTTTGTTACCAACCACAGGCTCTGCCCTCTGCCCTCAGGAAAGTAATTAGCAGCTCAACTCACTCCATCTTTTCAGTTCTCTACAGAGTTTCAACTTTTGGCTGAAGGCACCCCTGCTCTGTCAATTTTCCCTAAAGTGAACAAGCAATTCATAGCCTACAATTTAAGACAGATCACACAATTAAAAAAATTCCTCAATGCAGAGATATGGAAGATGATTCATTTTTACTTGTTTTTTGAGATTTGTTTTGATATGGAATAAAAGTCTCTTAACCTATTAATTGATTCTGGTCTTTGAGTGTCCCATTTTTTTCTTTTTAACCCTAGGGGAATGATGAATAATAATATAGTATGGGCTAATGAAAGGCCTACCATAATTTCACTTATAGCCTAAAGTAAACTAAAGGTTTTATATTTATTTAGGTAATTTTATCATTCAAGATTAAAATTTTACTAGTAGATATATCATAATAAGTCATAATAAGTAATTTTTACCAGTTGTAAATATTTTTAAGCAGTTTTAGAGTTTCCAACTTGTCAGTTAAAACTGCTGTGTATATCATTTTTCTTGTGATCCAGGAATATCGATACTATGTCAATTTCCCAATTTATCTCATCCAACTGCAACCTTTCTACCAACCCATGCTATATTTTTTTTCATGTTTCCAAATAAGCAACATCAGAATAATCACTAATGCTACAAATTTGTCCCTATCCATCTAGCATTCAGGGTACCCAACCCAGTGAAAAAAATACTTTGAGAATATGGAAACACAGATGTCTCTGTGAAGTAGAATATATTAAAATGTGCAATTTTACTCTGCTCCAGATAAATTATATAACTTATACATACACATATATACACATACACAAGTATATATCCATCTCCACCTCAGGAATTATGAATTTACTAATTTTTTAAAGAGTTGATAAAATAAATGAAGCATAGTTTAGATGAAAGGTTTTAGAGTTATATCATTTGGATTCTGATCCTAAATCAATCACCCACTAATAGATGTACTTAATTAGGGTTTCTATATGTGCTTGAAACCTTCTATTTTCCTGCTAAATTATTATTTATATTTCTGAATATTCCTGACTGCTCCCAGGAAAGTGATCCTCCAAGTGGATTCTGGGATTGGTGCCTATGCATTTGAGGAGCACAGGGATGGGCTTAAAAAAGAAAATGATAAGAAAAACATCTTGTCCTCATTATGGTTGATATGGCTACTATCACAACTTGAAAAAACAAACTGGAAACAGCAGTGGTGTTCTGGAGCTCCTACTAGATCTCAAAAGTTAATTGTAAACATTTTTTCTTAGTTTTACTTTTCCAAACATCATGTTGGTAACATGAAATTATTAATGGTGAGAATATATACACAGTGGAAATCAACAAAACCTACAAATCTCAGCTCTTTTATCATCTAAGAAAGCTGATTTACCAGTGTATGCACTCTGTCTCAGCAAGTTATTAGCTGGGAGATTGATTATATTGGTTGGATTCCTTCTGTCATAGAAAGAGTAGTATTTTGTGCTTATTTAGAAAGTCACATTCTGGGTCATGGACTTGTCTTCCCTGCTCATAGACCTGCTAGCATCATCTCTGTTTACTTAGTACCTTATCTTTTGCGGTCATAATCCATACAGTGTCATATTTTATTATGAAGAGATGTGACAATAGACTCATGCGAATAGAATCTGGTTTTATAAGGAGGCCCATCACCCAGAATCAACTGGCCTAATAGAAAGGTTGAATGGCCTGGTGAGGACTTACTTCCCTACATTGGCGACAACATTCTGAGGGCTGGGGTATCTATTGGCCGCAGTTATGAGCATGTCTTAAAATAATAGTGAGTGCACATATCCAAGAATCAAGTAATGTAGTGCTATGTGGTCCACCTCATCAATACATCCAATACCTACTTGAAGAGTTTCAATTATTGTCTGTGTGCTATTGGCCTCAGTGGATATGTAATGGCAGGGGTGAAATTTTTAACCAGAGGCCCAATGAATTGGCCATTATGAGCATCTCATGTGCCAAACTAATGCTGTGGCAAAAAGTAAGAAAACAGTTGACAAGAATGAAAGGACAGAAGAAAAAGTATTATTTTCAAACATGGCACTCTATTTCTCTTATCATATTATTTAGAATGTGTATGGTAATTGAATATACAACATGCAGGAAAATGAAAAGTTAGATTGGCCTAACTTGCCTTCAATATTTGATTTTATGGTAGTTCAGTTTGAGAATAAGCTGTTGGTTTGTCAACTTAGTCCCTGGGTACAACTGGAACAAAGTAATTTCTCAATAAATTTTTGTTGAATTAAAAATGTATTATTGGTCTTCTTCCAAATCTTCAAGTTTTATTAATATACTGTGACAACAAACACATTTTAATAAAAGGAAAGAAATGATTGCTTTTCATATGCTATTAATAAATTCTGCTTGTAGCCCTTCTCTTTTTTCGAGATGGTTGCACAAATTTTGGAATAAAGTTGAATTATATTAAATGGCTTTTGTGGTTATCACTATGTTAGAAGCAATAATATAGAACAATTATAATAAAAATGAAGGCTTCCACATTCTCATCCACCTGCTTCTGTGTCATAGCATTAGGATCGATGGTGAGATATGCAATTGTGCCTGTATTACATCTTTTGTTAACCTGCATGGTGTATTGTGACCTAAGAACAAAACAAAACAAAACAAAACCCTTCAACTTTCCACTAATGGCAAATGTATAATGAAGCGGAAAATAAAATGGAGCTTTTCTCAGAGACCTCCTCACCTATTCCTTTCTAGCTCTGCTCAAATTTTTTTTCTTACCTTGCATGCTTTAATAACCTGATCCTGTAATTACTGTTTATCATAATTATGGGAGTAGCATGTTATTTTGTGAGCTATTTCATTGAGATATAAAAACGAGGTCCTGACCACCTCATTATTAGAGACCTCATGTTACAACATGTCACATGAGAATGTTGCTCTTTTGGTCCAGGCCTGAATTTGATTTGATAATTGAAAATCTGGTCCCTGAAACGCCCCCCCTCCTTTCCATGGGTATGAATGGGATATGATGCTGATATTTATTTAAAGATCTCTGGCTTTTTTTTGCTAAAGAATGGTTTGCAGGAAAAGTTTGCATTACTAGGGAAATGAGATAGATTTGACTTAGTGTACCTATTTGCTTGCTTTTTTAATAAATTATTTGGTGTACCAGTAATAATATATTGCAATTCACCTAAATCAAGTTTTCTCACCTACTTGGTAGGTTAGAGTTATATTAATCACATGCAGTACTTTAACGCAAAGAATTTTCAATGTACTAAGATAAAGCCTTTTTATCTAATAGACCATAAAAGCAGAAAAAAAAAAAAAAACTGTGGCAATTAGATTATTTTCTTTGCCCAAGTACTTCATCAAATAGTATTTGTTTAATTTTAAAATCAGACTGGCAAGGGATGATAAATACCTTTTTATAAAGTGTCCTGTTTCTGAGTGACCTTCATAAAGTTCAGAGAAGTCTAGAGTCAAAACAGAAAGATTTAGTAGAAAAATAATTGAAAGGAACCATTTGGAAGGATGCTGATGAATCTGTAACTAATCAAAAACTTATAACACGGGATCAGGCACCCTATTAAATTATTTGGATAAATCATCTCATTTAACCCAGTGCCAACACTGTCATATCAGTGTCATTACACCTTTCACAACAGGAAATGGCTTTGGAAAGGTTAAGTTACTTACATGAAGTCAAAAAAAGGGTCAAAAACAGGACTTGAATTCAAGTCTTCCTTAGTCCCCAGGCAATACTGAGGGGAAAGAAAAGATAAAAAACCACTAGACGGTGGTACTTTGACTTACTGCTTTGTTCTTAGTATTAGTAAACATTTACATGGAGAGACGTATTAAAGTGTTACAGGTCTTTGGCCTTTTCTTGCTCATGCATTTGAGAGTAATAGCTCGAGGAATAATATCCTCAAGAATTCAATAAAAGTGGCAGCAAATCTCCCTGAACAGGCTGACTCAGGAGATGTTTTACTTTGTGATAAACATTTCTCTTGCCTGAAGCCTTAGAAGTTGTTCCTTGTGGCGAAGAGCTTCATAAGAACCGAGGTTATGAAATTTCCACCGATTTCTCCCCAAGGTAGGGGTAAGCTTTTATAACTGTTGCATTATAAATTAGGGAAAGGAAAGAAAAAGCTGTCCAAAGTGTATTCTACAGTACATCCACAGAATTTTTATTAATCACATTCATTTATATTGATAAAAAATACAAATTTTCAAGCGCTATTGTGCAAAAGTTGAATAAAGTCTTATATAATTTGCTTTTTTAAAGATAAAGATGAAATTGTAATATGGATATGCTCTTACCCAAATACGTAATATTAGGGTTAGACTAAATGAGGAAGTACCCTTTAAAAATGCATACACATGGGTGCCCGGGTGGCTCAGTCTATTAACCAGCTGCCTTTGGCTTAGGTCATGATCCCAGGGTTCTGGGATAGGGCTCCAGTTGGGCTCTCTGCTCAGTGGGGAGCCTGCTTCTCCCTCTTCTCTCTCTCCCTCTGCCATTCACTCTGGTTTTTTATGCTCTCCGGGTCTCTCTCTTTGTCAAATAAATGAATAAAATCTTTAAAAAAATAAATAAAAAATAAAAAAATAAAAATGCATATGCATGTGCATAGAGGTATAGAACCTGTATGATACTGACAGTCACTCCATCATTTGTCCAGTGACACTGATCAGAAAAGTTGGAAAGGGAAAATTGGCAACTCAGGTAAAAGCCATATTACTGAGATTGACAAATGATAGAGTTTTGTTTTATGACTTATACAAATTTCAAATCCTGACTTTTATAATTTTGAGAATATTTATTCCATATACACCATAATGTTATGTACTTAAAACTGAGCAGAAGTCTTCATCTAAAGTCAAAGAGTGTTTTGTAATTTGAGATTTCCCTGTCAAATTAAGAATGATAAGGAATATCTACAGAGCACCAACTTGTAAATACCACACATTAAGCTATATCTTCAACCAAACTTCTGATTTAAGTGACTTTGGAGCTCACTTGGTGTTATAGGCAGAATAGTGCTACTGCCCTCCTCATAAAAATTCATGTCCTAATCCAAGGAATCAATGAATATTTCACCTTACATGGAAAAGGAAAATTAAGGTTGAAGATGGAAACAAGTTCACTAATTAGCCGATATCGTGATAAGGAAATTGTCCTGGATTAGCCACTTGAGGCCAATGGAATTACAAGGGGTCTTAAAAATAATAGGCAAAGGCAGAGCCAAAATGATTCAGATGCTGTTCCAAGTCAGACAGCCCACAGGAATGTGGTCATGTCCAAGTGATACAAGCAGGTTGCCTATTTGCATTTGTTGCAAATGATCTCCTGGGTATCTTTTTTTTACACTTTATTCCCAGATAGTTAACATACAGTATTATATTATTTCAGGTGTGCAATATAGTGATTCAACAATTCCGTACATCACCCTGTGCTCCTCATGACAAATGCATTCCTTGATCCCCCACCCTCTGTGTCTTTTAAATAAAAGCTACTGATTCTAACTGCTCTTCCTATGTGCCTGCACATCACACTTTGTTTTTTGTTAATCACCTCGTTACACTATTTATTTATATACCTCATCTTGCTTACCACTGAAACTCCAATGTGTTGCCCAGTAGTCACTCACTAAATGCTGCTTGAATACATAAAAAAAAATATACCCTCTGAACCTAGAATGACATTTTATAATCTTCTATTCTTGATTTTCTTATTTACCTCATGCTCATCTAGGTTGCTTGCTTACTCTTGATTTTTAGGTAAGATTACTGTAGTAATTTTACTGTTTAAAAGGATAGCGCCTTTCTGAAAAATGATTCAGACACCTCAACAAAGTTGGTTTTATTTTATTCATTTGTTTGGGCACATAGATCAATAAAATCGGCTGTATTTCAGTTGGCTCTAATACTACTAATACCATACAGTTGTGAACTAGATGACCAAGTGTATTAATAAGTAACACTTTGGGCATGCTTGTGTGTATTTATAAAGTACACAATTATTTTTTTCGTTGTTTACTTTTTCTTAAAATTATGTTATAAGGAAGCATTATATGACTTTCTAGAATCTTTGATACCAATTATTTTGGATGATTTTATTTTTGTGCTAATATTTTTAAAGGGTTTTGAGTTTAATTTTTGAAATACTGATTAAGCTTCCATATTTTGAATGTATATGACTGGGTTCATTACACATTAATATATCACACATTTAAGGTTATCAGATCATGTGACCAATTATTAAAATATATATGTGGATCAACACTAATATATTCTCAAGTTTTCTCAAAGTAATAAAACCAAATCATATATTAAAATACTAGCCTATTGGCCAAGTTTAATTGGACTAGTTAGGTTGGAAGAATCTGAACCTAACAGAGTAGATCAAGTACCTGCACATTTCTAACAAAAGAAGAAAAATAAAACAGAAACGAAATATAGAAAATTGCAAGAAACTGTAAGTAGATGGAAAAGTTTGCAGGTTAAAAAAAAGTTTGGGCAATATGGTAATTTATGTTAATATTATATGATGATAGAAAAAGGACCTTTAGGGTGCCTGGGTGGCTCAGTGGGTTAAGCCTCTGCTTCCAGCTCAGGTCATAATCTCAGGGTCCTGGGATCCAGCCCCACATTGGGCTCTCTGCTCAGGAGGGAGCCTGCTTACCCCTCTCCCTCTGCCTGCCTCTCTGCCTGCTTGTGATCTCTTTCTCTCTGTCAAATAAATAAGTAAAATCTTTAAAAAAAAAAAAAAAGGAACATTTAACAATTATAGCATAAGGTGATTGAATTATGGTCTATGTTCTAACAGAAGCTTCAAGAAAACAACATAAATCTGGGCTGGGGAGAGACTTTGGCTCTATTCACTTTATTTCTGTTACTAACCATGTTGAAAATTACAATTATATATTGCACATCATATATAATTACATATTATAATTTTAGTTTGTTGAAATAATTTTTGTTTAAAATTATCTGGAACAATTTTTGTCTGGAAACTACCATTTCTGAAATATTTTATCCTTCCAATATTCACTATGAAAGTGTTTAAGATAATTAGTACAATAATGAGTCCTATTCAAAAGTTAGAACCTAATAAAGCACTTATTTTAATCTGGAAATAGGCCTATTTGATATTTGATATATTGATATCAATATATATTGATATATTGATACATACATTATAGCATGTAGGTAGCTTTTTTTTAATTTTTATTTTTGAAAGAGAGAGAGAGAGAGGGAGCATGTGACAGCTGGGGTGAGGGGCAGAGGGAGAGAGAGAATCTTAAGTAGGCTATATACCCAGCATGGAGCTCGAGGATGGGCTCCATTCGACAACCCCGAGATGGGGACTTGAGTTGAACTAAAGAGGCCAATACTTAACCAACTGAGCCACCCAGGGGTTGAATGTATGTAGCTTTGAATAACACGCTAAATTAAAAAAAAAAAAATTTCAAAAAAAGATTATCAATCCCAGCATAAAAATTGCCATATTAATGATATCATTCTTTTTCTTTATATATTTCTATAATAGATGAAAATTAATATTCACATTAGATATCAAATGATTCAACCACTTTTCTATCTACATTCTCAGGTTTGGTCATTTTTAAGTCAGTTAAATTATACAGCTTCAATGAGTATGCATTCAAAGTTAGAAAATTAATCTGGAATGTATTATAATATATCTAAATGTGATATCATATTACTTTGCATATTGTAAGTATATTATTAATAAATGCTTATAAAATATAAATAATACAGGGGTGCCTGGGTGGCTCAGTCGTTAAGCGTCTGCCTTCGGCTCAGGTCATGATCCCAGAGTCCTGGGATGGAGCCCCGCATCGGGCTCCTTGCTCGGGAGGAAGCCTGCTTCTCCCGCTACCATTCCCTCTGCTTGTGTTTCCTCTCTCGCTGTGTTTCTATCTGTCAAATAAATAAAATCTTTAAAAAATATATATATAAATAATACAAATAGACATTGATCTCTGGAAACCAACACTGGTAACCAAACTAAATCAAAATGTTTGAATAGGGCTTCTTATTACATATTTCGTGTCCAAACATCTTTTTTCTTCTAAATTATGAAACTATATTTTTATACAAACTATAGAAGTATCTAAAATTGAGAATGAATGTGTAGGTAGCCTTGCCCTTTAATGAAACTTCATTTATTCTTAATAATTTTTATCTAATGCTTTAAAAGGGATTATATTACAATTTTATTTTGTATTAACATTTTTTTCTCCTTAAGAATTAGTATGCTTTCCTTTACCCTTTAAATGTTTGGAATATGTGCAGAGAAGATGGAAGAAGACAAAGTGAAGGATGAAGCATAAAGGAATCCTCTGTTGGTCTTCACTGTAGGACAATAATTATCCATTATCTCTCCCACCAGCCAAAAAAGAAGTCTGACAATTCTTTTCACTTGTGACTTTCAGAATAAAGTCCTAAAACTTCTGACAATATGGTTATGCATAGCTTTAAGGTAATCTGTGCATTTCAGCAATATTATTCATTTCTTCCAGAACGTAATGAATAGCATTGAATAAATAATGATCATTAGCAATATGTTACCCTTTAATCTACACATTTTTAAGTCTTTTCCTGAAACAGTGAGCATTAATTCATACCCAGTTGCAATTATGTAACTAAAGGTCAGACCTCCACTAATTTAAATTGAATCCACATGCACAAAGCTGAATGGTCTGGGAAGAGTTCCAACCATAACAATTTGTCAAAAGAATCAAAGCTGTCTGTCTACACGACAATATGTGATACTGCTGATATTTATAGATCTCTGCAAAGATGTCATGATCCCTAAACTTAGCATTGGAATATCATTCTTTGGAAGTTCTTAAAATACTCTATTTTGTGAGTTTATTCCTATTTTATATTGATTTTTATTGGTTCATAATTACTCATCCTAAATAAGTGCTATTTGTTAAATTAAATGTAAAATGTTACAGTATTCCATATATAGCCATATTATTTGTTCAGGAAGATTTTATCAAGTCTATTATTTATATCATAATTAAGTCAATAAATGGCAAAATTTAAAGTAAAACTCAGAAACAATACACATAAACACGTTGATTCTACTATTTTCCACTTTTCCTCACTATTTTCTTTTTTTCACACTATTTTCTTGATCTCCTTTCTAAGTCTCCTCCTTTCTCTGATTAAATTCCATGCTCAGCCATTATAATCATGCTCTTGCCTACAGCTCCCACACTGCTTACTTCCCCTTTCATTCTATTCCCGTAGCTAAATGATAACCTTAGCAGAGCCCAGTGCTCTAACTGTACTCTAACTGCCTACCACAGTGGGAAATGGCTGGAAAAAATAGACAAATATGATCATTAGCTTGAATACCACTTGATGGAGATAGAAATCTGACAGTATTTCTCTAATCCATTCACTGCTCTTTGCTCCAATATTAAGGACTTCATTATGTTTCTTCTCAAATCCCCAGTACCCCACGTGAATTCCCTGACCTTCCCTAAACTGATGACCTTGTTTCCTATTTTACTGAAGAAATCTACCCATCACATGGATTGATCATGCCGCCTGGATCTGTGTTCACATATTTTGCTGTCATTATCACTATGGAAAACAATCAGGGAATATTGAAATGGTTTCTTTTCTCTTCAGCATAACAATACAGTACCTTTTTCCTACTAAAGAATGTTTTTGGCAATTTCCCCCTCTTCCGTATCATCACTTGTTCATCCTCCTGGATTTTATCAGCTTAAAAATATGGTATTATCACTCTAAAGTCCACCAAAACTAATCTGATTTATCATGGTCCGGATCAACATAATGCTAATTTCTTTATCCTCATCTCACTCAATTTATCAGCAGCACTGGGCACGGTTGAGCTATCTTTCTCTCGAAACAACAGTTCACTTGCTTTCAGTCACATCACTCTGTCCTTGTCGCTCACCGTACTTTCCAATCTCACTCAGTCTTCTTAGATGCTATTTCTCTTTCTGTCCTCTACATACAGGACTGCTCCATCCTTTAATTCTTTATCTCTTCTATTTCTGTTTTCACTTCCACTCCTTCAGTAATTACATTTGGTCTCACGGCTTACTAAGCATCTCAAAGATTAAATAGCTCAAACTGACCACCCGATCTTCCTGCTCTAAAGCAAAATGGTAACAAAGCACTTTTTTCTCCTGCTTTTTTTTTCCCCCAATGACAGAAAAAAAAATAATTGCTCGGTCCCCAAATCCTAACGTCACACCAATGACAACTTTCTAACAACCCATGTGTCCTCAGTTGGCCCTTCCTGTTTATGCTAACCATGTACCCAGGATTCAGATCATTCTATCTTTCTTATCTTTACCTTTGTTACCACCTTCCACACTTATTTCTTTCACATGAACTTTTACAATAGCCTTCCCAAAGCTCTCCCTGATTGTATCACTGCCCCACCATCACCTAATAGAAATTAGTCTGTTATTTTTCACTTTCATTGTTAAAACTTTTAATTTAAAAATACTGATATTTAAAAAAAGCCACTTTGACCCAAGTATCTTAGGAAATTATTATTAGTTGAACACTTTTACGATCCACACCCTAGTAAAGACATAAAATTTTGTCAGCCACCCCAAGATGCCTCAATTTTTATCTCTTTCTAAATCAGTGAGATGACCATGTAACAACAGGGTGATATTCTTTCTTAAGGACAGGATGGCAATTCATGAGTACCGATGTGATAATAGCCAGTGGGTCCAGGGGACAACCAAGTCAAAATCACAGTTTAATTAAAATTGATTATAGTTAGCCACCACAGAAACAGTAAATCAATTCAGTCATTTGGTAAATCAGTCCATCTTGGTTGTCACTCCGAACAGCAACAGAAGGCTGCAGGTAGCCAAATCATGGCATCATGACCTTCAAGTACAAAGTAAGAGAACAGATAAATAAGACAAATAGGTAAACCAAAAGTAAGGAAAGAATCATAGGGACACAAGTTGAAAATCAGCAATCTGGTTTCTCAACAGAACTCTGTAAAAATTCTGAAAATAAACAATAGCAAAACAACATCATCAAATAAGAGGAAAAAAACCCAAGTATTTCAGGAAACTCGTACATGGACTTGTGCCAAGGAATGTCAGTGAGCACAAGTAAAATTTAGAATTTGTGTGATTTTATGAAAATACAGGTGCCTAGAACTCACTGTTTAAGTGTTCATTTCAGTAAGTCTTGGTAATGACCTGTGTGGTTTTAAAGTTCCATATGAAATTCAGGTACACAATTCATTTTGAGAATCATTCATTTGAAGGTATAGATGTTGGGGCCAGAAGAATGATGAGTCTCCGAATATATATCTCAATTTCCTTTTCTACAAAATGGAATAATATTAGTTGGACTTATGTAGTAACATTTATAGGGAAGGCATCACTAGAGCATAACAAATTCCAGCACACAGTAGGAGTATAGTAAATATTGCCATTATGTTATGTAATTCTGAGTATTTCTCATAATTATATTTGCTGTTTCCTTTGCAAGAAAATTTGAAACTACAATCTGTTACAACATTTTTATTTAAAGAAATTCATGACAAATCGCACAATTTTTTTTATATTTTTTTTAGCTTATTGGCTTTGTACAACCTTCACTGATGTTCAGTAATCTGTCCTAATAAGTACATTTTAGATAAGTGAAAAGATAGTTAGACTTAACTCTGGCATTCTGGTTATCTGACACTCCATTAAAATCGCTTTGTACTTGCATTTTATCATGAGAATATTATCAACTCATCACAATAAATGCAATACATACAAATCCTTGAAAACAAGTATCCTTTGCTATGATAACCATTAAATACATTATTCATTTACCATTAACTGAAGATAATCCTTTAGCAACTTTCTATGACTAGTTTAGTGATTAGTTTCTAAAATAATACATTATTGTTATGCTTCATTCAGTTTTTCAGGTAGATTTTGCTAATGCTTAATTTTGTAATTACTCTGATAAATAATGGAACTTTTGAAATTTGTAGTAGAGTAAGTCTTAAAAGTTACTTAAGCTCACATTATCATCTCACATTTAAGTAAACAGCCCTGGTTCCCTCTCTTTCTCTTTCTCATTAACTTCTCACTAAAGTAAAATGTACATACAGAAAAACGTTCATGTTTAATAATGGTGTTATCTAGATCTTGTTACTTCCTCTCCCTTTCTTGTCTCATTGCTATGTGGAGTTCACATTCCACCAGCACGTGATAAAAGGATACTGCTGCTTCAGAAACCTTCAAAATCCCTTCAAACCTATTTCCAGCAGTTAAGTTTGAATCTCTTCCTAAAGCTCTATTAAAAATCTTGTATCTTCAGATTCATTGTCTAGTTTAGGTCTATTATCAACAGCTTACAAATTAGATATACCCATGCAGTCAATATTCAAATCACAAAATGCCGGAAATACCTCTTTTGTTCCTTTTAAGACACTAATCTCCGAGACATCCACGATTTCGACTTCCTACAGCATCGTTCAGTTTCTCCTTGTACTTTAAATAAACAGGGTTGTAGGTTGTTTGCTTCTTTTTCTAAATATCATATTTTTTCATTTACGTGTATTTGTGTTTTATTCATTTCCATTACTAAGAAACGTTCCCTTGTGTGAATACTGATTCATATTTGGTTTGTTCCCTCTCTGGGAATATGATAAAGAGTGATATTTTAAATAATTTAGTACACATCTATTTTAATTCCACATGTAACTTAATCTTGCAAACATATCACTTTTAAAAACAATTTCTATTTAAAGTTATTATACGTCCATCTTCTGATGTTCCTTACTTACTCCTACAAGTATTTGCACATTTCTTTCTGGTATCGTTTTATTGTTTCTGAAGAGCTACTTAAGTGTTTCTTGTACTGAGGTCCCACAGACAACAAACCCACTCATTTTGGCCTAAAATCTATTTCAATTATATCTCAGTTTAAAATTAATAAATAAATTAATAAAATATGTCTTCACTCTACTTTTATAGAGAGAGTGTATTTTGTTGAGCATGTCATTTAAACTAGTGAGCATTTTATTTCATCATTAAATTTTAAAGGTTTCATTTCAAGGTGAATGGGTGTTAAAGAGGTGATGGGGGTTGAGGAGGGCACTCGTGACAAGTACCGGATGGTGTATGGAAGTGTTGATTCACTATATTGTGCACTTGAAACTAATATTACCCAGTACATTAACTGGAATTTAAATAAAAATTCAAAAAATGTATCATTCAATTGATTTCTCTTTGCCATCACTTCTGTTACTAAGTTAAACATTCATTATAATTTTCCTCCTTTGGAAACACTTGTGCTTTTTTCTAGACCAAGTTCTGAATCTCAGTATCATAGCCTACAATTTATTAAGATAAAAGTACAATTTATAAATACCTGACGGGGAGAAAGACAGCTGCAAATACTTATATCACCTCACTATTTCTAATCCTTCCAGTGTTTCTTGATTCTGTAGCACTCCTACTTTCATAATTGGAATTTTGTAATATATTTTGCTTTCCCAGTTGTTCTCACTGGCAACATTTGCTTGTTTTAAACTGTTTTCTTCTGTGAGTCTGCAGGTTTTACATGTACATATGTATGGGGAATCTGTGTTTGTGCATATATGTGCTATCTTCCAGTAAAGATAAACTAGAATGAACACCTATTATTTCTGCTACTAATCCCCTAGTCACCTCCTTCTGGTAATTCTATAATAACTTTCTTCTGAGGAAATTTCTATTCACCTAGGATTTCAGTAAAGTTTAATACAATAGTTACTTTCACTCCAGGAGAAAAACAGACAACTTAGACCTAAACTAGACAGTGAATCTGAAGATACAAGATTTTTAATAGAGCTTTAGGAAGAGATTCAAACTTAACTGCTGGAAATAGGTTTGAAGGGATTTTGAAGGTTTCTGAAGCAGCAGTATCCTTTTACCATGTGGTGGTGGAACGGGAACTCCACATAGCAACGAGACAAGAAAGGGAGAGGAAGTAACAAGATCTTGATAACACCATTTGAACCCCAGAGCCTTAGAATTTTATTCTTTTTTTTTTTAAAGATTTTATTTATTTGACAGCGAGAAACACAGTGAGAGAGGGAACACAAGCAGAGGGAACGGTAGCAGGAGAAGCAAGCTTCCTGCTGAGCAAGGAGCCCGATGCGGGGCTCTATCCCAGGTCCCCGGGTTCATGACCAAGGCCGAAGGCAGACCCTTAACGACTGAGCCACCCAGGAGCCCTTAGAATTTTATTCTTATTAGACTCAATATACTCTGTTCTTTTCTTCCCAGAGTTTGACTTAGATAGTCTATCACCTTCGACAGAAAAAGTCTAAATTAATCAATGCAGTTAATTTTTTATTTAAGGCATTATTATTGAGGTCTCTTTTTAAAATTTTCTATCTTGCAGGTAATACTATCTTCAGATTGGATTGTCTAGTTTCACTGTTTTTGCTAATAGTGATTAAATTAGGATTCTATAAATGTTAAAATAAATTTTTCACCAGAATTAAAAAATAATATGCAGTTAAGATAAATACAAAAATGTGATTCATTTCATAATTTGTTTCTCCTGTGATAATCCCTACAGGTAAATATAAAAGTCAGAAAACATTTCCTTGTAAACTTATATAACATAATGGAATTTATCATTCCATAGTATATTTTTGTAGGAGCAATGTGCTTGTTCTGAGATTAATATGTATTCACATTGGCTGTCAGTAACCATATGTTGTGGATGTGCTAATATCATAATTAGTTTGGCATATCTTTCTGAAGACATGTAATTCCCTTTAACACTATTTTATTTACAACTACTTACACATTTATATTAATTATTTGTACATGCAAAAGTCTCCATAATGAGGTTCTTTGTAGTGATTAGAAAATAATTTGATGGGGCTATAAATAATGAAAGAGTAATCCCTAGATAGGTTAAGTGACATAATTTTTTACTATAATAAAAGCACTCAAAATACAAAGATATTGTGACTGCAAAGATTAAGGACAGTGTACATCTCTAAACTTTGAGTACCCAAAGATCTCAAAAATTTTAAGTTGGAAAACAAGATAAATTAAGGCCTCTGAAAAACCATACTAAATACATTAGAAAAACAATACATTATAAGGATCTGACAACCATATTAAATTCCATTGAGTCCACATAATAAGGTACAAATATTTTATTTAATAGAAACCTACCTCAAGGTAAATGTGATCTTAGTTTTACAATATTCATAGATTTTAAAACATCTTCCTCCAAGAGGAAAATGATGAATTATTTGCAACTTTTTCCACTTCTGCGTTATATTGGAAGGCTAGGATAAAAGTCTTTATATGAGTCAGTCTTATCATAAGCATTAATCAGATTTACCTAAAAGTATTTTTAAATGTGTAAACATGAGTATCTCTATATATTTTTAAAATTCAAAAGAGAATTCGGAAGTACATATTCAGAAGTAACATTTGATTAAGCTATTGATTACTGAGTTTCCAAACAGTAGGCTGTACTCTCTTTAGCTATTAAAAAAGAAAGGGGGGTGGGCACTGGAATACTAACTCTGGAAAACTGTATCTTCACTTTGCTCACATTTCCCCAGGCCATGAGCCCTGACCTCTGCAGGAGGAAAGTGTCTGCTGTCCTTGGGTTAAGGGTTCAGATAGTAGAACCAGATGGCCTAGCTCGTATCTCAGTTGTATGGCTCAATAACTATAAACTCACATGTTTATAAACTCTTTATGCCTCAATTTCTTCCCTTGTAACTCGGGTTAGTAAGTAGCACCTACCTAATAGTGGGCAGATTAACTAAAGAAATGCAAACAGAGCAAACACCAGACAAGAATGTGATATGCTCAATGGAATATTATGCCTCCATTAGAAAGGACGGATATCCAACTTTTGTATCAACATGGATGGGACTGGAAGAGATTATGCGGAGTGAAATAAGTCAAGCAGAGAGAGCCAATTACCTTATGGTCTCACTT
>CM053618.1:13855818-13925984 GCA_028646535.1 Procyon lotor
TAAGGGTTGCCACTCCAGCTTTCTTTTGATGTCCATTAGCATGGTAAATTGTTTTCCACCCCCTCACTTTAAATCTGGAGGTGTCTTTGGGTCTAAGATGAGTTTCTTGTAGACAACCTATCGATGGGTCTTGTTTTTTTATCCATTCTGATACTCTGTGTCTTTTGATTGGGGCATTTAGCCCATTTACATTCAGGGTAACTATTGACAGATATGACAGATATCACATTTTACTAAGAGATAGAATGAACCAGTCCTCTGGTCCAGTTACATCAATGTCCTCCCTGTCCCCAAGTGATTACATTATATTATGCATTTCTTTTTTTTTAACAAATACTTTGACAGTTTTCTTACCCCTTTATGACTGTACAATTCTCAAGTCCTCCTGTCACTCTAAGTTTGCACTAACTTAAGCTGAAGCTCTTTCCTCCTATTAGCATCATGAATATACATTATGCAATTTAGCATTTATTCATATATTTTCATATAGTTCTCTATCTCCTATGAATTTATTGTTAATAGCTTAATGCATCAACCAGTTTTTTGTTTCTTATAGAATAATTTCAGCATTTATTTATCACTTACACCAATAAAAGAATCCCATAGCTAACTAAACATAGAGATTAGATACAATATCTGAGCTCAAGAAACTTATAAATTAATAAAGGATTACTTAAAACATTTCTCCATATTACCAGAAATCAGATAAATGAGCACATAGAAGGAATGAAGTCAGCAATGATGTTTTCATAATTTAGGCAAATGAGTATCAAATCCTAATATAAAAGAACATTTTAAAACATAACTGCATATGGGCAAAATATTTTGTTTCTTTTTTTAAAGATTTATTTATTTGACACAGAGAGAGAGATCATACGTAGGGAAGGAGGCAGGCAGAGAGAAAGGGGAAGCAGGCTCCCTGCTCAGCCAAGAGCCCAATGTGGGGCTCAGTCACAGGACCCTGAGATCATGACCTGAGCCAAAGGCAGAGGCTTTAACTCATTGAGCCACCTAGGCACCCAAATATTTTGTTTCTTGCATTAGAGATGGACTTAGCCTAAAAATAGCATATATGTATTTTTCTTTATTTCTGAAATTATAGACATTAACCTTTCTGAAACCTTTGGATGGAGATTTGACTTGGTTTATAATGTCATCTGTATAAAAGGGTGTTACAAAAGATTTATGGTAGGATTTGGGTTTGTGTTGGGTAATTTTGGAGACGGTCCAATGAAGTAGGGGTTTACATTGGATAGGGTGCTGGTAAGATGCAGACACAATTCCAACTGAGTATCTCAACAAATCTTACCTCTGGGAGGGTGCACTGGAGTGAAGCTAAACTATAATTTGTAAAGATACATCATTTAATCACTCCTACTATTCCTGAGGGGAAGGACTTGATATTTTGCATCTTGGAAAATATTTATTATTTTTTTTTTGTTCAGATGTGATTATAGAATGCTGCAGTTTTTGTCTTGGTCTATCATTGTCACAGGATGATCTTTTCTGATGTTGATGTTTTGTGAATTATTTTTAACAGGAGAACAATAAAGCCTAGCCGAAGTAGCAGGCCAGCTCCTAGATGTCAGCTACTGCTTTCTCCTCAAAAATACAGTTTAAAGGAGTAAATTTATTTTTATTTTTATTGCAAGAAAGAGTGTGATTAATGCTACAGATGAAACACTAGCATGCTCAGAAATAAATCAGGCTTTATCCGAAAGACATAGATAGAAGGGGATTTGGGATATGTCAAACAGAGGCATTTATTTAAAAAAAATACAATTCGCAAATAATTGTTTATTTTAATCCTGTTACTGTAATTTTCTTTTGCTTTTGTTTAGGACTCAATAAATATCAAAGATAAATTATGATTCTCAAGTTCTTATAACACAATTTTATATTCATGAAGCATTCCCCTTATAGCCCCTTCGATGATCTCATTGAAGATGAAGAAACAACTTGTAATTGATCTAACAGCTTGAATTTAACACTTTTGCTTCAGTGGTATCTTATAGACTTGGCCATAGAAAATAAGTTCGTTCCTAAAGACATGTTGCTGTTATGGTGCTTGAAATTAAATCTGGTACTGTAGTTGTGTAACATGGGTTATTATTCCAACATCTGGAATGAGAAAATTAAGACAGAAAACTGTTATATATTTTGCCTTAAAACCCAATGATTCAACAACAACCTATTATTGGTTTGTTTTATACGTGTAGGGCTGTTTAAGAGTTTCAGTTATTAAAAAGAAAATATTTCAAAAATATTGCTAATTTTGTAACAACTAATTAAATTAGTACAACAAAAATTCTGTGAACCAGAAATAAATATTTTTCCTGTCCTTAATTTTTATATATGTACAGAAGCAGCAAAATGAGTAAGCATATTTAAATTTTAATTATCAAAATTCCTTTGAGAGGATGTATATAATTTTACAACTTGATATTGTTTACTACTCATTAAGTGTGTTGTATTTGAAACTTTGGAACCAGTGATCATGTTTTCCTAGACACCATGATTTGAGGATGAGTATTTTCACACAGTTTTTAGCATATACACATATGTATTTTGCCAGTGACCTTTATGCAATATCCTATACACTGTTTCTTCAAAGGACTGATTTTTTAAATAAACACCGCATTGTTTTAAAATTAATAAATCTTAGATGGGAAACAAAATCATTTTAACTTTAAAAATTCCAGAATTGTAATCATTTGTATATTTTCTAATTTCCAAAAGTTATCAATAAAGAATTCATGCTTTAAAACTTGCCAATACTTTTTAACATTTCACAGATGTGATCTGGCCGAGAAAATTCTAATATAGCACAGTTTTAATTTCTTTAAGTAGTATTCTGCATTTTGTTTACTTGTTTGGTTTTTATTGTTGTTTGTGAAGTTATAATGTGCCATTGCTCTGTATTAATGTTTTGGTATTCTTTTCTCGTGATGAGTTTTTAGTCTCTGAGCTCTCAACATCTTTGCTAAAATTATTGGAGAAAAGGTAAAATTGTATCTCAGGTTTCTGCTTTATCTATATAAATTTAGAATTGGCTCTAGCAAATATTCTATGCTCAACATGGGCTTGAGCTCATGACACTAAGGTTAAGAGTCAAATGCTCTACCAAATGAGTCAGCCAGACACCCCTCTAGCAAATATTCTAAATCACTGGGTCCAGAAGAAGCTGTAGGCTATTTGAGGGAAGGATTGTCTTTACATTTCCAACATTTACTATAAGGATTGCCCTATAGCAAGTGTCCTCTACCTAACTTACTTAGAATCCCTGAATGAAACAAATAATTGATAAGTTTCAGAATTGTTTATGTTAATAATGATTTAATCACTATATAAGATATACACATAACTTAAATGTGTAATTAGATTTCAAGATAATGGAGAATTTTATGTTTGATTTAAAAACAATCTGTCAGATTGGCAGAAGGGAGGGGGATTGGGAGATAGACAAAATGGGTGAAGGACAGTGGGAAATAAAGGTTTCCTGTTGGGAATGAATATGTCATGGGAATAAAAGGTAAAGCATAGAATATATAGTCAATGGTATTTAATAGCACTGTGTAGTGACATATGGTAGCTATACTTGTGGTGAGCATAGCATAACATATAAACTTGTCAAATCACTGTGTTTTACACCTGAAACTAATGTAATATTGTGTGTCAGCTATACTTCAATAAAAAAACAAATTTAAAAACCTGTCAGTGGATTAAGTTACACTTAATTAATACGAATTTACATTTGAGCAAATGATGCAATATTTAGTATAAATTAATATGTCACCCATGCTAATTAAAACTCCAAAAAAATTAAGGTATAGGAATATTGAGCACATATAAGCAAGGAGTATATACAGATAGATGTATCACTTGCATGAAAATGAATTACTTTGTTTATTTTCTTACTCCATTCCCAATCTAATCTCTAATTCAGTAAATACCACCATTATATATGTAGCTGTTGAGCAGTAATCCAAGAAATATTTTTGATTAACTTTTTCCCCATTCACATCTAAATAAATTAAGTCTTTGGGGTGCCTGGATGCTCAGCAGGTTAAAGCCTCTGCCTTCGGCTCAGGCCGTGATCTAAGGGTCCTGGGATGGAGCCCCACATCGGGCTCTCTGCTCAGCAGGGAGCCTGCTTTCCTCTTACTCTGCCTGCCTCTCTGCCTACCTGTGATCTCTGTCTAATACATAAATAAAATCTTAATTAATTAATTAAGCCCTAGCATTATATACCCAAACTATATTTCACATGCATCTCCTCTAAACACCATGGTCATTTAGTCCAAGCCACAATTGACATCCACCTGGTCTATTACAATCTTATCCTAACTTTCCCACCGTCTTCTTATCCACCTGTTCCCCTCCCTCCAAAACATGAATGGTCTATTAATGTATAAATTAGGTGATATAAATTTTCTACTTAAAATTCTACAATATACTTTCACTGCACTTATAGTAAAATTTAAATCCCTTATCACAGTCAACAGAAGCCATCATATTAGGCCCTTTGCCTGTGTCTAAAACCTCATTTTAAGGGTGCCTGGGTAGCTCAGTTCATTGTGTCCAACTCTTGATCTCAGCTCAGGTCTTGATCTCAGGTTAAGTTCAAGTCCCTGTTGGGCTCCACACTGGATGGAGCTTACTTAAAAAGACAAAAAATAAAATTAAATTTAAAAAAGCAAATAACAGAAGACCTCGTTTTAGTTAAAGTATACTTTTTACTACTATCTAGGCACTTACTGTTCCATCAGCTTCTTGAATAAACCGATTTTAAAATGAAATTTTTATTAAAGTGAATGTAGGTTCAAATTCAGTCTAACAAATAATTCTTGGAGACCCATGGACTCTTTACAAAGACTACAAATACCCGAATGAGAACCTCCTGCGAAATTATAGTATAATGTCACAACCACAATACTGACATTGATAAAATCTACATTATTATGTGTTGAATTTAGTTCTATCATATATATTTTATCATATATGTAAATTTGTGCAAATTCATAACTTTATGAAATTTTCACAGGAATGATGTAGAATAGTTCCATCACCACAAGCATACCATGTGGTATATTTTTATAACCAAACCCACCTCCCTCCCATTTCACCATCTGCCCCACATTTAACCACAGGCAAGCACTGATTTGTTCTCCATTTCTGAAATGTTGTCCTTTCCAAAATATATGTAAATAGATCACATAGTAAGTAACATTTTGGGATCACCTTTTTTCATTAAACATTCTTCCTGGAGATTCATCACGTTGCTCTGTTGATCAAAAGTTTGCTCCTCTTTTATTGCTGATTCCAGGTTGGATTTTTAAAAAAATGCTATGAACATTAGTTTACAGGTTTTAGTGTGAATATAAGTTTTTATTTCACTTAGATAAATATCCAAGAGTGCAATTGCTGGGTTATATGGGAATCGTGTGTATAGTTTTTTGATTTTTTTTTTTAAGATTTTATTTATTCATTTGAGACAGAGAGAGCACATCAGGGGAAACGGCAGAGGGAGAGGGAGAAGCAGACTCTCTGCTGAGCAAGGAGCCCGATGTGGGAATCAATCCCAGGACCCCGGGACCATGACCTGAGCCAAAGATAGATGCTTAACTGTCTGAGCCACCCGGGCGTCCCTCATGTATATAGTTTTATAAGAAACTACCAGTCTATTTTTCAAAGGAGCTGTACCATTTTACATTCTCATCAGCAGTGTAGGAGTGATCCAGTTTCACTGTATCCTTGCCAGCATTTGGTGTTGAGACTATTTTGTACTTTTAGACATTCTAATAGGTTTTTTGTGTGTTTTCTAATTGTGATATAATTTACATTTTCCTTTTGGCTAATGATACTTTAACCTGTTTTTGTGAGCATCTGTATAAAAGATCTTTTCATTGAAACTGAATTGTTTGTTCTTGTTTGTTGAGTTCTGAGAGCCCTTTTTGAATTCTAAGCAAAACTCATTTCTCAGATATGTGGCTTACTAATATTTTCTCCTGTTGTGTTGTTTTCTGTAGAACATTGTTTAAAAACCAAAGTTCTTGATGATTTAACTCAAAAGAGTATTGCTTTATTGGAATAGAGATAATTGTGCTTAAAATGTGTTTAAAATGCTTGTTGTGTGTGTGTATATATATTTCAGTTTTTTTACCAAATATGTTTATTTTATTTTTTCCAGTGTTACAAGATTAATTGTTCATGCAACACACCCAATGCTATATCAGTTTTAAACCTTATAGCTTTATATATACACACAAAGCTATAAAGTTTACATATATGTATACGTGTGTGTATGCATTTTGTTTTAAACCTTTACCTTTTAGTATATGTGTATATATACATATATATTTGTGTGAGTATATATATATAAATGTTTTAAACCTTTACCTACTTGAGGTGACACTGAGAAATGGGTTGTAGATATGATTGATGAATACAGAAAATTGATTAGAGGTTGAGTAAAAGGTTTATTTCTAGGAAAAAGTATTAAATATATTGAAAGCAAAAATAGAGATGTATTAGCAAGTATACAATTTTGTTTACTGATTGGCTAGGTAAATTTGTCATTTAGTTACTGCAATTATCCTAAGAAAAATGCTACTGCATTTTTAGAATGCTGGGAAAAAATCTTTCTTCAAAAATTTAACTACAACATTCATTTTGAAAATTGCTCAAGTGGACTAATTGCGAGCTTTATAAGTTTTTATTTTTAAAGATTTTATTTATTTATTTATTTGTTTGTTTGTTTGTTTGTTTATTTGACAGAGAGAGACACAGTGAGAGAGAGAACACAAGCAGGGGCAGTGGGAGAGGGAGAAGCAGGCTTCCCGCCGAGGGGGGAGCCGGTTGTGGGGTCTGATCCTAGGATCATTGCACCTGGGTTGGTGACCGGAGCTGAAAGCAGATGGTTAGTGACTGAGCCACCCAGGCACCCCAGGCTTTGTAAGTTTTGATGAGTGCAGCCAAGATCTGGAATGTCCAAAATCTCAGTGTGCTGGACAGCTCGTGCCAGCTGCAGTGTCCCCCAGGTGGGGGCAGACAAATCATGTGGATGATACTTGAGGCATTCTTTGTTTCTTCCGAAGAGTTGAAAGTTTGATTCTCATTCCTTAAATACTGAAGTGAAGAACCTGACGTCATTTGTACCTACCATCAAGACTGAACACAGCCTGCTCCACCCTTGGTCCTGGTTTGTCTTTTAGAAGTGTGTTGAGTCCTCTTGGGAGTTTAGTCCTTGAGAAAGAGTTTCTCACTTCTCTCCTGCAATATTCTGTCTGTTAGTGGTGTCTCCTCTCCATATGATCTCTTCTTTAGCTATACTTTCCATGTAGTCTCATATGAATCTCATGCTTTATAATCCTAGCTACCAATATGTCAATTATCAGCATATTTACATTTCAAATACTGAATTCACTCCTAAAGTACATTCTTATATTACTTGCTTGACATTTCTATTTGTATTTTTAATAAGCAATCCAAACTTAACACACCAAAAATGTAACTCTCTAAACCTTTTCTTCCTCAGAATGTCTTATATCATTAAATGGTGTCATTATCCTCAGTCGGTCGAGTCTCAAACCTATGATTAACCTTTGACTCATTCATTCTTTTATTCAACAAAAAAATATTATTGGGTATTTAATTTGTGCCACATTTTTTTCTCCATTTGTCTCCAGGTACTATACCCAAATCAGCCTTCAAAATATATTCCAAATACATACACACTTTTCCATTGTCTTTACCACCACAGTGGACCAGGTTGCAATAACTTCTTATCAGGACTGATGCGAAGAGCATTCTGACCAGCATTCTTATTCTTTTAGAGTCTATTCTCAATATCCAGCATGAGCTTCTACATACATATATTAGCTTCAATTATTTTCTTGTCTCTGACCAGGTAATTTTAGCAAGAAAATTATTTTCTTATTTAGTGGTATTTAAAATTTACCAATTAAATAGAGTAAAATTAACATGCTGGCTTTTATTCTAAGCTACAAAGACCCATATAATCTGTCCCTGTGTCTTTTTTTTTATTGTACCAAATGTTTATTGTTATTTTTCAAACTCCTTAATTTTTTTTTATGTTCAGTTAGCCAACATACAGTATGTCATAAGTTTGTGTTGCAGTGTTCAATGATTCATTCGTTGAGTAGACCAGGTGATGGGTATTAAGGAGGGCATGTGTTGGGATGAGCACTGGCTCTTATATGCAGCTAATGTCCCTGGGTCTTATCTCTCAACTTCATCTTAGATTTCTATCTCAGTTGTTCACTATGCTTCCACCACATCAAGCTTGAACTTCCACAAACAATCCCAAATTGATTCAGACCCGAGACTAAAATGCTTCTTCTAGGTTTTACAAACCCCTATCCTTCTGGTTATTCAGGCTGTGGCCTCCCTGGACAGGCATGAATCAAAAAAATAGATATCTGACCTGTGTTTATAAGTTGAAGTGAGATTCACTATTCATTTATTTCTTAAGTCACCATAGAATCAGATACACTGAGTTGAAAGCTGCCTAATACTTTTTATGTTTACCTATAATTAAGCTAATGGAATTAGTGTAGGACTTTATAATAGCAGTATTTTTATTTTTATTTTTTTATAGCAGTATTTTTAGAAAGCTAACAATTACTCAACACTTAACTATGTACTGGTAGTGTACTAATTATTTTACAATGATTAGTCAGTCAATTTCTGTGAGGTAGAAACTGTGAGTTAAGAAGGTTTTTGTTTGTTTTAGCCTATTTTACAAAGGAAAACTAATGTTCAGATTGATTAATTAGCTTGAATAAAGTTCTTCAGGAAATAAAATGTGAAGCTGCATTTGGCCACAAACAGCCATTGTTCATAATCATTAATCTTTCTTGAATATGGCCAGATGAATTTGGAAGATTCAATCAAAATTCAGTATTATTTTCTTGAAGCCATTGATTTTATGATACTCTTATTCTTAGATAATATTAATGCAGATTGCATATCATACATTATATTTCAAAAATGGAACATTAGGAGGACTTACAATAAGAATATTATTTTATTTTCTTTCTTAAATGCAGATAAGCTCTAAGAATAAATCACAGGTCTTTATTCTTTACTTGTCCACACAACTTTAATTTTGACACTAAATAATTTCAAACTTCTCTATCCATTTTTTCCAACTGAACTTTTTGTAACTAATGCAAATTCAACAAGGTCAAAACTGAAGTTACCACTTTTATCTCAAACCACAGTTTCTAATATTCCTTTTGTTAGGCAATAATATCTATTATCCGTTTAGTTATGTCATAGAGACTTAAGTCTTCAAATAGATTTGTCAATATCATGTGCATACATTATTTAAACTTTGAACTTATTATTATTTCTTTCTATCATTTCTTTTTAGATAACTGATCATTCTTTTTTAATACAATTCTATATCTGAAATGCATCTTAGCTTTATCTTTTTTCCTTTCCTTGAATTGCTTATTGCCTAAATTTCAACCACTCAAACTTTCATCATTTGTATATCAGCATTCTTCCTGTATAATTATGTACTCATCTATTTTTATTAAAATATTTAAAATGCAATTGTTTTGTTATTGTAATTAATGAAAATATTTTTCAACTGCCATAAAAGAGATTGTGAAATATTTACTACTTTTAAGAGGAGTGAGTCTTTCCCCTTTATGTCTCTCATTTCTCCCCAACCTTTCCCATCTTACTTCTCTCCAGGGATGGTGGCTTTATAAGTCTAGTTTGAGGAACACAGTAGAAGTAGTTTGGTCCCTTTCTTCCTCCTTTCTGAACAGAGAAAACATATTGTTGCTTTGCTATCTCTATACCATAAGATTTACAGGGGCATAATCTCATCTGGAGGGAGATTCTGTAGAGCTTTGAGTGATAATTTCAAGTAAAATTGATATTAAAATCTGGTTCATGGGCCAGAAATCTTGAGAAAGAGATTAAAAGTGGATAAACTAAAATAAGAATTAGAAGGTTAAAATGTTTGGGCACAAAGATGATAAATTTAGTAATGGTCATGTTGAACTTAGGTTACCTATAAAAGATTCAGGTGTATATATTCAGGATCATGTTCGATGTTGAGATAAATGTTGAATATTTTGAATCAGAGAAGTCAGAATATCACAGAAAAAAATGTCAGTAGATACTATCCCAGGGCTTACAACAAGGTGAATAGCTGGTCTTAGATAGACGAGGAACTGATTCTTATAAACAAGGCCTACACACACTGGATGTTAGTTACACATGAATTATGCAAGGAATTTAGTAAAACTCTGGCCCCATGGACCCCAGCATGTGGGCCAAAGGCTCTTTAAAATGTAAATTGATGTGTTTTGACTTTAAACTTCAGAGGCACAGCTTAATATGTATGTAAGAAAAAACGAGGTGAGAAAAGATTTTTGTACTTATTTTTGTATGTGTATATATTGTTTTCTGAGCCAGGTCTGTGTTCAGGTTCTTTAGAGTGCAGCTGGGATACAGAATGCTAATGTGTGATGTTCTCACTTTCAGCCCTTAGTGACAGTTGACAAGCACCAGAATAGCTGTCTCAAATCTGTTCTTGTTTTATGTAATTTTGAGCTCTGCATTCAGAGCCAACTAAGGGAATCTCATGATTCATGTGTTTATATCAGAGTCTTCATGTGTTTCTCCACCTCATCTGTCTGAGGATGGCTCTGGCCAGGACTGTAGAGTCCTGGGATGCAAATGGGAGCTTCTTCAATGGAAAGGTGGTAACAAAAAATCAAAATTATTGGGAATTCTTAATTTAAAAAGAATTCATAATATAAAAACGGGTATATTGGCCAGAAAGTGTAAGACATCACAGTGACATTTGCACTTAATTTTAGAAGATATTGTTATCTTCAAGAACGTTGGGGGAAAAAAAAAAAAAACAGTAGACAGAAGTCAAGGTTCCTGGAAGAGTTTTCTGGACATCATAAAAAAACTATACACCAAGATACATGTTGTTACCAAAAAAAAGTAGAAGGAATGAAATACAGTGACAAATCAAATATAGTCTGCTACTGGAGGCTTCCACAAGCTGAAAAAAAGAGTTAATAGAAGTAGATGGCAAAAGAAGTAGTCCTCACTAGACTCTAAGAACTCATAATTTAATTCCATCATTACCCTAAGTTAGAAATCAGCTAAAGTGTTTTTCTATCTTAAACAAAGTTAAAACCTGTTTGGAATCAAATTTCAAAGGTCTGATGAATTTTATAGCCATATGTATGTCTCTAAATACCCAATGTTCAATATTGCCCTGGAGTTCAGCAGAAAGAGCCAACAATGTAAATGATCACTGAAAGTTTTTGAATATTCTGGATAAAAAAGAATAACTCCTTAAATAAGGAATTATCTGGGGCTATAAATATTTTAGATTTCTTTCATTTGAAAGAATTTAGACTGTCTTAGCTACATTTAGCTTTAGGACTCATAGCAGCAATTTCTTCAAAGGCAGAAACAGACAAGACTGGCACTGTATGCTTATGCAATCTCCTATGTATATCTCATAAGTCCCATCACATTTGCATAGTTCTACTGATGAAAGGAAAGTCATGGGTCCTGCCTACAACCTAGGAGAGGTGAGTACACAGCAGTTCACCTGCAAACTATGGAGACACATGTGCCATATTAACATCTGTCCACCCTCTACAGTTTTCTATACCGTAATTACCTCAATTTTATTATCTTATTTTGATATCATCATTTGACCTGACATCAAAAATCTGCCAAATTCTGTACCCTTTCTTCATATAGAAATTTGAAACACTAGCTTTATGCAAAAGTGTTAATTACTTACGTAGAAACCGTATAGAGCTTCAATTATACTTGAAGATAATCTTGTGACCATGTGGAAAAATGGGAAATATTCCACTTTAATGGCAAATCTTGAAAGATGCCAATAATTGTCAATGTTTCTTGAAAGTTATGTTTGCTTCTCCCTCTGTTTGTGTGTTCTCTCTCTGTCAAATAAACAAATAAATAAATATTTTAAAAAGAGGGGGCACCTGGGTAGCTCAGTTGGTTAAATATCTGCTTTCAGTTCAGGTCATGATCCCAGGATCCTGGGATCAAGCCCACATCAGACTCCCTGTTCTGTGGAGAGTCTGTTTATCTCTCTCCTTCTGCCTGCCACTCCCCCTGCTTGTGCTCTCTCTCTGTGTCAAATAAATAAATAAATAAAATTTTAAAAAAATTTGAATGTTATTCATTTTTAGGAATCAAATTTTTAAAAGACCTACATAGCACAATTTTCATTAAAATGCTGACTGAAATATCTTTAAAGCTGAAGTGATTTTAAGGATTTTTTAATGCCCCTTTTTAATTAGAACATTGAATGGAGTTGGTAGAATTGTAAGATAAACCACACTTTGTCTTTCTTAGATTACTATGAAAGGGGAACCATACTTGCACACTTTAATTTATATGTAATTCAGCCCACATTTATAGAGTATATTGAGCTATATTTTATAAAATTTATATGATCATTACTATTAGAACTTTTAGGCAATTTTATGAAAAAAATGGTGAATCAGAGGTAAACATAAGAAATTACATTATACCTAATTACATAAAGAAGAAATTAAAGTGTCCAAAACGTATTCCTTATATTCTGCTTAATTTTCAAATTAAATACAGCTGTAAAAAGGCTGAAACATGCATTGCTTCATGAATAAGCATATTATTTGCACTAAAACCAAATAATTGCTAAATTTATATGTTTAATTAAAGCTCAATTAACATTATAAGGAAAATATAAAACCATTTGGAAATAGTATAGAATATAACTCTTATGATAAAGAAAAGAAAATCTCTCCTATAATAGTGTATCTACTCATAATAGTGACTCTTATTTTCTATCTTTAGGTTCTATTTAAAGATCCAAATACTGTATAGTTAATAAAGTATATAAAATTCCAACATACTGCCATTCTACCATAGTCACTGTAATGTGGGGTGGTTGCTACTGAGATAGTGGTATGTCATCTGGGTTAAGTACCCTTGACTTTAATAAGATAAAATGAACAAATGAGACTAGGCTTGTAATCACAATCATTAGTGAAAGATATATTTTTTTAACCACCAGTGAAATTAGTGATGAAACAGCTCAAGTATAAAAATATAAGTGGAAAATCAGTGTGATTGAAGAGAATGAAAAGATAAGCCACAGACTGAGAGAAATTACTCGCAAAAAATATACCTGATAAAGTAGTTTCCCAAATTTACAAGTAAATTTTAATACTCAAAAAGAATTTTTTTTAATTTAAAATAGACAAAAGATCTGAACACACACCTCACCAGAGCAGGTACTTAACTAGCAAACAAGCATATGAAAAGATGTTCAGTATCACATGTTATCAAAGAATTGCAACTTTTGACAAAAATGATACCACTGCACACCAATTAAAATAGCAAAAATCCCCCCAAAAAATGACAACATTTAATCCTGGAGCAACAAGAGCTCTCATCTGCTGCTGGTAAAATGCAAAATGGCACTTCCACTTTGGAAGACATTTTGGCAGTTTCTTAAGAGCTTAACATAGACTTATCATACCATCCAACAATCACACTCCCTGGTATTTACCCAAATGAGTTGAATACTAATGTCCACACAAAAAACTTGCACATGAATGTTTATAGCCACTTTGTTCATAATTGACAAAACTTGGAATTAGCCAAGATGTCCTTAAGTAGGATAAACAAATTTTCATGCATCCAAATATGGCATATTATTCAGCAACAGAAAGAATGAGCTATTAAGCCACAAAAAAGCATAAAGGAAATTTAAAAGCAGACTGCTAAGTGAAAGAAACCAATCTTAAAGGGCCACGTACTATGTGATCTGATCTAATGAAATTCTGGAAAAAGCAAAACTATGGAGACAATAAAGAATCAACAGTTACTAGGGTTTCTGGGGAAAGAGGGAGAGATGAGTAGGTGAAGCACAGGGGATTTTTAGAACATGTATTTTTCATGGTACTGTAATGGTGGATACACTGATAGTATATACAAAACCAAGAGTGAAAACTAATGTAACTATGGATTTACTTAATAATAGTTTATCAGGGGCGCCTGGGTGGCTCAGTCGTTAAGCGTCTGCCTTCGGCTCAGGTCATGATCCCAGGGTCTCGGGATCGAGCCCCGCATCGGGCTCTCTGCGCGGCAGGGAGCCTGCTTCTCCCACTACCATTCCCTCTGCTTGTGTTCCCTCTCTCGCTGTGTTTCTCTCTGTCAAATAAATAAAATCTTTAAAAAAAAAAAGTTTAAAAAAATAGTTTATCAATATTAGCTCATCAGTTTTAGCAAGTGTACCACAAAAATTCAAGTTGCCTTGTTATATTTCCTCATTTTTATGTCCTCTTTGATTACTGCTCATTTTTTAAAATTTTTTTTTTAATTGAAGCATGGTTGGTACACAGTACTACGTTACTTTCAGTTGCACAACACAGTGACTTCATATGTCTATATGTTTTGTTATTCTTATAGTCTTTCTTAATGAGACTGAATTTTACTGATTTCTCAATTGTAAAATAAAAACTTGATCATTATATAAAATTGAGTATAATATAAAAATATTTACTTAGAGCTCTTAAATATTTTTAGTTTTCTTCAAGTTTATATCACTTATCTCAATGTTAGCTCAACATGAAAGTAAAATAAAGACTATATTATATGTATAGAAATTGAAAGTATTTGTTGTCAATAGAAATAAACCATAGAAAATGCTAAAGGAATTACCCCAGGTAAAAAGGAAAATTCTAAATATCTGGGTGCATTAAAATATCTGGGACACCTGAGTAGCTCCATTGATTAAGCATCTGCCTTCAGCTCAGGTCATGATCCCAGGGTCCCATGATCGAACCCTGCGTCAGGTTCCCTGCTCAGTTGGAAGCCTGCTTCTCACTCTCCTCCTGCCCATCCCCTTGTTCATGCTAGCTCCCTCTCTCTCCATCTCTCAAATAAATAAATATTTTTTTAAAAAATTAAAAAATAAAATATTTGTCTCTCATTTATCATGAGATAAATATTTCTTTCTATCAAAAAATTTTTCTTTTTATCTTCTTAAAAGAATAACTAAAATAAATAATAATAATATAATAATAATAGTATTTTGTGACGTTTATAAGATATATATATCTTATATCTATATAAGATCTTATATCTTCTTAAAATATCTTATTTTAAGATAAGATATAATCTTCTCATCTTCTTAAAGATCTTCTTAAAATAACTTCTTAAAAAGTTATTTTTTCTTAAAAATAGAAAGAAAATATCTTCTTTTTATTTCTTCTTAAAAATAACTAAAGTAAATAATAATATAATAACAATAATAGTATTTTGTGAGGTTTATAAGATATATAGAGTAAAATCTTGACAGCAGTAGCTTAAAAGCTGAGGGATGGAAAAACAGCCTGCTGGATAAGAGAAGATATTTCCAAGTGACATATCGAATAGAGGATTAGTATCCAAAATATATGAAGAACTGATATAACTCAACACTCAAAAAACAAATAATCCAACTAAAATATGGGCAGAAGACATCAACTGATACTTCTCCAAAGAAGACATCCAGTTGGCCAGCAGACACATGAAAAGATGATCAACATCATGAAGCATCAGGGAAATGCAAATTAAAACTACAATGAGTTATCACCTCACACTTGCCAGAATAGCTAAAATCAAAAACATAAGAAACAAGTGCTGGGAAGGGTGTGGAGAAAAAGAATCCTCATGCACTGTTGATGGGAAGGCAAACTTAGGCAGCCACTGTGGAAAACAGTATGGAATTTTCCCAAAAAGTTAAAAACAGAAATACGTTGTGATCCAGCAAAAAATACAAAAATACTAATTTAAAGGGATACATGTGCCCCATGTTTATAGCAGCATTATTTACAATACCCAAATTATGGAAGCAGCTCAAGTGTCCGTTGATAGATGAATGGATAAAGAAGAGATGGTATATATATATATATTAGATAAATAAAATATATATTAGAATATTATCCAGCCATTAAAAAAGAAAAAATCTTGTCATTTGTAACAACAGGGATGAATCTGGATAATATAATGCTAAGTGAAATAAGTTGGTCAGAGATTTCCAAACTCAAGGAGGCTAAAGAAGAAATCTTCCTTGATCTTCCCATCTGGTGGTTCAAGTTGTTCCTCGCCTTGTGGCAGCATATTTTCAATATCTGCCTCTGGCCTTCTCTTTTGTGTGTTTTTGTGTCAAATATCCCTCTGCCTTTTACTTGCAAAGACATCTGTCATTGGATTCAGGACCCACCTAAGTAATCCAAGATGATCTCGTCTCAAGATATTTAAATTAATTACAGAAAGATATTTTTTCCGGTTAAGGTCATAATCATGAGTCCAGGTAATTAAAGCATGAATATATCTTTTGGGGGCCTCTATTTAACCCATAACAGAGCTGGGGAGAGGTAAATCCAACATAGTTGGAGATTTCAATGCCTCCCCCTCAAAACTGATGACAAATAGATATACAATCAATAAGGACACAGAATACTCAACTAACACTATCAACCAACTTGAACTAATTGGCATTTATATAAAAATTACCTCAACAGTAGCTGAGTATATATTATTTATAAGTGCATCTGGAACATCAACCCAGAATTTCTTCTGGGCCATAAACCAAGTTTCAAAAATTAAAATTTTAAAGTTCTGAATTATACATATTGGGCCCTTTGACCACATGAAAGTACATTAGAAGCCAGTACCAAAAAGATACCTGAAAAATTTCCAAGCAATTAAAAAATAAATAACACATTTCCAAATAACCTGTGTACCAAAGAACATACTAAAGAGACAAAGCATTTTACAATGAATGAAAATGAAAACATAACATTTCAAAACTTGTCCAGAGTAACAATAACATTTATCTGAAGGAAATATATAGCACTTAATGCCCATATTAGAAAAGAATAAACATTGTATATATTTTACTTTGTGTGTGTGTATGTGTATGTGTGTGTGCAGATGAGATGATATAGATACAGACACCAAAAAAATAAGGTAGATATCTCTAAAGAAACAAAAGAGAAAAACAGAATGATAAATGGGACCACATTTATTTGCCTATATGCATTGAGAAAGAGTCTATATGAGGATTAGGTCAGATTTTAACTTCTGCAAAGCAACAGAGGCTAAAGTGCTGATTGCAGCACATGGAATGTAGTTTGCCTCACTTTGTAAAAACTGTAATTTGTGCAAGCCTTCTTCATCCCTTAATGAAAATTGTGATACTTCCTCTCTTTGGAAGTTATTATTGAATTCTATGACTGAAATGTGGTTAGCGGGAACAAAGCAGCCTCAGATATGAGAGCTGTATGAAATTACTTTCTGACTCGGGGACTACATCTGAGGTATACTTTGCAATTTCAACAAACTAGAGCACTAAGGCATAAAGAAATTTGGTGTTATCACCAAGGATCTCTGGGCCTGAGTGAAAGCATCTCTCAAACCATGAAATAAATTGATATAGTTGAGAGATATAGAACCCTCCAAAGAAACCCAAAAAACAAGTAAAATTTTAAAATGAACAAACACCACCAAATGAATTTGTAAATGCAAAACTCATTTCTAATGAAATAATACAATATCTTGGGGAAAAATAATCTCTTAGAAGCAAAGTGTATCTTTACTTTCAAGATATTAGATATAGTTTTAACTATGAAAGGGAAAGTAAAAGAAGAGATTGAACACTTTATACATGTAAACATCTGCATGGTTGAAGGTAGGCATACCAAGATTTATCAATTAACTAGGTAATTCTGCCCCCAAAGTGCCCTGAATTTAACTTTAATTTTTCCTTCAGCATGTGAGCCAAGAGCAAAACATGTAATGGAGAAACTGGAATCTCCATTTACTATCTATGTTTACCATATTCCCAGGAATTTTTGTGTACTGTTTTTCCTTCCATAGATAATTTCCACTCTCTATTGATAAGTATGAATATGAATTCTAATTATCATATTTCACAATAAAATGTACCACTTATTATAATGCTAAGTAATAAGTTGACATTGCCATTTTTCTCCAATTCTAAAATATTGACATTTTAAGAGAAATGGGTTTTTACTGACCCAAAAAGTTCTATTTTTAGTAATTAAAAAATGGTTTTTAGTAACAAAATACATTTAATTTAATCCATAGTGAGCAAGTATATACAGACAATATGATATACTGATATTACTGTAATTTCTTTCCATTTTGAAATCATTAAACTTGATTGAGTAAATCCAATATGAAGCTGATGATTATAAACACTTGTGTTGATTAGTATGAGATTAAAAAGACTTGAAAACATGATTTATTTTCTCTTTTAGCATTATAAAGTAAACATATGCAATTGCTTATTCTAAAAATATGAGCAAGGATAGACAATTAAATTGGATAATTGAAATATAAAAGAAAATAAAGATTTTTGTGATAGATAAGCATATTGCTTATCTATTGACAGACTACATACATATCAAGACTGTGTAAGTTTTTTCTTGTTGCAAGAAGCAATCTAATAGATTTAAAACTATATGAAATAATGGAAAACAAAAAAAATTCTTCCAAAAGTTATATTCCCTAGATATTTTATATGCACTTTTGCAAAAAAAAAAAAAAAAAAAAAAAAAAAAATCATGTCCACTGGAGCTTTTAGCTTACGGTGATGAAAAAATTACTATCACTAAATTTCTATGAGAAACATATGTTTCTATGAGAAAACATATTTAATTATTCAAAAAGAAGTTATCTAATTGACTTTCAAAAATATTTATTGTCACAATGAAAAACCTCTTTTTACTTACATGTAGCAACTTTTGCTTCAATCACTAATTTCACAGAGGGTTTCATTTGAATTATTTATATTTATTAGCCATACTGCCAAAACTTATCTACCAGGTGACAAAAGGGGTGCCTATACATCCTTACTGCGCTCTACCATAATCTAAAGCAGTAGTAAAACAACACAGCATAACTACTACAAAAGTTTGGAGACTATAGGTTTCTCTAGGGAGTATTTTGAGCTCTTCAGAAAGGAAACAAATTTAATGGTATTGTAAATACTGTAACTTTTAGAAATCATTAAATTTTATCTCATAAAATTCAATATTGTGTGGACATATTAGTTTCATATCTTTTTAATTTCTAAATTTCTTTAAGATGTAATTCCATATAATTCAAAACATTAATGGGTAACTTAATAAATAAAAGAATCTCATGTGTTAGTCATTTGTAATGGACTCTAAATTATTTGAGATATCCATATCTTTTAAATATTTGTATTTGGATTACCCTATGTTTGTAAAAGTGTCTTAGCAATAGAAAGCCACTAACTCATCTTTCAACTGAAGAATTCTGACAGATCACCTGAAATAACATTGTTAACGCTGTGCTTCTGCTCCTATTCAAATAAAATAATTATTTATTACACAGATGTTTTCAATCTGACTTAAGTAGTTGTTTCTCTATAAAACCTTATTAAATGAAGAAGTTTTACATGAGGGTGCCAGGGTGGCTCAGTGGGTTAAAGCCTCTGCCTTGGGCTCAAGTCATGATCTCAGGGTCCTGGGATCGAGCCCCACATCAGGCTCTCTTGCCTCTCTGCCTACTTGTGATCTCTCTCTCTGTGTCAAATAAATAAATAAAATCTTTTTTTAAAAAAAGAAGTTTTATATGGAAAATGGGAAAATAGCCCTTCTTTTTTTTTTTTTTTTAAAGATTTTATTTATTTATTTGACACAGAGAGATTGAGATCACAAGTAGGCAAAGAGGCAGGCGGAGAGAGGGAAGCAGGCTCCAGCTGAGAGAGACCGATGCAGAGCTCCATCCCAGGACCCTGAGATCATGACCTGAGCAGAAGGCAGGGGCTTTAACCCCCTGAGTCACCCAGGCGCCCCCAAAAATAGCCGTTCTAAACTCAAAGGAAATGAGTAGCCATGGTGACAAAAAGTATTTTTCTAATAATGACACAATTTGTCAAACAAGACTACTAATTCAATTGCCAGATGAATGATTATATTGCTTCTACATATGCGCCCAAGATCCTGTTGCATGTTAGAATGAAATCTGTTACAATTAACATATTCCATTTTCAATATTCTGAATCAAAGAATAAATAAAAGCTTTATATTAAAAAAGGGTGGCAGGGACTCATTAGTCAAGTACCAATAGTCTTTGATTCTTGAACACCAAGGCCTGGAATCCTTTAGGATTGTCTCTATAGAAAGTGTACCCAAAAGAAAATTAATATTAGGTAGTGCAATTTTATCTACATGTCATGGTTTACAATTATATTGATTTTATATTTTTCCATTTTTTAAAAATTATATAAATATTACTCATTCTATTAAATCTACTACTGACCACTTAAATATTGTTTAAATTGGAATAAAAATTTCCCTGATTCTAAAGGTGCCTGAAGGTCACTAAAAGATTATTATATTTACATTTTAATTTAAATACTGTGAATGAATACTCACCATTCTTCAACATTCATTATGTGTGCGTATCATTATTATTGGTTTTATTATTTTGAATTTTCTCAAAATATTTTCATATTTTTACAATCATTAAAACTAGTAATCTGCATCTAAAAGTAAATTATGTTTAGACAAGTTTCTTTAAGAGTTGCTACTGAACCCATGACACTTAGTGTTGCCTATGATTGTTAGTGAAAATTATCAGTGATGTTTTTAGTAGATGGTGAAGTCTTTTTTGATTACTATGTATGAAATTCCAATATTTCCTTAGAAGTTATTCCTAATTCAATACATGTCTGAATAATGATTCAAGTGTTTTTGCAAATTTATTGAGAAATTGAGTAACAAATTATATTTTAACATTATAAAACTATGAATAATTTTTTATAAATTTCTTACCACTCAAAACTCTTCTGCTGTACAGAATATTGTGACAATACATGCTTTGTTTCCTAGATAACATGGTCTATAGTTTTTCTGAAAGAAAGTAAGAATATTTTTACAATCCACATTCAAAGATTGTCTCAAATATAGCTTAAATTGCTGAGTTATTCACCAGTACAAAGGCTTGCTTAGAAGCACTCAGATCTAGACTCAATTGATATGCATGCAGATATCTCTTTAGAGGAAAAAAAAGATTGTTTATTATAGAAAAAGATCAAGAAATACATTTTTAGCAACTGTAATGAGCCTGCTGAAGACAAAAGTTATAACATCTTTCAGGGCAAGTGAAAAGTTGTGGAAAAATAGGTAAAAAAAATAGAATACTAAAATACTAAAACAGAATAAACTACTAAAATAGACTGGACTTGAGTAAAATAACACGGTATGTGGATTGAAACTGATATATGAAAACCTGTGGTTGGGGCGCCTGGGTGGCTCAGTGGGTTAAAGCCTCTGCCTTCCGCTCAGGTCATGATCTCAGGATCCTGGGATTGAGCCCCGCATCAGGCTTTCTGCTCAGCAGGGAGCCTGCTTCCCCCCTCTCTCTCTGCCTGCCTCTCTGCCTACTTGTGATCTCTCTCTCTGTCAAATAAATAAAATATTAAAAAAAAGAAAGCCTGTGGTTATACGTTGACTAGACATAATAACCTAGAACTCTAGTTTGACTAATTGAATGGGTATTAAAAATAAGTAGCATGTATTTCATGTAAGCTTCCCTCTTTATTGTGTGAGGGAAAACCCTTGTTCAACTATTCCTCAAGGCTGTACACAGACTAAAAGACAGATTCAGGTATACATTTATTTGTAGTTGCCTGACAGTGTTTAAGCCAAGGAACTCTATATCACATTGATAGATATCAAAGAATTGGATAACATGGTCTTTTTTTTTTTTTTTTTGCAAAGAAAGTGCTGCTTTCACAATCCATTGGAATTCACGAGCACAGATGTTTATTTTCCAAAGAGATGTTATTTTGCCACAGTAAGTATGATGCTTTTACTTACAGTGATCAGTACTACAAAGGGAGGAAAATAGGTCTCTATTTGCAACATACGGTTTTCAGAGTGCTGTTCAGATTCAATGTGGGCATGTATGTTTGTATGATTTTCCCATATGTGAGATGAGCAATATATTTCACAAAAATTATATCAGTTCTGTAACTTTCACAAAAATTGGGGACTTTCACTATTCTAGGTTCAGTAGCCTATGAAATAATTTTTTTAAAAGGGAAACAGAATGGTAATAAGTAATTTCTCAATGAATAATTGTTGGCATTTTGGACAGGATAATTATTGGCTTTATGGCACTGTCTTTTGCACTTCAAGATCTTCAAACTAATTTTATCATAGTGGCTAGCAATATTGCTGCTGGGTGTTTACCCAATTTGAAACTATATGAGCATACAAAAGCTTGCACACAAATATTTAAGCAGCTTTATTTAAAATTACTCCAAACCGATAGCAACCAAGATGCAGTTGGATAGGTGAATGGATAAACAGATTGTGACACATTTATGCATTTGAATACTATTCAAAAAATTGAATTTTTGAAATATATTTTGAAAAAAATATATAATGAGCTATCAAGCCACACAAAGATATGGATGTAAAGTTTGAAGTAAAGATTCTGACTTAAGTAACTCTGGAAATGAATAAAAACTAAGATGAATGGCAAAAGGAACTAAATATAAACACACTGCAGTATTCTACTTGGTAAAGTTGTTTCCCATGGGGGTATGGATTACAACTCTGAAACTAAATATACTAGAATTAATTAAAAATGATGAGTGGTGGGGTCAGATTTCTCATTGTTGGATTTAAAAATTACAAATAAGCAAGAGAGAGAGTTGGAATGATCCATATGGTACTGGATTCAATGAAAAATATCAATAGGAAATTAAGCTTAGCTTAATATAGATACAGATATATACATATAGAAATATTTATAGATATTTGAATATAAAGATATGTACCTTCTTACTATGTTATCTGAGAAGGCTGAAAGCAATGGTACTATAGTAGCAATGAATATAACTAGTGCCCAGATCATCTTTTCTAATACCATTTGCCAATGAAAAAGAACCAAGATTCCCTGAAGAAATAGCTGATTCTCAGGCTGGGGCAAGGAATATATAAAATGAGCATGGAGAATATTGTAGTGCCAGAAAGTTAAGAAGTCTTCAAAAATCCACCACAATGATGGTATATGTCAAAGGGTCACAGTCTGCAACTGAGTGAGCTCCCGATGGCCAAATCAGAAACAATTTGAGCCAACAGTAAAGAACATAACTCAAAATACAAAATAACACATAACACAAACATATGCTTAAACAGATGATAGATGATAAATGACAGTAGATAGATGATAGATAGATAGATGATAGATAGATAGAAGATAGATGATAGATAGATGATGATAGATGATAGATAGATAGATGATAGATAGATAGATAGATAGATAGATAGATAGATAGATAGATAGATAGATAGATAGATAAGTGATGGAAGAGAGCATCTCCCATACAGAATTCCAAATAATTTTGTAGATACTCAGCCTCAAAGAGGAGCAGCATATCTTCCTACTGCCTAAGCGTTGGTTATACATAGTGACTTCTTTCCAAAGAGTCCAGTAAGAAAAAGGAGGAGAAATACAGTGGAGAAATGTGACAAACACTAGCTCAACAAGTTGATCAAGTTTAATGTGCAATGCGATATCATGTTGATACCATGTGCCCTTGATAAAATGTGTTTAGAATGGTCTTTTATGTTTGTGATCTTTCTCCACAAAACCCACAAACCCTGGTTTAATTGTAAGAAACTCATCAAATCCCAAAGAAAGGGCATTATACAAAATACTGCATCAGTGGTCTTCAAAACTGCTACAGTCATCAAAAACTAGGAAAGGCTGAGAAACTGTCACAGTCTAGAGGAGGCTAAGTAGCCATGGCATTTTGTGGAAATAACATGCTGGTGTAGCAGAGAAGTCCTAGTTTAGAAAGCTGAAAGTACACAGAGCAGCTGATTCCAAGAGCTGGCAGCCACAGCAAAATGACTAGGAGGATTTTGGATAAGCATATAGTAATCCAACACAAATTTGGGTTTATGTTTTTTACCTCTAATAACTTAATAAGGCTTTCTTTTTCAGTCTCTCGTAAGCAGTGTTGAAAATAACTATTTTGTTCCTCTATAAAGTTATTATGTAAACCAATTCAAATAATGTATAATGTTTTGCATGAGTTAAACTGCTATAGAGATATGCTTTTTGATATATCATTACTTTATTGCTATTTTGCTTTGCTTATCAGAAACACTGACTACTATGATCCTGTTATCTTCCATATTTCCCTAAGATAATGTGATTCTGACTTCCATTTTGTTGTTCATGAGATAAGATGTTTCTGCAAGTATCTATAAAGCTATTGTAGATGTATCCCTTATTGGATGTTCCTTCTCTCACTACTTTAATTACATCCTTCTGACTATAACAGAGTATCAGAATAGGCTACTTTTTCATATTAACAATTCCACCTTGAAAAGTTCTTGGAATTATACTAAATCCTTAATGTGAAAATACTTTTTTCCTATCACAAAATATGCATGGGCTTACCCTTCATATAGTGATGATTATAAGTACATTTTAAGCTTCTGTCAGTTACAAAATTTTTTTTTGATATGCTAGATGCCAGAATAATATTGACATGAATGTAAAATGTGTGCTTTAACTAGGAAATCACATTTAAGATTTTTAAGAATCTGTAAAATTCTCACATAGATGTGCATTTTATAGATCATCAAACTTGCATGGGTGAAATGGATATTCTCTTCTTGGTTATTGTGTAATAGATTGATGTACATTAGTGGAATATATTGGCTGAAAGCCTGGGGCTTTCCAGCATTTGCCAGGTGATAACATTTTGAATATATGAATAAGGAATATGAAAACCTCTAAATACAGGGATAGGTATGCAGGTGGGTCTAAATCTATTTAGACATTTAAATACAGGAAGTTGAGAAATGTGGGCAAAATTTTAACTATGAACAAAAAATGTGGAGATTTTAATATGGTATAAAGGCAGCATGTTCTAAAGTTTGATTCTCATTTCCATTACCTGCTTCACTTAGAAATTATTATTTTTTTAAATTTTTTAAAAGATTTTATTTATTTGACAGTGAGAAACACAGCGAGAGGGAACACAAACAGAGGGAATGGTAGCAGGAGAAGCAGGCTTCTTGCGGAGCAGGGAGCCCGATATGGGGCTCGATCCCAGGACGCTGGGATCTGACCTGGGCCGAAGGCAGACGCCTAAGGACTGAGCCACCCAGGCGCCCCTCATTTAGAAATTATTGAAAAATTAGTGCCCTCCAAATTCTAACTCTCTTCTTCTATTATGGGATCTTTTCACAGTGTAGTTATCAAGTGCTTACTATGTGCGGACATGGAGTAACCTTATGTTGAGGAGAAAGTGGGTTCCTTTAATCCAGTATGGAAATTGTGGTAGAGTAGGTACATGGCAAACAGAATCAAGACAGTGTCTTTGTATTCTCTCTTCTTAAGAAGGACTGAATTTTTTTGCAGATATGTACAAATCCAAATATAACAAAGATGTCTTCTTCATGCAAAAACATTAAACAAATCTGAATATAAAACTCGGTACAAAATTGAAATAAATTAGGCCCTCAGTGTTTTTTTGTGGGAACTTGCAGACAGATCTGCTTTATGCTATTTTTAATGGAGAGATATGGTAATAGAAATAAATACCCAAATACGTATACAATCATAAATTATGATAACTTTTTCAAAGAAAAAATCCCAAATTTCTAGTTAACAAACTGTTAGATAATAAATGAGTATCATTTAAAGACACCAAATTGTGATAATATACATTCAGGTATAAATATAAATATTTATATACCATATATATATTCCCAAAATACAAATTTTTTAAAACAAAAGGCCTGGACTTTATCAATTCTTCCACCATACCCCTACCCCCCAACCAAGGACCTCATGGAATATCAGCCAAGGTCAGCACACCTTCTGGCTGGGCAGCCCGAGGTATCTCAGAAGATGGCTCTCTTTCTCCAGGTCCTACCACCTGGAGCATGTCCCAAAATGGGACATGAGGCTGATGCCGATGAAGTCTCCATGCGGGCTGCCCTCACAGCACTGGCACTGGGTCCAGAGGCATAAGAAGCACTCCTCCAGCTAGACACCTCTTTCTGATACAGCTCTGATTCTTGGGCTGGCAGAATTTACACACAGCTCCCTGGTTGCTGAGGGCAGTGTAGTCCCAGATGCAGCAATTGTGGCAGGGGCCAGGAGGCTGCCCACCATGGAGATGAACTCCGTCTTTGCAGAGGCTATGGTTCCCTTAGGGCCCTTGCCTAGAAAGGTCAAAGAGGCCAGGAGCTCCCTGGCATGTCCTGCACATCCATGGGTATGCTGTGCTCCAGCATGGCCATGCCACCTCCTTGGCACAACAATGATCACATAAAGAACACAGTGGCCCAAGCTGGTGCGCTCCCCGGGTCCTCTTTCCTCATCCTCCAAGGCCTGCTTGCCCTGGTGATGAGTAGCTGGGAGATGGCCATGCAATTGCACAGCAGGTCGGAGTGGGGGACATCCTATATGTGGGCCACTATACCTGCCGGGCCTCTGTATATGAGTACGTGGTGCAGCAAGGCTCTCAGGGAGATGGCCGCTGGGCAAATGCACATATATATATCTACATCTATCTATCTTCTATGTATCTATGTATTATTTATCTACCTGTCTCATAATAAAATGTCTCTCTCATTTTAAGTGAATATTATTTCTTGACCTTTTTTTGTCTAATATTAAAATAGCTTTCCAATTCTATAAGGCCACTGTTTACACTGTAAATGTTTTTCCATCATTTCACTTCAAAGCTATTTGTGTTTTGGGATCACATAGGTGGATCTTGTTTATAATCTAGTCTGACAATTTCAGGTATTTGGACTTTTTATTCCATAAATATTAATTCATTTAATTATTAATGTGGTTGGGTTCATGGTGCCACTTTGCTGTTTGGTTTGTCTTTTTTTCCCCTTAGATACCTTCATTTTCATTAAGAAAAGATTTTGTATGTCTCATTTTAATTCCATTGTTGATTTCCTTATTGTATTTTTTTTCCTTACTGGTTATTCTATAATTAAATATACATCTGAGCTTATCACAAACTGCTTTAGAAGAAAAAAGAACTAACTCTAGAAAGATACAGCAAATTTAATAGAGTTCTATTTCTTCATTCCTCTTTTTTATTACTATCATATATTTTATACCTTTGTCTTCTTTTATTTATTTATTTGACACAGAGAGAGAGAGAGTGTGTGTGCACAAGCGGGAGGGGCAGAGAGAGAGGGAGAGAGAGAAACTCAATCAGGCTCCACGCCCAGCACAGAGCCCAACTTGGAGCTCCATCCCACAAACCCAAGATCACCACCTCAGCTGAAACCAAGAGTGTACACTCAACTGACTGAGCCAGGCAAGTGCCCCCATTATATTTTATTTTATATTATTACAAACCCTGGTTACTATGTAATAATTATTAGTTTAAACAATCTTAGTTTTAAAATACATTAGGTGGTTCTTATTCTTTCCTATAGATTTGACTTAGTGTTGTTTTTGTCCAGCCTGAAGACTTCTTTGGTCTTTTGGGGCAGATCTGATACCAAAGATTTCTCTCTCTCTCTCTCTCAATGGGAAAGTCTTCATTTCTCTCCTCCTCTCTCTCTCTTTTTTATTTTTTTCATTTCTTTTTCACTGAATATAGAATTTATGTTTTCTGCATTTAGCCAATGTTTAAAATGAATTCTTTTATGCATTTCCTTAAGAGGGTAAATGTTTCTTTTTTCTGAAAATTTAATTTTTGTTTACTCAGAAACTTAGAATTGCAGTGTGCTTTATTTGTTTGTTTGTTTGTTTGTTTGTTTGCCTTTTACTTTGATCAGTTCCATTTCCTTTCTGATCTGCTATTTTGGATATCTCTAGCTTTATCTTAAGTTTGGCCCTCTTCTGCTCCATAGGAAATTCTCATATATTCTTTGTCCACAATCATTTCCCAGATCTTAGCTTTCTGTTGTGTTGTGCCTTAATGCCCCTTATTGATTCATCCAGATTCTCCTGCTTTTGAAGACTCAGACATCAGTTCACTAAAGCCCTCAGGCTGTGGAATCATATTATGCTATCTAAGTGGCTTCACTAAAGCCGCATCTATTTTGACTGAGAGTTGTACCAGTAAATAAAAAATTGATTCACATTCTCTGACATTTCTCAGTTTTCTTTCCTCTTATTCATTAAGAACATATGCTCTGTAGGTCATAATATTTAAGCTTAGTAGTACCCTGACATTATCCCTGGCTTTGCCCATATAAATTTATGCCTGTCAAGTATGTTGTGTCTATTATAATTAATGTAACAAAAGTAACAAAATGTAGCATTAAAAAATTCCTATTTGTAATTTTTCAGAGATATATAAATGAGTGTGGTTGTTGTTTTTGGCTTCAAAATATGGGTTTTTTCAATCTACTTGCCAAGTTATCATTGCAAAAATGATATAATTTATGCAAATATTGGCTAGCAAATTTAAGAGGTTAGAGGATTCATAGTTCCTGGCACAACTATCACTAATTCCTAAGATACTTTAGCAGCAGAAAGACATTTAATCATTATTCAAAAGTAACTATGGAGGGCATATTATGTTTGGCAGGTTTTTTTTAAAACTCATTTTAATTGTGTAATTTATTTTTTGTTCTTAAATCAAATATATAAATATAACTTAATTTTTTTATTTTCTAATTTTAAGATGATATTACTTCACCTATAGACAAAAAAACATGTAAGTAATAATCATGGAACAAAAATTGCATTTGGCATCGTTGCTGACTAATTATGATGCAAACTGATTTAGAAATAAAATTGAAGCTAAAAGTAGCATTTGTAATGGCAGTCTTCATTTCTCCAGAGCTTTTAGCCAGAAGTTCATTTATTTAACAAAAATGTATATTGCCAGGCACTGAATAATGGAAGAAAGAAGAGGAGGGCATGGAGGAGGGACAGATGGAAGAGGAGAAAAAGGATGAATAAGAGGAGGAGGAAAAGAAGTAAATGATATCTTCTATCCAAGAGCTTAAAATCTGACACATAATGTGAAGAAAGGACATAGTAGATAAATAGGAATGAATTAAAAGTCTTAATTATTATGCAAAATTTCTCTTTTCATTGACTTCTACATAAATAAATTTAATTGAATAACTTGTAAACAATTGTTGGTAGTGAGTCATTTATGACTTGATTTACTGATCTATTTACTTGAGATGGCTTGTCAATTGTTTTAAATAATGAATAATTTTATATTTGCAGGTAGTTTTAAATTAATTAATAATATGCAAATAATTTATAACACCAACTTTAGCCATAGTAATTCAACAAAATATTACATTTGAGGACAATGGTGGAAATAACAAAATGCTAAATTTGCCCTTAATTCATATTTGCAAACTTAAAGGCCACTGTGTTTAAGATTTAGACATACACATACATTTGAAGAATGATTACATGCATGCCAATAATAACAACAGAGATTCAAGCAAAATATTTTGTCATCTCTTCTATTTAAACCAGTGGGCAAAATCTACTTTTCATTAAGCTTATTAAAAAGAAAACATAGGTCAATAAATAAAATGTATGTGAGTATTTAAATTATACATAGGCATATTTATTTATATTTGTACTGAATTGATCACAACTCCCACAAGGCATTTGGGTTGTCCCCTCGCACAATGATTCTGGGCTTGACCACATGACTTGCTTTGGCTGTGTGGATATGAAAAACTTAGGCATAAGCAGAAACTTGAAATGAGCTTGAAAAGTGAGGCTTATCTTCTGTGGGCTTTGCTTGAAAACCCAAGATTACCATTGGAGTAAGCTCAACTCCATGAGTCATTTTCTGAGAAGAACTGAAGTGATCCAACGAGCAACCAGCCAGCAACCACCCAACCATGAGAAACATGAATGAAACAATGCTCTCTCATCCAACCACCAGCTGATTTTTCAGCTTTCCAAAAAGAAAAGGCCTTTTAAAAATCAGCTAAGGTGATCAAGAGCACAAGATAGGAAGACGGAAAAAGTCCATTGTATAGAAAATTTGTCCACCATGTCTTGAATAGCATTCAATGGAAAAATCATAACTGAGCAAATTTAATAAAGAAGAAAATGTACATACACTCACTAGCAGTTCATCAAATATGAAATAGTATGGACATACGTATAGGTTTTCTTTATGCCCATTAAGACTAAATTAAAAACATGTGAGGTATGGATGGGAAAATGAGCACACTCACACAAAACTGAGGAAAATGCAAACAAATAATTTTGGAAAACGTTTTGCTAAATTCTATCAAAAATTCATATTCACTTCAAGAATGGGTATGTTGGAAAGGAAACTATCAGTTCTGCCTTATAAAACTTTGTTTTATATTGCTTTGTTTATCTGTTTTGATAAATTTTATACTACTTATTATATTGAGATTCAGCATATAAAGGAATTTCAGTTTTTCCAAAGAAATACTTTTAGAAGAATATTTAGGTCTGAGGCAACAGTCATTATAGTAATTAAAAATTATTAGAATTAAATGTTTTTTATCAATAATTTATTCACTGACTTAGTCATTCTTTTCACTTTCAGTTAAACTTAGAAGAATATAGTTCTAGAATATAATGTGAAGTACTGTTTGTGCTTCCTACCCTCACATGCTTAATAGGTTAGTAGAAGAAAGAAAAAATAAACATTAGTTGACAAATGTTATTTTGTGAGAAATATCATATGATATAGGAGCCCGTGAAGACCATTTAATCCAGTTTTAGGGGTTAAGGATAGGAAATGCTTCCTAAGAAAATCATAATTAATTCCTGAAAATGACAATGTTGGTGAAAAGGAAGAAACGAAGCAGGAAAAAAAAAGAGACTGTTTCTGGCAAAATGGACAAAATTTGAAATGATATACATGTGGGAGAGGCAATAATATATTCAGAGATCTAAATGCTGTTATTCTCAAGATAATGGTTATAGAGTTTGTAAAATAATCTGGTGGAAACATGGAATTTTGAGACACCAGGTTAGAAGTCTTAGTTAAAATGAGGACAATCTTGGAAGGACAACAACTGTGGAAGTAAAGAAAAATTAAAAGACATTAAACTGTTGTTATTGTTGGGGCGTCTGGGTGGCTCAGTCAGTTAAGCATCTGCCTTCGGCTCAGGTCATGATCCCAGAGTCCCGGGACTGAGTCCCACATTGGGCTCTCTGCTCAGCAGGGAGTCTGCTTCTCCCTCTGCCCCCCCCCAACCTGTTCTCTTGCTCTGTCTCTCACTCTCTCTAAAATAAATAAATAAATAAAACCTTTTTAAAAAACTGTGGTTATTGTCGACAAGATATTACATATTTCTAGATAGGACCACTATAAATGATAGGGAGGGCATTTTTAGTCTGTTAATTGATATTTTCATATTACTGAATACCAGTACAATCATTGTGAGCAAGTTTTTAACTTCTAAATTTGTTTAAATCTTGTAATGCTGTACTTACTTACTATTTCTTTTTTTTTTTTAAGCGTTTATTTATTTATTTGATGGAGAGACAGCTAGAGAAGGAACACAAGCAGGGTGAGGGGGAGAGGGAGAAGCAAGCTCCCCACTGGGCATAGAGCCCAATGCGGGGTCAATCCCAGAACCTTGGGGTCATGACCTGAGCTGAGGGCAGATGCTTAATGACTGAGCAACTCAGGCACCCCTCTACTTACTAATTCTTATGATACTTTTGAATGTTATCCCTTCTTTATGAATTATGTATTTGTTTAAATGGGCATTAGCAAATACATTTCAGAGTGATTCACAATAATACTCTATCATATGGTCTGGCAATTCCGATATATTGTAGCCAAATTTGCTGCTTGTTTTACACTTTCTCCTTTGAACTGACTGTATAGTCATATCCAACATGTTAGTTCCCTGTTGTTGTTTTTTGCATATAAAATCAAAGAATGATCACAGGAGAATCAAGATATTAAATACTTAACTTTTAAATTGAAGAAAGGGATCAAAAAAGTGGGGAATTTCCATCACATGGAGAAAGCTTGCTTTAAAATTAAGCTAACAGATGAAAGCAGAGCCAAGTAATCAAGAAGGAGACAGACATAGCAAGACAAGTAAAGAGATTTAGAACCGTCCACTTAATTTAAACCTCTTGATCAAGCCGCATATCAAAGATTCCATTCGTTTACTTGATGGTAATGTAAGTCAATACTGTCTTTCATTTTCAGGTAATTTGTGGGACATTGCATTCATCACTATTTTAAAGTGTATAAATAAAATGCTTCAATATACATTTATTCTAATATTCTTCATAATACACATCGTATCTTCACTTATTCAAAATACATTTTCCGTGCATATCTTGAATGTCTCTAATAATTTGTCTTTTAATTAGTAATTGTAGACTGAATTCAATTTTAACATTTAAAAAATTTTTGAAAAATTATATAGTCAGTACTCATGAGCACACACGCCCCCTTAATACCCATCACCCGGTTACCCCAGCACAGGGTGTTATACATAACAAGTAAATCATTGAACACTACATAAAAAGCTAATGATATATTATATATTGGCCAATTGAACATAATAAAAAATAAAGTATAAAAATTTATATAAAGTCATGACTTAAATATTTTTTTAAATAAGTTTTAAATAACTTAAATAACTTAAGGGGTTATTAGGTATATAAATTTTAATTTAGAAGGGAAAATCAGAAATGAATCATTATACCATTTAAGAAAGGGAAATCACTGAGTCTGTTTTCTTAGCAAAGTGAAGTTGATGCAGTTTTTAAAAGGGCCCACCTTTCAAGGATAGTGAGAGTACATGACACTGCCTGTTGTAATTAATGAATTATAACAGGACACCCAAATCATTAGGATTCTCCCTCAAAAATCATCAGTGTGTCATGGCAGATAGGAAATTGATAAACAATGTTAATATTCTTTGTCTGGTGATATTAACTGAAAATATAAAGTTCCAATATAAATTTGAACTTGGAAAATTTTACCCAAAACAATGTTCAGCAATAATGCAGACATAAATTCTCAATATAAGTATATTGATAAGTTACACAAAGTAAAGAGAAATAAATATAAAACTTTTAACTCTGGATCTTTAATCAGTTTCCTAAAATGTAAAGATAAGCAAAAATAGTGTGCTTAACACTGAGCAAAATTTTGTGTATAAAATTAAGAAGAAGGCACTAAGTACCTTTGTATGTCTTTTTCTGACAGTATTTCAGGGTTAAATTTTGTTCATTTCAGTAAAAAATATGATTACCTACTCCATGTGAGTCATTATGTTAGATACAAGGTATAAAAATATTAACGGAAATTCTCTTAACTTGTCGGGATTTACAGAAAATCTTCAGGAACAGTAATAGTGGTATGAATGAAGTGGCACAGGTGCACTTATAAGGAACCCTTGTGTTAGTGGAGATATCACAGAACATGTATTTTTGAAAAGCAATCTGTAAACCCATCGATCACGAGGGTAAGAGAGGGGCTTTCCAGAGACTCAAAATTAACCAAGAAAGAAAACCAAAGAACCAAAAGCATTCAAAACAGTTGTAGCGGCATATGCAGGGTGAGAAGTGGGTTGAGAAAAGGATGAATGATGAGCTGGAGACCAAGCACGAAACCTGCTTGTTTTCAGTGAGGAACTTCAGGTGTGTGCTATGGGCAATAGATACGTATAGTCACATAGCTCTTCGAAACAGCTGTATGAAGGATGATGTGAGGGACGTCTGCACTCCTAGCCGGCCATGTGTACCTGACAGAAGTTGTAAAAAATGATTCCTGGCTTTCGACCCTCAAAGTGAGTTTAGAATGTAGGGTAAGACTATGTCACATGTTTCAAACCTCTAGGGCTATAATAAGTTGTGACCTGACAGGTGGCTTTTGCCTTAGGGGGTCATGCTATAACCTAAATAGTACACTTTTCCGAACCTAACTGTGTAGCACATAGGGAGTAAGAACAAAGGGTGCATGCCTAAAACTGGGAATGACTGAATGATCTTTTGCCTCATCCACGGTACGTGACCCTTGTCCTTTCTAGGTTCAGCAAGCGTGGCCCTTCAGTGCTTATGTTAGACTCTGGGATACTTTCAATGTCCTTTAACTTCTTGACTTATCCTCTAAATTCAGAGGACCGAAGAGTTAGTTTTCTATTTTACTAGGACTTCATACATGAAAAAAATCATAATTTTAAAAAATTTGAATAAATAAATTTTAGGGGTGGCTCTACTTTATTATAAGCAGAGAGCATAGCCTACGGATATACTTGTTTACTAGCTTACTTTTCAACTTTTAAAATTTATTGAGATTTTCCTCAGAAAAAGTGCAGTCAGTTTTGTAAATATCAGTAAATGCAATGTGTGTATAAAGTAATTTGTTTAAGTAACTGTTTCACGCATTTCCATGTGAATAAATTATTCCTTACTTTGGTTCTTTTGGGGTATATAATGTCATTCGTGTTAATTTTGCTCTTCAAAAGCTAATACTTGACTTCTCTTGATTTGTGTTTTAAAGTCATTGATTCATATTGATTTAAACATAAGTCAAACATACTTCTGTGTGTTTTGTTTACCTTCTGGTAGCATGACTAAAAGCATTTAAATGTGATTGGTTAATATTGTATGAAAGTAGAAATATTTCAGTTGGATTTAAAGAATGAGTGGAAAGTAAGTAGGAAAATACATTAGATAGGCATTCTAGGAAGACCAAATGAGGACTAGAAAGGCAAGGAGAAAATAGCCAGATGAATGGTGGCATCTGTCTATCTAATCTATCTGTTATGTATTTGTGGAGTTAGTAACAGAAACTCAAACTAAACCATTTGCACAATAAAGAAAGCCATTGATCCTCATATATCAAAGTTCATTGCTAGACAGAATTTTAATGCAAATAAGTTTAGTGTCTCAATTCTGTTTTTACTGTCCTAATTCTGTTTTTGCAAACTCATATTCTTTCTATATGTAGGCCAGTTCCTCTCAAAGACAGTAGAAGGATATAGGGTTATTTGGGGCACAAAGTCATTTTCACTTTTCCAGTTTTTTCTCATAAGATGAAGGGAAAACCTCTGAGGCATCCCTGGGAATCTGTCCTTGAAGTCATCAACCTATATTAAATCACATGTATTTTTAAACAAATCATGGCATTGTTTATTTAACTTCCCTTAGATCTAGACATCCTTGCCTTTGAGGCAAGGTCATTTCTCTAAATCACATATTGCTGTTACAACTCCAAGGCAGAGGGTGAACAAATCTGCAAGGTTAACTATAGTGCCTAACATAGTGTCTGTCTTCCAGGAATTTTAAGTAGCTGATTTTGATGAGAAAAGATTCCATATAAACTTATTATCTTACTAAATTGCTATTTTAGATGAATTCAGTGAATTAATGTTGTTACATGTCCTATTCTTAATGATTTAATACATAGAATTAAAAATATGAAGGTTAATTTAATTGGCAAAAACCATGTTTTTAAAAAAGTAAGGAAATGTTAATTGAATTATTTTAAAATATTTTGAGAATATGAAAGTGGGAGTTTCCATTGTGATATATTTTTTGAGAGTTCAATGATTGGTACTTGTGATTGTTGCTGAGACAAAACTAATTGTTCTTACAGTAATACATATATCAACTGGTTGTAGAAATTCTTGTGCAATGATGCCTAGGTGGCTCAATTGGTGGGGCATCAGCCTTTGGCTCAGGTCATGATCCCAGAGCCGATGTCTGGCTCCTGGCTCAGGAGGGAGTTTGCTTATCCCGCTCCCTCAGCCCTTCCTCCTCTTCCTGCTCATGCTCTTTCTCTCTCTCAAATAAATAAATAAAATCTTTAAAAAAAATAAGAAGTTCTCGTGCTTTTTTTGTTCTTATATCAAGAATAACATCTCAAAAATTATTTAATTCCATGCTTAAGTTCCACCTATATTTTCATTTTATATAACTTTTGCATTATACTTATGAAAAAGAAAGTGTTAGTCTATACTTTCCATGTCTGTAGTCACTATCAAATTGACTTGGCATTCATATTCTTTAAACTGATATTGTCCAATGACACTATCATTAATGAAGAAAATGTTGACTAAACTGTGCTGCCCAATATAGTAGCTACTAGCCATTTGGCTCTTGAGCACTTGCAAAGTGGTCAAGTTATCAGTGCAAATGGCAAGCTTAATATATCATTTTATATAAATTAATATTTTTTAAAAATAAAGTCTCAAGTGGCTAGTGGCTACCATGTTGAATTAGCACAGGTTTGGATTGAAGAGGAGATGTTTGGAATACCAAATAAAGTACACTCAAGAATGTCTAGCTAACGATATATTGGAAATGGCATGTATAACAATATTAATGATCTACATATCATTGGAGGAACTATAGGAATAACATGAATGAGAACAAGATTATATTATGCTTTTCATTATGGGCTATATTTTCTGACTATAACAAAACATGATGTCGTTACATTTATGTTATAATAGTAACCTGTAACTAGCATCAATAATTAAATCCACAATGGTTGCTACAAGTGCAATAAAATGCCATCTGCATCATTTCTAAGAGGTACAGTTTCTGTTTTAAAATGTATTCTCTTTACAAATTCTTTGTGCACTGTGCATTTCATAACATTGGATTAATAGTCATTCCACATATAATAAAGGCATTAATGTACATTAATGTGAAAAATAAAAAAATCAAACTAACTTCTAGATGTAGGCAGATACTCAATAGTTTATCGGTGGTATTTATATTAATGCTAATTTACTTCTATGTTGTTACTGTGTTCACAAACATCCACACATATATCTTAGAGTATTACATTCTATTTTCTAAAGGCAAATCCTATTTGAATTCCAAATATTGATCTCCTGACAGATTTATAGCATATGTTCATTTAATCATGTCCAATAATACCTAACTTTATTTACAGCACTTTCACTATAAAATTTTGTGAGGGATTTTTGCCACTAGTATGACTATTAGACACAATTAAATTAAAAGATTAAAAATTCAAAATACCCACCAAACAAATGGTTAACTGAGACTGGAACCCTGCAATTTCTTACAGGAACTACTCTGTGTTTTCTACCGGGTCAGGGATATAGAAAGACTGTCTGGCCACTGATTTCCTAAGACAACACCCATTGAAAACATTCCAGTAATACTTCAGTAATACCCACAGATGCATTTTAATCACATCATAGCTTACTGTATTTAGAAATATACTACAGTTGTGTTGAAAAGGGAATGGAAATGTAACAGGATAAATTGTTCACTCAACCTTCTCATTTTTTCATTTGTTGCATTTTCAGAATGAGAACTAAAATGATTTTTATAGTCCGTCGTTGCCATACATTAAAGTATAACATGGAATTATATAAATAGAGACCTAATCTACGTGCCAGGATCAGTACTGACACTTTAAGATATTGATCTTCTGGGGCACCTGGGTGGCTCAGTTGCTAAGAGTCTATCTTCAGCTCAGGTCATGACCCCGGGGTCTTTGGATCGAGCCCCGCATGGGGCTCCCTGCTCGGCGGGAAGCCTGCTTCTCCTGCTACCATTCCCTCTGCTTGTGTTCTCTCTCTCGCTTTGTTTCTCTCTGTCAAATAAATAAAATCTTTAAAAAAAAAAAAATAGGATATTGATCTACTCATGAACATCTGGGTAGCTCAGTAGGTTGAGTGTCTGACTCTTGTTTTCAGCACAGGTCATGATCTCAGGGTCCTGGAATGGAGCCCTTTGTTCAACAGGGAGTATGCTTGAAGATTTTCTTCCTCTTCCTCTGCACCTCCTCTTGTTCTCTTTTTCTCTCTCTAAAATAAATGAATGAATCTTAAAAAAAAAAAAAAGAAAAGAAAAAAAATGATGGTTCTCCTCTATTTAACTGAATTTTTGATAGGTTTTTTCTTAACTATTGAAAACTGACCTCCTTCTCTTAGAATATCTACTTTAGAAAACTGGCAATTATAAATGCCTTCTCTGCACCTTTGAAATATAGTTATATCTTCTCCCACCTTCTTGCTAATTTTATAACTCAGGAAATGTATTTTTCAATAAACTGCAAGCCTCTTTGAAGGTTTGCATCTCTTTGAAATGTAAACATCAGGATAGTGAGACTATCTCCTAGTATCTGTGAGAGGATAGGAGACTAACTTTGATGGCCACCAATCAGCAAACACAGATGGCCTAATCATGGAGAAAAACATTTGTAAATGGGAATAATTCACCGTGATCCTTAACAATCCCATTGACCAACCCCCCTGCTAACATACTTCATACTTTTTCCACTGATTCAGTCCAAAGTTTAATATCTGTCCTGCCTTATGGGGCACTTGGGTGGCTCAGTCCTTGAGCAGCTGCCTTGGGCTCTGGTCATGATCCCGGGGTCTTGGGATCAAGCCCTGAGTGGGGCTATCTGCTCAGTGGGAAGGCTGCTTCTTCCTCTCCCACTCCCCCTGCTTGTGTTCCCTCTCTCATTGTCTCTCTCTCTCTGTCAAATAAATAAAATCTTAAAAAAAAAAATCCATCTTGCCTTTTGTTTCAGTAGAGAATCCCAGCTTTCTACCATCCAGCAATAGTCTTTTTTTCTCCCCATACTTCAATAGTCTTTTTTTAAAAAATATTTATTTATTTTGAGAGAGAGAGTGCACAAGCAAGAGAGCACAAGCAGGGGGAGCAGCAGAGGGAGAGGAAGAAACAGAATCCCCACTGAGCAGGGAGCCCAATGTGGAGCTCCATCTCAGGACCCCCGAGATCATGACGGAAACTGAAGGCAGTTGCTCAACTCACTGGGCCGCCCAGGTGCCCCACTACTGCAATGGTCTTAAATAAAGTCTTTCTTGTCTGATTAAATTTGCCTACTGAAATTTTTGTTTTGATAGCTTTTTTTATATCTTAGTTTCTTCATTCCGCTTTTTTTCTTCATTTTTATAATGTGTAAAGTGTTTTTTTTTTCATAAAGGAATACAGCATACCCACCTATTTTTTTTCTTATATAATACAAACTACTTAAAGATTAAAGCCAGAATATGTAAGTATCTTTCTGCATTCATTTAATAGTATACATACCTGTGTTTTTGGATTTTAATGCTGACTCAACAAATCAACACAAATTTAGCAGCTGAAAAGACATATTTGTCATCTCACAGTTCTAGAAGTCATGAATCCAAGCAGGCATAGCTGGGTCTTCAGGGTCTCACAAGGTGTCAGCAAGATCACAGTCATTGCTGTAAACTTCAGGGACGAATCTGATCCCAATCTCCCCAGGCTACAGAACTGAAGTCTCCATTTTCTTGCTAGCTCTGAGCCTCACAGCCAGGGGTCACCCTCCTCCTCCAGAGCCTGTCCAAGATCCTTTGTTTGTAGTCAGTCCTTTTTTCCATTTCAAAGCCAGTAACAATGAGTCATCAGACCTCAAATCTCTCTGACAGCCCCAAGTGCCTCATCTTTCCTTTGCTTTCTACTCCCTCTGAACTCTGACTGACTCTTTTCCTTTTTTAAGGGCTCAATTGATTACACAGGGCAGACCTGGATCATCCTGGCTAATCTTCCTATTTTAAATTCACCTGATTAGTAACCTTAATTCCATCTACCAAATCCTTCCACATTAGTGCCTGGATTAGTTTTTAATTGAATAAGGAAGGGATAGGAATATTAAGAGAAAACTTTTAGCTGCCTATGGATATTTCTAATATCCATTCACAAGAGAAGAAGGGATTTTATGTAATAAATGCTGATCATTGACCAAACTTGATGGCTTTGCACTTTGAAAGGAAAGCATAGCTAATGGTGGCTACTCTATCTAAAATGGTAATACTTTATATAAAGTCAGCAAACACAGCTAATTATTATGTCATATCACGGCATCCTTGATGTAAGTAGAAAAAGGACTATTTTACTCTGATTTGGAACAAGGGTAGAATTTAATAACCTTGATTATCATAAAACTAAAGTTGATTCTGTAATTTGTTATTTTTGAGGGCCACTCTGTATATGTCAATATGCTAATTTCTAGAGATGAATAATATACACTTCTACCCTCTAGGCACAGGCAAGTGATTTTATGTCTAAATTTAAATGGTCATGTTTTATGAATCAGGACACACTGATTTATTGTGAATGGCTTTAAACCTGCACTCTATATCTGTGATTTCAAATCTGCTGTCTGCTTTCCTTAGAGCATATCTAATTGTCTTCATGTGCCAGAACTGGTCTTCACCACTTGCCCAAATATACATTCTTCTGGATTTAAATAAATTCTAGCAAACCATTAGTTTTTTTTCCTCTGCATGTTTACAAAATTTGGAAATGTGGTTTTTAAAAATGGCATAGTGCAAGAGTTTTTAAGTCTGAATCAAGAGTGAGGAACCAGCTCTTGCGCACACATAAGAGGATTATCTACTTATACACATACATATTTTCATGGCTTCTTGATATTTTCGGTTGTGTTTGAGGTGCTTGGCTCAAAGCAAAGAAAAGATAAAAATTGCTTTTAACATGTCCTCTGATATAAAGGAAATGTTATTGTAATATACTTTAAGAAACATTGAGTTCTAGGTAATAGGTATATTACTTGTTTTGATAAAATTGTAGAGAGTGATATTATATAGTTAATGTAGATTACATTGGTAATTTAAATTTTCACTTTTATGAATAAAATTGAGATAATGAGAATTTATGTCAAGAGAATCATACATTTGAATTAAAATACATTTTTAATTCTTTATCCTTACAGGATTATTTTTTCAATATATCTGATTTTAAACAGGCCTCAAATTAATCACTTGACACTATATGATGAAAAACTATTATTTATTTATTTTACTACTGATACATTTTAGAAAATAAAATAAAATTATATATGATGGGATTGCAATTCTACTTTTAAAATTATTATGAACTTAGCGATAGCTAAGTTCTATAAGAATCTTTGGAGAAATAGCCATAAAGCAGAATAAAATATAAAACTTTTTTGTTTTGTTTTCTCAACATAAAAATTCCCATTCATTTTCAATACCTTACTGATAGAGACTATGCTATAATGTTTATGGTTGGCCAAGATTGTACACTCTGAATGTGAACTTTTTCTAACTTCTCTAGGCACGTTTCAAAGATATTTAGCAGATAATTATAACTCTTCCTTATCCTTGATCATACTAAGGATTTTAATTTTCCAAGAGTAGTTTCACAGACATTCTAGTTTTGATGATCTGATAAGTGGAAGGAGAAAAATTAATGGGACATACTGAATGCAATAACTGGGTGCTGGACCTCAAGTCCTAAACTTAAATGGACAATATCCTTAACCTTCTAGATAATGTGTCAGATAAGAAAGGGACATTTTCTTGAGGCAAGGAAGAGTAAGAAGAAGGAGCTCAATATTGAAATAGCATTTAAATTTTACCAACCTGGGATGTATGCATTTGTGAGGTATGAAAGTTTGAGAGGCACAAACAGGACTATAGTGATAATGAACAGTGATAATGTGTGGGAACTCAACATAAGAAAATTTTCAAAATTCACTTTTAGTTGGGGCACTTGGGTGGCTAAGTTGGTTAAGCATCTGTCTTGGGCTCAGGTCATGATCCTAGGGTCCTGGGATCAAGCCCCACATTAAGCTCCCTGCTTAGTGGGGAGCTTCCTTCTCCTTCTCCCCCTGATCCTCCCCCCTGCTCATGCTCACTCTCTCAAATTAATAAAATCTTTTTAAAAATTCACTTTTAGTACCACCCTTGTCTCTTGAATTATATATTTTATGGTTAATAGGTCTTAGAAAATTAGAATTATGTCAAAATACGTGCAATCTATTGGTTACTTTGAAGTGTTTGTCAAATTACAGTCCCCATTCATAAAACAGTCATTGCCTGCAGACTGATGTTTATCTTTCCTTCTTTAATCAAATGGTTCTGATGATAGTTATACCTTAATGTGGCTTCAAAGATCAGGCTAGATTATTATTTGATTTCATTTCAAGTATAATAATATTATATAAGTTTTAAAAATAAGTAAAGTTATTAAGATTAAAAAAATAGGAATTTAAGTCAGGGAAGATAACCTAAAATATCTAGTGATCAAAATTTGCAGCTAAGTGTGCCAAAACCAGATGTACTTTCATTTGAAATAAGCACCAAACTTTGGATGCAACCTGTAGATCCTTCCTTCTCCAAATTGCCATGCCGAGCTGCAATTGGATAAGCAGGTGGCAAAATTTCTAGAGACCTATTCCAAGATAAATGAGATACATGCAGAAGATTATGAGGACATAAAGAGTACTGGCAGGTGTCCCCAGTGAGAGACCGCTGGTAGTACCACACCTTGGGAATAGAAATAAAGGTGTCATTTAGAACCATTTAAAATCAATGTTTTATGAACTATCCAGAAGAGAGAAGATCCTCATGGGGGTGGCAATGAATGTGCTGTATCTCTGGTAGTTAGCAGCTATAATTCATTTCAATTTACTTTGTAGAAATAAAAATAATATGATCAGTCTTGATCTTGAGTGCTGTAGAGCAAGACATACATGATGCATAACTCAGATATGATTGTGGTGCATTAGAGCCTAGGAGCTAAAAATTACTCCAGCCTAACTTATAGATATATTTGCTTTGTTTTATCTTGAACAGGGTGTTTATGTCATGTATGGCAGCCACCCTTTATCTGTGTTTCACTTTCCAAAATTTTAATTACTCACAGTCAATCATGGTCTGGAAGCAGATGATCCCCCTTCCAACCTATTGTTAGAAGGACAATGGCAATCTAACACCAAGTCACCATACCCACATTATTAATCTCACTTCATCCTGTCACATAGACACTTTATCATTTCACATTATCACAGGAAGAAGGCAAGTACAATACAATAAGATAATTTAAGAAAGACTCATTCACGTAACTTTTATTGCAGTATATTGTTATAATTGGTCTATTTTTAGTTATTGTTTTTGATCTCTCACTGTGCTTAATTTATAAATGAAACTTCATCATAGGTATGTATATATAGGGGAAAAACATAGTATGATAGAAGCTTTGGTATCATCTTTGATTTCAGACATTTGCTGGGGGTCTTGGAACGTATTCCCCAAGGATCTGCCGGGACTACTGTAGTAAGTGCGATGCTGGGTTGCAATGTCATCTTTGTCATTTTTGACCATGTATTTCACTTTTCTAAACCTTATTTTTCTGAAAGAAAATAGGCTTTGGAGCTGAATATACCAGAATTTGAAATGTAGCTGTTTACCTTACTTGTTCAATAGTTTTAGATAAGTCTTATAAAACCTATGGGCATCATTTCCCTCATCTGAAGAAAGCTAGCACCCAGCTCTCAAATATCTCAAATACGTAGATCACAGATATGTAAGTTTCTTTGTAATGCTGTAGGTTCTTGGTCCTATACCCTAAATCTGAGTTAGTTTTTGATTGCTTTAAACAATGGGTCATAAAGGAGGGATGTTCTATGACTTCTTTTTGTTTGTTTGTTCCTTTTGTTCTGTGTGTATATGTATGTGTTGGGTTTTTTCCCCCTTTTTCATTTCTTTTGTTTTTTCTGTTGTCGGTGGTGGTGGTGGTGGTGTTTTGTTTTGTTTGTTTTTGTTCTATGACTTCTGAGACTACATCACAAATGACATGGAGCTTTCACATGGTCATCTTGATGTTGTCACTACTTGGAAGTCTCCTGTCTGAATACGCCATCTGAGAACTCAGCAGCCATCCTCAGAGACATCAAACCACATGAATCAGCAACATGTGTACTCCAGGTCAGAATCTCGCGGAGCTGATCCTTCAGCCTTCTCAGCCCAGCTGGCAAACACTTGATTGAAGGACCTGCCATCAAAGTGTATCAATTAGTTTTGAGGATTTCAGCCTTCGGCCATTCAGTTCTTCCCAGGTGACCTAGGGATTTTCTGAGCATAATACAATGGTTGTTTTTTGCCACTAAGATGTCACTAATTCATATCATTATCATGAAAAATACTAAATTTAAGGGAACGTATTTAACAAATCAAAAACACATTACAAATGTATTATGAAAATAAAATACATAAACTTTTATGAATCAACATAATAAACAAATACATGTATTTTTTAAATATCTGAATTGTGTTCATTAATGAATGATTGGATCATAGGAGGCTATTTAAAAATTATGACAGTTTAGAATACGCCCTGTCATTCTGACCTGGATATTATATTAGGCAGATTGTGTTATCTTGTGCCAATTGCTTACTGGTACCATTTTCAGAAACAAACCCTAGACTAAATGGAGAATTGAACAATATAGAATGTGTAGTAACTATAAACTGAGTGTCTCTCTTTATTCTGAATGTCATTTGTTTACCTCCTAGGGTGGGGTGGGGATAAAACTTAGCTCTTGTACTGAAAGTAGGCCAATATATTGAAAATAAAATTCAAGAACTAATGCTCAGGAACAAATTACATTCCACACTGAAAGTAAGGATGTAAGGTATGCCAACAGAGAACTGAGATGCATATTATTCAAGTGTGCAAAATGACTTCTTCATGAGGATTTGGTAAGAGATGAATACTAAATCGGCCAGACTACAACAGGCAAATCGTATGTTAGATCAGAAATAGACACTTTAGTTTCATGAGTCATTGGCTTGGAAAACTGTCTTAAAGGTATTAAGGAAGGAAAAGAAAAAGAAGAAAAAGCACAATAAAAAATAGAATATCTATCACAAACTATGTCAGCAGGGATGAAAAAAGAGCATGATGCATGGAATCATAGAAACAGAGAATCCAATTTATCAGGAAAAACTTCTCATACCTGGCACTTTTTTGACACAAAAAATTGCAATAACAACATTTTCTCCGTGAGTTAAGATCCCACCATCTATGAAAGATAACACAGTGATCAAACATTACACATGACATAGTTTTATATGATTAAATTGATATTTTAAAGTTAAAACTTTTCCACAAAAAGTTATTTATCAATTATGTGATAAATTTCTCAAGCATAATATATCAAAGCAAAACATTTAAGTGACATTTAAATATATATCATTTTATCAATAGTGTTAAGGTTGAGTAATTAATTGTACAGTTTAAAATATGCTTTTGTTAGTTTGGTACAGTGACCTGAAACTTTAGAAAAAAAAGTATATTAAAATCACTGTAAATACATATTTTCATTTCTACTACATTACAAATACACACCATATTGAATACATATATACATGTCCATATCAACAGTTATAGTGCTTTTCAAATTTTTCCAGCTTTATAGAGCTATAATTGAGAAATAAGGGTACAACATTGTATTTTGATATAAATATATTTTACATGATTACCACCATCAAGTTCATTAACATACCATCATCTCACATATAGCTACCATTGTGTGTGTGTGTGTGTGTGTGTGTGTGTGTGTGTGTGTGTCTATGGTGATCTACTCTCTTAATATCTTCTCTCTTAGCAAATTTTAAGTATAAAATGTATTATAGGAACTCTTATAACTCAATAGCAAAAACCAGACATTTCTCCAAAGAAAACATGTAAATAGCCAGCAGTATACTGTAGCTGTTCAATATCACTAATCATCAGGGAAATGCAAATGAAGACCATAATGGGATATCACTGAGCAAAGATGTACAGAAAAGGGTACTCTTGTGCTCGGTTTTGGAAATGTAAATTGGGTAAGTCATTAGGGAAAAGGGAGTGGATTGCCTCAAAAAATTAAAAGTAGAACCTACCATATGATCCACAATCCCACTTCTGGGTATACATCTAAAGGAAATAAAATCAGTATCTTGAAGATCTATCTGCACCCCCATGTTTATTGAAGCATTACTCACAATAACCAAGATATGGAAACAATTTAAGTTGTCCCAATGACTTAATGTCCTAATTGCATGGATAAAGAAATTGTGGTATTTAGATATAAAGTTAGATTGTGAACAGTGAACTCACATGCAGGTGTCAGGAAATGTTTCTTAGAAGAATGTAGATGTCTGAACAGTTCCTTCCAGTGTGAAAAGAAGTTAGGGCAGGAAGAGTTGCTGGCAGAACAAAAGGCATATGAAGATAGATAGAACTATAAGAGTTTTTGAGGAAAATAATGGTGTATAGAAATGTGAGGGATGAATTTCAGATAGGTCAGAGGAAAGAAACTTCTTGAAGAAAATTTTAGAGGCACACCATTATTTGCTAAGCTAAAGAGATTAAGTGTAATACTCAAAAGATTTGGAAACTCTGAAGCCATGTAAGGAGATAAAAATTACAAGATTACAATTGTTAGAGTACTTGGACAGAATTTAGAAGAGTATTCCCCAGGTGGCTGGTGCTCCCCACAGTCAACTATTCAAGAAAATCTACTGAATAGGGAAAGAAAATAACATGACTACTGTTTACTTATATAAAAATAAGAGTGAAATAATGTTTGCTATTTTTAATATGTTCATTTTAATTCTCTGGTATGTCTGACGGGGATTGATTTTTCTTTAAATAAAGCATTTACTATATTATTTTTTTAACTAAAAAGAGGCGAAAGTGTTTTGGTATTTGCCCAAATAAGTCGAAAATCTATGTTCATGCAAAAAACCTGCATACAGATGTTGATAGCAGCTTTATTCATAATAGACAAAACTTGGAAGAAACCAAGATGCCCTTCATTAGACGAATGAATAAATAAACCATGATACAATTCAGACAATGGAATATTATTCAGTGCTGAAACAAAAATGAGCCACCAAGCCATGAAAACACAAAGAGGAAACAAATGTACCTTACTTAAGTGGAAGAAGCCAGTCTGGAAAGACTACATGCCATATAATACCAACTGTATTACATTTTGGAAAAGTTAAAACTATGGAGACAGTAAGAAGATCAGCAATCCCAGAGGTTGGAGGCAGGGTATCGGAGAGAGAGGAATAGGCAGAGCACAGAGCATTTTTATGGCAGTGAAAATACTCTGTAATACACTACAGGATGATACATGCTATTTTACATTTGTTCAAACCCATGAGATGAACAACAAGAATGTATCCTAATGTAAATGTCCATAGACTTTGGGTGATTATGCTGTCTACATGTAGGTTCATCATTGTGACAAATGCCTCACTCTGTTGGGGGATGGTGATAATGGGGAAGGCTGTCTATATACTTGTGTGGGGTTAGGTGGTACATAGGAAATCTCTGTGCTTTCCTCCTAATTTTGCTGTGAACTTAAAAATGTTTTGTCTTTATTTTAGACAGAAAGGAGATTAATAGGAATGGGGATTTACTGCAAATGGGCACAGGAAACATTTTGGGGGGTGATGGAAATATTGTAAAACCGGATTGTGATGATTGGTTCCTTGACTCTAAATGTACTAAAAATTATTAAATTACACACATAGAATTGATGAATTTATAGTGTAGAAATTACACCTTAAGAAAGCTTTTTTAGTTTTTTAATTTTTATTTTTTAAAGAATTTATTTATTTATTTATTTGAGAGAGAGAGAGAGCGCGTAAGCAGGGAGGGAGGGGCAGAGGGAAAAGGAGAAGCAGACTAACCACTGAGTGGGGAGCCCAGCACAGGGCTTGATCCCAGGACACTGAGTCAATGACCTGAGCCAAATGAAAGTGCTTAACCTACGGAGCCACTCAGGTACCCTGAAAGCTTTTTAAACAATAAAGTCTGAAAAGTAAAGATGGGAAAACCATGAAAGTATTTTCATTGATCAGAAGCTTACTAATTTTTTTCTTCTTAAAATAATTTTCTTGTTAAAGGTTTCAAAGTATTTTGAAACTTAAAAATGGCACGCATTTTTTTCACAGATATATAAACAATTTGAAATTTCTTGGTCAGCACGTTGTTGTTGACAGATAGCTCTCAATATTGCAGTAATTTGCAATGATTTTTGAAATAAGAACCATGCCTCACCAGTCTCTTCAAGATAAAGATGTTATTATTTTTTAAAAATAATGGGTGAGAAAGCATTTACCCAAAAAATCTTGTGCTCTTAAGAGAACATTTTTAAAATGAGTGGAAATGTTTCAATATTATGTGATTTTCTTTCTAAAAAGTATTAGCTGACATTTCACTAAACTTACAGAACTTGTTGACAAACTCAGTAGGTTGAAAAATTCCCAAATTAAGAATATCAGCAGTTATTTAACAAATTTATTATAAATATTGTAACATTTAAAAAAATTTTTTAATTTTTAAAAATTCAAGAACTAAATGATATCAGGAAAGAAGGGAATTTATTGCCTTAAAATAATCAGCCTAATAAGTGCAGTCAATGATGCATTTTTCAACCATTTAACACCCAAATCTAGTTTTTTGGATTTTTTTTAATCAGAGAGGTATTCTGTATGAGACTATAATAATGGATACATGATGTTGTACATTTACCCAAACCAATAGAATTTTAGAGCAACAGAGAGTGACTGTTAAGGATGGAAATTAAAAAAAATAATAATTTAAGAAATTGTGGATCTCAAAAAAAAAAGAAATTGTGGATCTCAGGAAGAAAATAACAATGTTACAGAACAACTCAACTGTGTTACATATATGAAATGGTTTCATTGTAGGGGTTGGGGGAAATGTGCTAACTTGAGTAACTTTGGAAATAAATGAAACCTGAGAGAGTTGAGGGAAAAGGAAATGATGCAAGGGCCGTACTCTGGTTTATAGAGTTATCTTGGAGGGAGACATCAGTTAACAATTAGAATGCAGATACTTCTTTACATTTATAATGTAAATAAACGATTATATAACTGGATGGCAGATGATAGGAGTCACTCTCCCTGTTGGAGTATATAAGGAAAGGGAAGGGGAAAATTCCAAATAATTTATGTAGAAACCCTACTCTCTAGGAAGTGGAGTGTAACTCCTTACTCTAACTTAAAGCTGCACATTGTGACTTCCTTTCCAAAGAGAATGGAAATAAGAAAAAAAACAAAAACAGTACATTTCTCGCGGACAAACTTGACAAATATTCTCTCAGCCAGGCGATCACTACAACATCAACATTATTAAGTAAAGCTGACAGTGTGTACTATTGATATGATGAAAATGACACTTTATCTCTGTGGTCTTTCTCCCCAAAATGTATAACCCCAGTCTAATCATGAGAGGAGAAAAAACAGTCAAGGCAAATACCAACTGAGGAACATTCTACAGAAGGTGACTAATTCTCGTCTGAACAGTCACCAAGACAAGGGATGTCTGAGAAATGTTTCCCAGCCAAGAGGAGCTTGTGGAGACATACCTGCTAAATGTAAGACATAGAATAGAAAGATTACAGTGGGTAAAAATAGACAATCTGGTTAGAGGATGAACTTTAGTTAATGATACTATCTATACCAATATCAGTTCATTAATTGTAACAAATATAGCATCCTAATTTAAAATATTAATAGAGGAAACTGGCTGTGTGTATATGAGAACTTTCTTTGGAATTTTTCTAAATCTAAAATTTTGCTAAAAGTAAAATTTCATTTAAATACATCACACGAGGTGCCTGGGTGGCTTAGCTGGTTAAGCATCTGCCTTGGGCTCAGGGCATGATTCCAGGGTCCTGGGATGGAGCCCCGCATCTGGCTCGGCTCCATGCTCAGTGTGGAGCCTGCTTTTCCATATCCCTCTGCCCACCTCCTCCTCATGTTCTCTCTCCCTACTTAGAAGTAAATAAGACCTTAAAAAAAAAAGTTTAAAAAATTAAAAAAACACGCACGTCCATAAACAACTAGACAAAAATAAAAATAGAAACAAAGTTCCATTTATCCTGCGTTTATATTCCATTTTCAGAGACAGATTATAAACAGATATATGCCAGATATGTATGCACATATATTCATAGAATGCTAAATATTATGAAAAAATTAATGGAAGTAGAAGAGAATAGCAAAGGTGCTATATCAGGTAGTTTGGTTAAAACAGACCACTTCAAAGAGGTAAAATCTAAATTAACTGAGTTGAAAATACTATCTCAGATACAAAGTAAGAAAGGAGCATGTCACAGTGGGGATGATCAATTCTGTCAAATGCCACTGAGAAATTTAGAAAGGTGGAAATTTAGTACCAACTTCAGATTTTTGACACTGTTGGAAAAGACAGTCGTGCCCAGGCTGCTGACCCTTGCGAGGCTCCATAAGCGGGCCTCGGGCCTGAACATCTTTTAATGTGAAGATAAAAATCCTTCACAGCTTGTGCCAAGCATACTGCTTTGTTTGGGAATCTGCTTCTGTGTTCTGGGTTTGATGTGTGTATCTTTGTTCTTCTTAAGAGCATGTGTCCTGGGGCACCTGGCCAGCCTCAGTGCTCTGTATGCTCCCAGCAGAGAGGGAATGGGGTTCTTCACCTTAAGCACAAGAGGTCACTGGGGACCAAAGCTGACGATTGAAGTTGAGCTCGATCTGTCTTCTCCATGCAAGTCAAACATCGTTCCGTCCAGGGCCTGTGTGAGTCATGTCTTTTTGGTGACCTCAACATCTGCAAGCCATACAACGAGTTGACATCTTAGAATGGCAGTTCCTACAGGTAGATATTGTTATGCTCTTTGCTCTTCTTCATACAGTGTGGCGCCTCTGCTAGAGGTGGGAGCCAGTGTCACGGCTCAACAGATGGAAGTTTGTGACTCTGAAAAGGACGGCTAAAGCAGAGTATTGGGGACAATGACCCAGCTAGTAGGGATCTAGGCAGACCTAGAGGTGAAATGTGTGGAAAATAGTGAGAAGATAAACTGAACCATGTAGGGCCCACTCAACGAAGGCCATGTTTTTTACACATGAAGGTCTTTTTCTGTCATAAGGCATGTTTTGATTTCCAAGACACCAGCGTGAGTGTGTTGTCACAGTGCTGTTAGGAATGTATTTTTCTATGTGTAATGATAAGCCACTATAATTTTATTTTTGTTTAAGAGTAATATTTGTGATTTAGTAACCCTGGGATACACAAAATGCATTTTGTGATTTAAATAAATAAATAAATAAATAAATGTTTGCTGACCTGCTGGGAAACTGTTGGATTGGTCAGAGGTAGCCATCATGGGATCCGAGTGCAGTCGCATGATTTGGGATATAGACATGTGAAGCGGATGGCAGCTCTTTGGAAACTAGAATGGCTGACATACTGGAACAAAGAAGTCAGAAAAATAAATAATGATCCTTTTTGGCCAGGCCAGTGTAAGATGACTCTTTTAGCACGCTGAGGTGTTATTAGTTATAGAGGGGAAACTCCTGTTCCATTTTAGGCATGATTACTGTAAGGTTCCTGGGTAGCATCTAAATAAAGGAGAGTAGCCTGCTGAATACATGAATTTGGAATTCAGAAAAGAGGTCTGGGCAGAGATGTAGGTTTTTGAATGTTCGGCATATCGGTTGTTATTAATACACTGGGAAATGAGTTTGCCTCATAAAGGCGGTACAGTGAGAAGAGAACACCGTACTGAACCCTGGAAGAACAAACGAGGTGTTTTGGAGGAAGATCACAAAGAATAGCATTCAAGTAGAATATTATGAAAAGTCAGTGAGAGGACGATCATGAAAGCATTTTTCAAAGATCAAAAATAGTGTTAAAAAACTGTTCCTGTGACTTAAAAAGAGAGAGGTCATTAATGTCTTTGTTGAGAACTTGGAGTGTGCCAAGATGTGAATTTAGTCAGTATCTGTGAGTGTCTGTCTCTGTATCTATGATCTATCTATGCTCTATCTTATCTATGCTCTATCTATCTATCTATTGATCTATGTATCATCTGTCAATCATCTATCCTCTATCTTCATCTATCATCTTTATTCTTGGGTTATAGTTGCAAATGTGTGTTAGACTGACCTTCTCAGGGGTCCAAATTATCAGCTTGCTAGAATCATGTACCTCTGTATTCTTATCTGCCCTGCACAGCTGGATTAAAATCTGTTTAAGAGTGTGATGCACTGGGGTGCCTGTGTGGCTCAATGGGTTAAAGCCTCTGCCTTCAGCTTGGGTCATGATCTCAGGGTCCTGGGATCGAACCCCACATTGGGCTCTCTACTCAGCCTCCCCTTCTCTTTGCCTAACTGTCTGTATACCTGTGATCTCTCTCCTCTCTGTCAAATAAATAAATAAAATCTAAAAAGAAAAAAGAATGATCACTGTATCTTTACAGTGTTGATATCTGTCCTCCTCCCCACAATAATTTACATATAATTGATGTTCAGAGCTCTGGCCTAGTTTTGTTACTATGTACAGAAAGATTTAAAAACAGTACAGAGTGAAGTCATAATATCCTTATTAATAGTTTTATTATACTCACTGGATTCAATTACATTTATATCATTTATACTAACCAGATGATCTTCAGAACACTCTAGGTATTGATATAGAATGTTCAGACAACCTATGCATTGGAAAATAAAATGAAATAGTTCATGCAAAACATACTGCAAATACAAAATCCTTGAGATCATCAATAAGAAAATCAGCGAGCATTCTTTAATTATTTATTCCTTCTTATTTAGTATATTTATTTAAAGTTTGCTATGCACTTTTAATGTTAACTTAGAGTTAATTTTGTTTTAAATGGATTATTTCATTAAATTTTCATGCAAAATCTACGATGTAGCTACTATTATTGCCACCACTTGACAGAAAAGAGAAAGAAAGTAGAATAAGATTAAACCAGATGCCAATTACCCAGTCACCCTTGTTGTCTCCTCCACACAAATTATGTTTTTTAAATCGCCATTCTTCTGGCCATTCATTTCTGGTTCTTATATAGCAATGCCTATTTTTTGAACAATTGAACATTTGGCTTTCTACATATATGCAGATAATTTGCAAAAATTGCATGTTAATTGTCAGAGTGTATCTAAAGCCTACGTGTGTTGCTAATAACATATTGTAAATGTGTTGTGTATTATTTAAACAATCTTCCACATGATATGTGGATTTAATAATTTTATACATTCTCCCCATTGTTTCAAAATCATAAAAACATGCTATAAACCTGAAATGGTCTATTTGTCTCAGTTCTATTTCTTTTATATTCAATCACAGAAAATAGTTCTAAGCCATCTGGCTGCTCAAAGAAAGTGAAAACTTGCATTCTATTTTGTGTTCTTTTTTGATAGCAAGCTTTGCTTTTCGGTTTATGGAGCATATTGCAGAATTTCAAGCAATGGATAATTGCAAATTACTAGCAGCAGGTGCACAGACTATTTACCTACTAGTTTTATAATATAAAAAATACATTAAGAAAATGGTTAATTTATTATTATTCACTATTTTATCCTATGAGTACTTATCATGACATTTTATGAGAGATAAAAGTTTTATTTTTAACTTGTCATTTGTTTAACAAGCCAAAATATCCATGATGATTTCCGAGAATAAAGGAAATGACACATATGTATAATGTCGTGCCTAGCATGTAGTAAAAACTCTAAGGAACGGAAGCTGCTATATTTATGCTTATGATTCAAATTAACAAACTATAGTACCTGTTAAATACTAAACACACATACCATAATACACTAGAAATATTTACCTTTTTATTGGTTTATCTCTTCCTGCCATCTCCAAAACTCATCAGAAAAAAGTTCATATTCTTTAAAATATATGCATGTCAACTTGAATAGAAAACAAACGTTGAATGCAAGAGTATTGTTTAGAATGGTGAACAATAGGATAAAGCAAATTCTCAATATTTTTTTTTCCCAATAATCAAAGTGAAAGATGTATTCTACTGGGCTCAAGGATCTGAGCAAATTGCAGGACAAATCTGATTGTGGTTGTGGGTGTCAGGGTCTCCCATCCCACCAACAAGCACTTTTTTGACACTAGCAGTGTGTTTCAGAATTACACTCAATTTTGACACTATCGACGCAAAGATAACATCAGATTCCACAAGTTAAAGATCGATGCCAGCAAACTGCCCCCCAACACACTTTCAGAAGCCAGTTCCAAGTCCAGGTTATTAGCTTGATTCTGACTGAGTGGCTATAAATCAAAGGTTCCCATGAACCCCTTCCTTAATTTCATTAGCTTGCTAGAACAGCTCACAGAATTCAGAGAAAATTTCACTCACTAGATCACTGGATATAATTCCTTGTAGAGGTTATAATTCAGGAACAACTAAATGGAAGAGACACTTAGGGCAATGTATGAGAAAAAGGCTTGGAGACCAAGGTCCTCTCCAGTCTCCCAACATCCGCATGTGTTCACCAACATTGAAGTTCTTTTAACCCAGTCCTTTTAGGTTTTTATGGAGGCTTCATTACAGAGACATGATGGCATAAATCATTGGCTGTTTGCAATTGATTCAGCTTCTCCCCTCACAGGAGAAAGAGGATGGGAATGAGACTGAATATTCCAACCCTGTAATCACAAGGTGGGCTTTCCTCGCAAACAGCTCAGGTTTCAAGAGGTTCCAACATAACAAAACAAACCTCATTAACCTAACAAAAGAGACCTTGGAAGCTCTAATCACTTAGGAAATTCCAAGGGTTTAAGAGCTCAGTACCAGAAAGGAAACAAAGACCAAATATATACTTCTTATTATAGATTACAATATCACATAGTGCAATTGCTAATTTCCCACCTAAAAATTCATCTTTTTCTTCCAGTTTTATTGAGAAATAATTTACATCTATCACTGTATAAATTTAAGGTGTCCCGCTTGATGGGTTGACTTACATACATTATGAAATGATTACCTTAATGGGTTTAGTTAACATCTATCTTCTCATAAAGATACAGTAAAAAGAAAAGAAAAGAAAGGAAGAAACCATATCCTTAGGATGAGAAACAGTTAAGACTTACTTTCTTAACAACTTTTCCCATATATCATACAGTCCTGTTACCTATCACCATCTTGTCGCACAATCCATCTCTAGAACTTATAACTAGAATTTTGTACTTTTTTTTTTTTGCTTCAACTCAATAAACCATATCAGAATAGAAGGAAAGTATCTTAGACAGATAACCCAGATATCTGCTCCTATTTATGTCAACGTAACATTATTTTATTCAACATCAATATTTTACTGCATTTCTTGTAATTTTGAAGCAAGATAAAGCATCACAATGAGTTGGATAGAGGCCGCCTCCCTGGGCCCCAGTCCTTCCTGTCAATGAGGTCGGTTAGAGGTGGAAGAAAAGATCAAAGGGCTGTCCCTTTTGGTTATGAAAAGGAACAAGTGCCACGGATCATTTAGCACTCTCCTGAGATTCAGCATTCTCCTGAGAGTTCCCCTATAGATTATAGTCCCAGGTAAAGGGAGCCAAATGGTCCTGAAAAGACAGTGAAAAGTTCCCTGATACCATATCAAGTTCCCTGATACCATTCCCCCATAAAAACTCACCCCTAACCCTGTAAGTTGCTCAGTCTTTTGGGAATTATCCCACTGGGCCCCATGCCGGCCTGAATAAACTCCCTGTGCCTCTTGAGTTTCCTCAGTCGCTTCAGTTTTCTGCTACAACATCAGTGCATTAACATGTATAAATAATTTTTTTTAAATGTATAAATAATTTAAAGGCCAGGGATGAAATTAACACTTTTCTCAAAAAAGACAACCCAAAATGTCCTTCTGTTAGGTGTGCAGCACCACTTCAGTGCCTAATTTACTATATTTTCTTTTTTTTTTTTTTAAAGATTTTATTTATTTATTTGATAGAGGGAGAGATTTCACAAGCAGGCAGAGAGAGAGGAGGAAGCAGGCTCCCCGCTGAGCAGAGAGCCTGGCGTGGGGCTGGATCCCAGGACCCTGAGATCATGACCTGAGCCAAAGACAGAGGCTTAACCCACTGAGTCACCCAGGTGCCCCAATTTACTATACTTTCAAAATCATTATTGATAGGTATAAGGACAACTTACCCTGATCTTTATCATCAGGCTTCACTATATTTTACTTTTTTTTCTTTCTAATATATTTGAGAATTACTTTTTGTCTAGTTCCACAAAAGCATGTTAGGGCTTAAATGAAAGAGCCTATAAATTAATTACTACTAATACCATAGGCCATTTTCATAGGACATTGCAATTATTTTAACAGACTTGTAACTAATTCTGTGTGTGTGTGTGTGTGTGTGTGTGTGTGTGTGTATGTTTCCTTTCTTTCTCCAATGGCATCTCTTCTGATTCTGGAAAATAAAAAAAGAACTCCTTATAATGGTTTAGACTATGAAGTGAGTATTCAGGTCTGATTTTATTTCCTTTTATTTCCTCTCTTGCTTGCTCTGTTCCAGCCAAAATAGTCTCCCTTGATGTTTAAATATGTCCCAATTCAGTAATGTTTACACCTCAGTATTTCTCTGCTCATGTTTTCTTATACAGTATAGTGACACTGAGGTTGTGTCCAATAATTGTAGTTAATAGTTCACCCATCTCTAACAGTATCTTCAGTTTAACAGTATTCAGTTTTGGGTTTCCCCATGTAACATTAATACCAAATAAAATATGTATTTTGTTTATTGGTATGCTTATTATCTGTTCTCACTAGAATGAAAACTACATGAGAGTAGCATTCTTTGTCTCTTTTATTCACCAGTGCTTACCACCTCCGTTCCCAACAGGTAGTAGGCACCCTATAAGTGGTTCTTAAATGAACGTGCACATGAATGAATGAGAGTAAAAGCAAGTTTGAATGAATGGATAGTGTTAGATTAAAAAATAAAGTGGCTAACAAATAATGTTAGTAAAACACTTTGATTAAAGTAAGATCTAATACAAAATTCTTATGCGTATGAAGATTATTATATATGATCTATAAAAGTGGTTTTGAAAGATCAAAAATATTTTAAAATAATTCATTGGTGATTAATTTATCTGTAATATAGCAAATAGCAACGGACTCTATAAAAATTATATTTTCATCGGGAAGCAATAATATTCAAATAGCATATATTTAATGCACAATTATACATTAAACCTAGAACATTAGCCTATTTTTCAACATTAATGTAGGTCTAAGTTTCCATGAACGATAGACAAAACTAACTTCCTCTCTGTTTCTCTCTGTCCTTATTAGCTGAAGTTAGCCCTGTTCTCAGCAGTTCTATGAAGAGGCTCTGTTGGAGAGAAACTGAGGTCTCCTAATAAAGTCCCAGGAGAAATAAAGAATCCAGGCCTTACAACTAACAGCCATGTGAGGGAGTAGATGGTGATATTTCAGTCCCAGTGAAGTCTTTGGATGACTCACTAAAAATTTTGCACCAAAACCAACGAGCTAAACTACTCCACTTAAAGACTACATAAGATAATAAATTTTTCCAGCCACTAAACTTCAGTAATTTGTTATACAACAATGGATGATTAATAGACTCTATTATAGATAGAAGCAGTAGTAACTCTTTCTATAACAGGCTAAAATTGAAAATAAAATCTTTCCAGTGTTGCATATAATTGAAATAAACAAAAAATCACTTACATAAATTTATTTCTAGTTTTTTTCATAGGTGAAAAACAGTTATACTTATTTTGTCCCTATTTCTGTTTTCCATGAAATATAATTTGTCAGTGGAAAAGTATACTTTCTCAGATAATTGTTGTAATATTCTTCATGGGCCTGGAGGGACAGATGATAAAATTAAGTCATAGAAATGCAGGCGATCCTCCCTATCTGTGAATTATGTATTTGTGAATTCACTTACTTGCTAAAGTTTATTTTGAACTCCCAAATCAAAACTTGTGGTATTTGTGTGGTCATTCGGGACATGTTCAGAGTGGGGAACTAAGGAGGGGAAACAAAAGGATAGAAATGAGATGGTTCAACTCAAGTCTGAGATTCTAAAACATTTCAAGATGATGAAGCTATAAGCATAACAAGCAAGTTTGGATTTTGAGTCTCCTAATTGTCTTGTGGACAATTCCAGAAGATCCTGTGGACAGATCCTGGATCTGTCACATCTCCTGCTGTGGGCTCCGTGTTCTGAAGAGCAAGGTGGGGTATTATCTAGAGGACAGAGGGCTGAGAGTATTCAGTTAGACTTATGTGTGTACAGTGGTTGGCTTAATTCCTGACACATAGTTCAGGGAGTCAGTGTTGTCATTGTAGCTGCTAATATTATTATTATAATCTTCACTAAATTTATGCTGTCTGTGAGACTGAGTTATTCCATATGACAACTAGTATGGCCAAGTATGCTCCTCAGTGTTTTAAAGCAAATAAACAAAAACATGACACAATTCATTTTCATGCCCCTCCTCAAGGAAAATTTACGTGACTCCTGTTTATCAGAACATTCCAAAGTGTATGTCATAGTTCTTATACTTAAAAAATATAGAGTAAAATTATTTGGGAGAAAACTAAAGTTTTTTATACTTTTATTTAGGTACCTCACAAATAAACATTTCTATGATAACCAAACCCCCCAAATTTTTCATATTGCAAAACACATACCTGATTTTCATATAGTGAACTGATTGTACTGGAGTTATATTTTCCACTACGGAAATTATCAGCGTCAAATTATTTTAACAAAATAAAAAAAAAAGGGAAACCATGTAGAATGATGATTCATGGGATCACAGATTTGAAGGGAAAAAAAAAAAAGAAATGAGAAGTTTAACTGAGAAATGAAAATCAGAGAGTAAGCTGGCATTTCTTCAAACTAACCCCATCCTAATGCTAAAGCCCCTTCATCTTCCGTAGCACATTCAGACAGAGTTTCATAAAAAGGCATTTCAATTTAATTTAAATTGGCTGAAACAATCAGATAGCTTTTTCTCTCCTAAATGGCTTGCTTTTGCAATGGATATAAAAGCTATTAGCTTTTTTTTCCCCTAAAAGTAGGCATGAGGTATGAGAATTTTGTCTCTTGAGATACTCTCTGATTATTAATAAAGAGGTCGTGAAAATTGAACATGACTTTCAGCCAACACAGTAACACAGACTTTGTTAAGTGACAAGTGACATTAAGAGCCCTTGAGAGACAGGTTTCTGTCAGAGGAAGGAGATTCATGTTAGCGTAAAGGGAATAAAATATTACCATTATAGAGAGGTTTAATTTCATTTCTTACCTGAGGATTAGAGTAAACTAAAGAGAGCTTGAGATTGTTATGACATCTGACATTGTTAAACTCCTGTCTGACTTCTTGGTCATAAAGAATTCCATGATCCTTTTCCATTTTCCCCAAATTCTCAAGTTTCTTATTCTGTTTCTGGCTCTAGTCTGTACCTTGTAATGATGACATAAATATTTCCACATTGATTATCTATTTCCTTTCATTCATGTGCTGCAAAATTATTAAATTCCACAATAACTTGATGGCACATTCAGGTGTCATGTCTCAGGTCTTGGCATTGCTCAAACCGCTGTGTCCCTCAAATCTTTAGTTTAATCATCTACTTCTGTCTTTCAGTTTTTCTTATAACTGCTCCTTTTCTTTCTTCTCAAATGCCTGCAGTTTCTGTTTTTGACACCAGTTTCTGTGAGTATATAATCTCCAACTCAATTAAGGTAACTTAGTAATTTCATAATGCATTGCCTCTGTAATTCTTCAATCCACCACACAATCCTTGATATTTTTGTATCAATAACTTTTAACCATCAGTATTCTTTATTGTTGGTTTTGAGTTTTAGAAGAAAGTAGAGAACTTGGTTAGTGGAACCTACTATATTTGACTTTTTCAAATTCTTTGAGCCCTTTCTTTTATGCAGGAATAAATTAAGTCTTTCATTATGTCTTATGCACATTGTTTGTTCTTTCTCTTGAGATGATTCAATTCTAACTTCTGTGACAATGCTCTAAAATCGATAGCTCTAATTTTAATTTTCTAATGAATTTCTTATGTACTGGCTCTCTGTCTCTCTTCTAGATAGATAGATAGATAACCAGTTAATTGATTCATTAAATCCAAAAATTAAAAACAAAACATCTACTCCCTTCTATAACCATTTTTTACTACACACAAACTAGTATATTCTCTATACGAACTGGTATATTCTCTATAAAACAAAATAATCCATTGGTCCATCAATTTATTTGTTCATTTATGTATTTATTTCCTTATTCAAAAATACTAGGCACCCACAAGCCAGGCACTGTCTTTGATGATATGACAGAAAGATCAATAAGGCATATTACCTGTACTAAATGACTTAATAGTCTAAGAATAGAAAATCTAGAGTTAGGTATTTAAAAAGCATCATAGTAAGTTCAGTAATAACACCCTGCCCAAGAATGTTGCATAAAAGGAATGGAACATAGAATGTAATGTATAGAATAGAGAATGTAAAGTGGAAGTAAATAAAAGTACACAATCAGAGGTATGGATTTAAATAATATTCGTAGAATCTATTTGTGGAGAATTGGCTACATGTTATCTAAGTCATCAACAATTACCCCAAATAGATTGAAAATGTTATTTATTTTTTCTTTCTTCTTTTTTTTTTTTTGCTATCATCCTTTCATAGGATTTGAGTCTTATATGTTCCTCTAGCATTTAGTATACATATCTGTAGTTACCATATCTCACTGTAATTATAGATTGATAGTACCTGTCTTTGTCTTCCATGAAACAGGTTATTGATGTTAATGACAACTCATATTTGACTTTATATCTCAGCATCTAATTCAATGGTTTGAACATATTTGACATTGTGTAAATGTTTGCTGTATGGAACCATTAATCATCCAAGTTTCTATATCCTAAATAACATTGCTTGTAATGTCAAGATTATAACACCAATGGTTGGATGTTTGACTCAGTTTATTTCTAGCATCATATACTTGAGCAATTATTTGAGCTCTCTTCCTCAGTTTCTTTACCTATAAATTGGAAAATGACATTCTTCTAGGATTATTGCAAAGATTAATTGATTTGAGGATTAACAGACCCTAACGATAGTCAGAGCTACATAAGATAGCTATTTTGTTATACACTTCTTTGTCATTTTAACTAACTTCTACTCCAGTTCACACACACTCACACATACACAATCTATTTTCCCTTACAGTAGTTTTCAACTGGATATTGTACCAGCACTCTCTTTTCTAATGTATTATTCACACTACTGTAAGAATTCATGACATTAAACCAGATATAATCACATAATTTTCATCATGTGAATTTATATTGACTACAATTCCATCCCTTTCAATCTAGTACTCAAGGATTTCAATAAAGTATAACAAACTCTTTTTTCAAGAATTATTAATTTTAACAAGTTTTATCGAATATTAATTCACAGTCCATATAATTCACAAATATACAGTTTGATGTGATTTTTAGTATATTCATAAACAAATACAACTATCAACACAGTCAATTTTAGAACATTTTCGACACCTCAAAAATAATCCCTCAACACTTAGGTATCTCTTCCCCACTATTTCTCTGTCCCTTCCCACCTAGCCATAAGCAAACACTAATCTACTTTCTATCTGCTATTCTTTTGCATGAATGGAATCATATAGTATGTGGGTCTTTTATGACTGAGACTAACTTCTATCAGCATGCTATTTTCAAGATTCATTCGTGTAATAGCATGTTTCAGTGCTTCATTACTATTTATGGCTGAATAGATTTCTTCTGTAAAGATATACCACATTTTGGGGCGCCTGGGTGGCTCAGTGGTTTAGGCCTCTGCCTTCGGCTCAGGTCATGATCTCAGGGTCCTAGGATCGAGCCCCGCATCGGGCTCTCTGCTCAGCAGGAAGCCTGCTTCCCCCTCTCTCTCTGCCTGCCTCTCTGCCTGATTGTGATCTCTCTCCTCTCTGTCAAATAAATAAATAAAAAAAAATAAAATCTTAAAAAAAAAAAAAGGATATAACACATTTTGTTTATCCGTTTAACCTTTGATTGACATTTTGTTTGTTTCTATTTTTTGGCTACTATGAGTAATGCTGCTATAAACATTTAGGTACAAGTTTTTGTACGGGAATATATTGTTATTTCCCTTGGTGATATATCTATATATATATCCATATACCCATGGAATATGGGTATATCCGTATATCTCATATATCTATACATATATCCATATATGTATATCCATATACCCATGGAATATGGGTATATCCATATATCTCATATATCTATACATATATCCATATATGTATATCCATATACCCATGGAATTGCTGGGTCATATGGTAACTCTAGGTTTAAAAGTTTGAAGAACTGCAAACTGTTTCCCAAAGCTGCTGCGTCATTCCGCATTCCAACCAGCAGTGTATATGGGTTCCGATTTCTCTCATTCCTTGTCAGTGCTTGTTGTTATCTATTTGTTTTTTTTTTTATTTTAGTCATCCTATTAGATTTGAAGTGGTATCTCACTCTGAATAATATTTAGTAAGTTGTGTCTTTTAAATAATTCTAACTCACCTGAGTTCTTGACTATTGGAATGAAGTTGTTCGTAATAGTCCACAACAAAGCTTTTGAATTTATTTTTTGTTGTCCTTATTTTGGTTGTTTTTTAGATAGTTTTATTTTTATTATTTTTATTTTTATTTTAGGGGTGGGGTAAAGGGAGGGAGAGAGACAATTAAGCAAGCTCCATGCCCAACCTGTGAGTTTGACTTGGGCTTTGATCCCATAATGCTGAGATCGTGACCTGGGCCAAAATCAAGAGTCAGACACTTAACCAACTGAACCACCTGGGAGCCCCAAAACTTCTAATATTTATAAACTATGTACTCAGGCTCCCTCTCTCATTTCTGATATTGTTAATTTGTGTATTTGCTCTTTTTTTCTTGCTCAGTGTACTTAAAGATTTAACAATTTTATTGTTGGGGTTTTTTTTTTTTTATTTTATTTATTTACTGGAGACAGAATGAGGGAGAGAAAGCATGAATGGGGGATAGGGCAGAGTAAGAAGGGGAAGCAGACTTCCACTCAGCAGGGAGCCTGACATGGGGCTCTGTCCCAGGTCCCAGGTCCCAGGTCCCTGAAATCATGATCTGAACCAAAGGCAGACACTTAATTGACTGAGCCACCCAACTGCACCAACAATTTTATTGTTTTAAAGAATGAGCTTCATTGACATATTTATTATGGATTTTTTTTTCCGTATCATTGCTTTCCTGTCTGATATTTATTTCTTTTCTTCTCTTTTAATTTACTATTGTTTTCCTAGTATCTAAAGTTGGAAACCGAGGTCATTGATTTGATAACTTTCTTCATTTTTCATCTAGATATTTAGTGACCCTAAAGTTTTCCTGTAAAGACTACTTTACCTTACCCAATAAATTTGGATAAAATATTGGTCGTGTTGGAAAACCATTCTTAAGAAAAGCTCTATAAGTTGTCTCACAATATATTTTTCCCTGACAGTTCTTACTTGTACTATGTTGTGTCCAACGAAATTCTATCACACATATTTATTGAGTACTCTATAGAACCTAATTACATACAACTGTATGCGTGTATTTTAATATATTTGAGAAACTTCTATCTATTTAAAAGTAGAGATTGCAGTTTGTTGTTGTTGTTGTTTTTAAGATTGTAGGAGTTTTTAGTGTGTCCATAAAACATCTAAATTCATGGCTATGAAAGAAAATGGGTTAAATTGAATTGATTTCAATAATTGAATTGAAACATGGTCTGAATTTTCAATGAAAGAAAACAAACTTGGAAAGACATAATGAAAACAATCAGGACTTTTTTATATATAAGAAAAAAGGGTTTTATTTTCATCACCACAGACAGGACTGAATCAAGGAATATATTTCCTTCAAAATGAACACTCTGTTTTTAAATTTTTATCAATCTGAGATAAGAAGACAAAGTTAAGAAATTGATAAGAAAATATATAAACCTATGAAAGCCACACAGATCTTAATTTAAATCATTTTTGGTCTGCATAATATATTGTACCAATTAGTGTCAGTGTCATTTCACCTTGTAATCATTTGTCACTCTTGTTTTAAAGTTCTTACTCTTTGTTAAACAGTTTTCCAACAAAATTTCAAAAAGCAAAACAAGTATGTTGATAATTTTTCAGTCATCAAAAATAACTAGGCTTTATAGTATGCAATTATTTCCTAATATTTACTATTGTGAATCAAGTTGTATTAGTTTTATAGTGGTTTATATGTTTTTTAAAACCCACAGCATATGTTTAAAAACTACAGAAAATTATAAAAGTACACATCTTTGTTTTAGCTATTGCTGTCAATTAAGGGAAAAAATCCATTAAGTAAATGCATTCCTAGTACAACTAAAAATCACTTGGGAAATTTTAAAAAATGATTTAAAAATTTACAATGATGGAAATATTTGAACATTGCTAACCTAATATAGATTCAACAATGACCTAAAATAATGGTATTTTTCTGGCTTTTTCTAATATTGAAAATATCACTTTTTATTATTCTATTCAGTAGAATATTATTGATTTTTTTAGAAACAAGATAGTGCTAGTGATCATGTGCATTTCTTATAAATACTCATGTTTTAGGATTATTACTTTTAAAAATTGATAACTGTAAATAAATAATTGAATTAAGCAGATTAAAAAGTAAGAGGACATTTAAGATTTGTAACTAAGGAAGATATCAGCTGTTTTTAGCTCCACAGTTATTTGCACAGTTGCCCTTAGTATTAACAGTTCTTACAGCAACTCGGCACTCCTCAAATGTTCTCCATTGCTTTTCTTTTGCCCTACAGTAAACAGAAACCATAGACAATAAACAAGAAACAAGTTTAAGTCATGATATTTATGGCATTTGGATCAATAACTAGCACTCTTAAGATAGAAAAATCAACTTTATAAAACAGTCTAACAAGATTGCATGTTGCTCTTGAAAACATACACTTTTTGATACATTAGGGATGCAATTAACAATAACTAAGGGTTTAGTGTTCCAGAAAACCTGTGCAGAAAACCCATAAAATTCTATAACTTATGTGTTTCAAAAGAGGATGGTGAATTTGAGAAAGGCTATCAATCAATCATGAGTTATTCTAGTCACTTTGGATAATATTGTTTCTATTTTTAAGGCAGACACTACTGGTGGTGATTTGATCCATACCTAGATGAATTTGAAAATGCCTATATGACTCTAGCAGCCACAGTTACAGACCTAGACAAAAGAATTATAATAATATCACTAATAGATAAAGCTTTTCTTGATGCACAGTTTCCGTTGTTCTCCCCATTTCACTTATAATTTACCTTTCTCATTTCAACAAATTTGGCCAAGCAGTCCATTTTCCCTTGTCTTGTGCCCTAAATCAAGACAGTTTTTCTATTTCCTATAACAAATTAAATGTAAGTCAAGTTGCTGTGATATTATATCTCCCAAAAATATTTAATAAGTGTAGTATTTCCTTGAGAAATGGCAAGCTTTGCTCCTGTTAAAAGACTTCCAGGTCAGAATGAAAGAAACCAGTATTTTGTGCACTATTATCATTGAGAGTACACCTGCAACCATACCAACAAAAAAGCTATACCAAAGAATCACCAGTGAAAAGCAACAACAAAAATTACTTACATGCCATCTTAAAGACAAATCAACCTGACTGCTTGGTTATGAAAACTTCTCTCTTATCCACTGGGACAGAACCTAGCTTATTTCATCTTTTCCCTTATATTTCTTTCTTTTTGTCTGTGTAGTTTACACATTTAGTACTATTTCTCTGGGCAAGCAGATTGTTTCATCTTTATACACCTGGCTTGTAACTTCATGCTGGTCACTGAAATGCTGTTCTCCAATCACTCTGTTTGCGTAGGGTGACTAAATATTTCTTTTGATTTTTTATTGACATTATCTTTATCAATTTAACTTTTTTATTTTCAATTTCAATTTCATTTTTTATTGTAGTCTTTTCCCGATGGATGATGACTTTCACAAACAAATTTGTTTGTGAAAGTCATCAATGTATACTTGTTATGAGGAATTAAGGATGATTTGCTTTATTAGTCGTTAAGGCATAACACATAACATAACATAAACTACCATACATGTATATTGTGTGAGGTATGTGATATGTATGTTTATCTATATGTATCATATACATAAAGGGTACATATATGTATGTGTGTATATATGCATGTGTGTGTGAGTATATATAAGATGAAGACAGCACCACATTTCATTGAGATGTTCAGAAAACAGGTAATATAAAAATGTATCCCTTCATTACATTATTAATTTACTACCCTAACCTGTAAGAAGGAAATATAGAAAAATATCCTTGTAATCTAGGGATGAGATGATCCTGAAATATCTAAAATCATCAAGGGAATAATGTAGGAAAATTAATAAGAATAAAATTTTATATTTCAATCTAATCTAAAATATAAAGCTGAATAAAGTCAACTGTTGGTAAGATTGTAAAAAAAACTTAAAATTTCCATATCGTTGATCTTTTTAGATTTAGGCATTTGAATGGCTAAATAGTACCTATTAAAAAAAACTGCTAGAAATGTCCAACATAACAACTATTTTTTACATATCTATGAATCTTTTGGCCTCAGGCAACTTAGATATTCACATAATCCCATTATTTCTATTCCTGAGTAGTAGAGGTATCCCAGAAATATCCTACTCTTCTCTGGGTTCTCTATACAAGGACACTTTTCCATTGTTACTAGTGACATCAGGGATTCATCAGTAGTCTGGATTTCCATCTGTGCAGGAATTAAAGTAAAATGTGAACACACTATGAAGAGGAATGTGGAAGCAAGCATTAACAGATTCTACTAAAGCAGATAGATATAAATAGATATTTAAGAAATAGTGCCAACCCAAATTATATATCCACTAGTAAATCAATAAACAAAATGTGATATGTTCGTATAATGGAACACTACATAAAAATAAAAAGGAATGAGTGCTGACACATTTAACAAAAGCCTCAAGGTAAGTGAAAAATCCAGAGACAGGTAACTATATATGATTCCTTATGATATAGAGAGAGGATATGAAATTGTGGGTGATAGAAGAAAAGTGAATGGCCATCTGAACACTTCTGAAAGAACTGGTAAGAGTCATGTACTAGAAGATTTTATCTCTGGGGATATTATGAAAGAGGAAGGTATTTGTGATTAATCTCTTGTGTTTTTTTTAATGGCGCTTATTGACAGTTTCTGTATGTCAGGTGAAATGTTACTGTATAATTGCTGATGCAAACATAATTATCTCTAGAGTTGCAGCATATTGGTTCCTTTTGTTATTAGGAAATAATACATAATTTATTCTCAAGCTGGTGCATTTTCGCTGCCTTCCACCTATTTCTAGAAGTAAGATATGCCTAGTGAGTATGTTACTGGTATCAATTATTGTTCTAAATGCATTAGAGAATGTGACATCACTTCTTTCTCCCTGATCCAAAGGAGTCCTCACTATAGCACTATAAAAATATTGAGGGTGGGTCATAGAAAAAACTTAGCGTGATATACCACTTATATATTGAATTATTTGTCTATGATTCTGATGGTTCTTTTTAAATGATATAATAGCACGAGTATACACTAATGGAGTGAACTTCACAGTATATATAAGTCAAATCACTATGCTGTCCACTTTAAACTGATGCAGTGCTGTGTGTCAATTATATCTCAATAAAACTTAAAAAAAAGCCAAAAATAGAATGGACATAATCCACATATGGTGATATTCAATGTTGTTCTTTGATTTAAAAATACAATGATTTTATGATAATTGTTCCTACATATTTTTCAATTAATATTGGATAATAGAAATTATTGTAAGGGTTTTTTTTCTAGTAAACATGCTCACAATACAGAATATGCTGAACCATTTTCCAAAATACAGCATGATCAAAATACTAGCATTTACATATCTGGATATGCGAGAAAGAGTTCCTTGCAAGTTTGCTCCATCCAAGCAGAACCATTTCCACCAGGAGATAAGAGTCTCAATGAACTATTCACTATGAGTGTCATGGTGGCACTTAAAGATCCTTAAAGTTGGGAAATAGCAGCTTGGAAGAGGAGGCAGCATTGTGACAGGGGCAACTGAATCTGATCATTAGGACTTAGGAATGCTGTTAAGAAATGGGGAATGGGTCTTTCCATAGTTTAGCTATTGTGGACATTGCTGCTACAAACATTCGGGTGCATGTGCCCCTTCGGATCACGACATTTGTATCTTTAGGGTTAATACCCAGTAGTGCGATTGCTGGGTCGTAGGGTAGCTCTATTTTCAACTTTTTTTTTTTTAAAGATTTTATTTATTTGACAGAGAGAAACACAGCGAGAGAGGGAACACAAGCAGAGGGAATGGTAGCAGAAGCAGGCTTCCCGCTGAGCAAGGAGCCCGCCACAGGGGTGGATCCCAGGACTCTGAGATCATGACCCGAGCTGAAGGCAGACGCCTAACGACTGAGCCACCCAGGGCCCCTATTTTCAACTTTTTGAGGAGCCTCCATACTGTTTTCCAGAGTGGTCATACCAGCTTGCATTCCCACCAACAGTGTAGGAGGGTTCCCCTTTCTCTGCATACTCGCCAACATCTGTCATTTCCTGACTTGCTAATTTTAGCCATTCTGACTGGTGTGAGGTGGTATCTCACTGTGGTTTTGATTTGTATTTCTCTGATGCTGAGAAAATGTGGTATATATATACAATGGAATACTATGCAGCCATCAAGAGAAACGAAATCTGGCCATTTGCAATGACGTGGATGGAACCGGAGGGTATTATGCTAAGCGAAATAAGTCAGTCAGAGAAAAACAATTATCACATGATCTCTCTGATATGAAGAATTTGAAAGGCAAGGCAGGTGTTTGTGGAGGGGTGGGGGAGAGAAATGAAACAGGAAGGGATGGGGACGGAGACAAACCCTAAGAGACTCCTGGATTCACGAAATGAACTAAGGGTGGCTGGGAGGCTGGGGGGTAGGGATAGGGTGGCTGGGTTGTGGACATTGGGGAGGGTATGTGCTATGTTAAGTACTGTGAAATGTGTAAGCCTGACGATTCACAGACATGTACCCTGGGGCAAATAATACATTATATGTTAATAAAAAAAAAAGAAAGAAATGGGGAATGGAAGATTGTTTAGCTTGCAGGCTAATACCTGGGTACTTCTTGGTACCCCCTTTTCCAGTTTTTATTATAAATGCACAAGTACAGCAACTCCAGACTAAGATGGTCATGGTGGTCAGGTGCTCAAACCCAGTGGTAAAATTACAAGATAAATCTTGGGGGCTTGTGCTTATTAATTTAGCTGGAAAAATTGTGAAGTATAAAACTATGACCACCCACCGTGTAAGACTGATGAAATTGCCTACATGAATTGTTTTTAACTTCTGCTTAAACAGCATCATGTGAAATAAAAAAGTGTTTATGCCTTTGTTTTTATAACTTTGCATCTTGGTGTATTTTTAAAATTTGGCTATAATTAAGAATCAGAGTCTAATTAATTCAGTGGCCTCAATTAATATCTGTAATCATGGTTCATTTCTGTAAAATAATTTTGACCTTAGCAAAAGATTTTCTTTAATTGTTTAAATTAATTTTATATTCCTAAAATGGATCAGTATTTTTCTAAACTTTTCAAATTGTTTTGAGAACAATTGGTTTAGAAGATAAAGTTGTGCACATGTATCTGTGGGCCAAGGGGGAAGTGTTGTCTACTTTATCTTAAAGAGAACATATGTGATACAGTGAAAGTTCAAAGAAAGTAGAGTTAGGTCACTCCCATGGCTGCCAATATCTTCCAAGACCTTAAACAGGTGCTAATCCATCCTCCCAGGTTGCTAGCCACTTGTGCAAATCTCAGTATGGGCTTTTTAAACATAATACCTTATACTGATCACCCATTATAATTGAGAGTTGGAAGTTTAATTCTTAAAGGAAATTTTCTCAGATTAATCAAGTAAATGTTTACTATTTACTTCTAATCATCCTATTTAGAAATATATTATTTCTGAGAAAAAATTGCCAAACCTCCAAATTTGTTCCTACATGTCCTTACATATCACCTATAAATTATAATCAGTCTTACTTTCCATTTATAGTTATTTAAACCTTCTTTTAAAACTTAATTTATGGGGCACCTGAGTGGCTCAGTGGGTTAAAGCCTCTGCCTTCAGTTCAGGTCATGATCTCAGGGTCCTGGGATCGAGCCCCGCATCGGGCTCTCTGCTCAGTGGGGAGCCTGCTTCCCCCTCTCTCTCTGCCTGCCTCTCTGCCTACTTGTGATCTCTCTCTCTCTCTCTCTGTCAAGTAAATAAATAAAATCTTTAAAA
>CM053618.1:13926484-13948487 GCA_028646535.1 Procyon lotor
GCACCTGAGTGGCTCAGTGGGTTAAAGCCTCTGCCTTCAGTTCAGGTCATGATCTCAGGGTCCTGGGATCGAGCCCCGCATCGGGCTCTCTGCTCAGTGGGGAGCCTGCTTCCCCCTCTCTCTCTGCCTGCCTCTCTGCCTACTTGTGATCTCTCTCTCTCTCTCTCTGTCAAGTAAATAAATAAAATCTTTAAAAAAATATTAAAAAAAACAAAACAAAAAACACCTTAATTTATTCTTGTTCATTTGTGTTATTTATTGTTACCATAAATAGAAGCTCTAATGTAGAAAAACTGTACATACAGATCTGAAATTTTCACAATAAAATAGCAAGTACAGTGGTGTACATGATTATATATTTAATACACTATTTGGTTGAATGTAGCAATTAGCTTTTATCAAAGCATGTAAATATTGCATGTTTTATGGCCAAACCATAAATTGTTACAGCTATTTTAATGGATCAGGTCAATGATATTAAAAAGAAATCCATCACATAAAATTTCACTTGGAGAGAAAAAAAATTCCTGAAACAGAATTTGCATGCTTTATAGATTCTGCTATTTCTGTATTATTGGCAAGTTTTGAGTTAATATCTCTTATAAAAGCTATATCTATCTGTCTATGAATTGTGGTCTGAAGGAAATTTAGCTAATAATTTTACTCTCTATCATAGTAAATTCCTCCTGTAATAAAATAAATAAAGAAAACACATTCCTGGGGATAAGGTGCTGTAGTTTATGACTAGGCAGCAAAGTGTTTCATTTTTGTTACCCTGAATGAAGGAGACATTTGAATACTTAAATCAACATCATTTATAGAAAAAAAATCAACCAATATAAATAATGAATCAAATGAGTAAAATATCTGACTATGAAAGATAGTTTTTTATTTTTCCAATTTTCTATGTAGGTTTTATATTTCTTGTATTGCTCACCTGCATGCCTTATAAATATTCCTGATTAATGGTCTTCCATGATTCATAATCTATCATGGATAAGATCACCTAAATATATACTTGTTATTACTACTGATGCTTATCATAACAGGAAACCCATTCATCTAATAAAAATAATCTGCAATTACAAGATGTTACCTTTTTCTCATTAAAATGATATAGAAAATAGAAATGTCATTTCTTAGCTATTCTGTTCAGAAAAAAATATGACAAATAATAAGACATGATTTCAGAAATATAAAAAGAGAGCTAGATCATGGAGAGCCCTGTTAGACATATTCAGGGCTTTGATTGTGTGAACTGGAAAGACACTGGAAAGGTATAACTATACAAGTGATAAGGGAAGATTTTATTATTGCAGAATTACTCTAGATGCTGTGTTAACAATGAAAGACAGAGGAGCAGAGCAGAAGAAGAAAAATAATTTAGAAGGCTATTGATAAGATTTAAGGAGATAATGGCATGCTCAAAGATAATGGCCATAGATTATAGTATTTGATGCTTTCCTTCCAAGGCCTATGTTAAGGTTTAAAAACCTGAGCATATGCCAGAGTAGAGTGGTCCTTAACTTCAAAGAGGAAGTCTTTTGAATAAATTATGTTATTGTTTCTGTTTTTCCTGTTTGTATGTTTGCTTTCTGGCAAGGGTAAGCATATTAGGATCTCATATTTGAACACATTAGCTTAGAGCTTCATTTTAAACATTCAAGTAGATCTCTTGGTACATGGCTGGAAAAAATGAGTCTACATTCAAGGGAGGGCTTCAGGCTGGGTGTATACCTTGGGAAGCATCAAAATAAGATAATATTTTTAGTCATGAGACTGAATGGAATCACCTACGGTGTCAATGTAGATCAATAAACTGTTCAAGGAAGAAACCTTGAGGCATTCTTTAATAGCTTTACTGAAATACCTTTGTCATATAAAAATTGTTTATTTATGGTGCATAACTTAATAAAATGATATACATATATACTGTCAAACATCACCACAATCAAGCTAACATATTTATCATCGTTACATAGTGCCCACTGTGTGTGTGTGTGGTGAAAAGACTTAATTTAAGATCCATCTTCTCAAGTTTCAAATATACTCTACAGTATTGTTAACTATCTTCATCATGCTATACTTTGGATTTCTAGAATTTACTCATCCTTCATAAGTGAACCTTTGTACACTTTACATAATTATGTATATAACTTTATAAATTTGAAGATAGCTATATACACATGAAACATCACTCCAATCTATGCCATAAACCTATATATCACCTCTGAAAGTTTCTTCTCATCCTTCTATAATTAAAATTATGATTATTTATAATATTAATACTTAATATAAGATCTTCTTAGAAAAATTTCAGAAATATAAAACATTAACTGTATTCATTATACTGCACAATAGATATTTAGAATTTATTCATCTTGTATAACCAAAACTTTGTGCCCTTTGACTAATATCTCCTCTTTCCCTCTGTCCCAGTCCCTGGAAAACACCATTTTGCTATCTACTTCTATACATTTGACTATTTCCAATTCTTTATGAATGTTATTGTAGTATTTGTTTTTCTGTCTCTGACTTATTTCACTTAGCATAATGTCTAGGTTTATCCATACTGTCACAAATGGCAAGATTTCCTTTTTTACTTTTAAGACTGAATAATATTTCATTTTATGTATACAGCACATTTTCTTTATCCATTCATGTGTCAACTGACACTTGGTTTGTTTCCATGACTTGGAAGATGGCAGAGAAGTAGGAGACCCTGTTTTGGCTAGTCCCCTAAAGTGAGCTAAATATCTACCAGAACACTCTGAACACCCATGATATCAGCCTGATATGTAAGATTATACACTTCTGGATCTCTATGAGGGCAGAAGACAGCAGTGGAGAGGTAAAGCAGGATGGGAACACTGGACTGATATCAGAAGATAAACAGAAGGGGGAGGGAGCCACCAGAAGCAACCCATTGGAAAGTAACACTCCAATATGAAAGTGCCCTGTGTTTGGGGACCAGCATTAACTTGGAGGCTGGTTAAAAGCACTCAAAAAGAGCAAAAGATCTTAAGGGGCAACTGGTGGAATCAGGCAGTCATGGGCACGGGCCTAGGCCCACATTCTCAGGAAGGACACCACTGGTGACCACCCAGGTCAGAGAGAGTCTGGCGGGGCCTTCAGTCCATGTCCTTGAGTCTGTGGGGCGACTCAACTCAAGCAAGACTGACTGGAAAACAATGCAGCAGGCCCATCCCCCCAGAAGGCAAGCCAAAGCAAGAGGACAATAACCACAGGGTCCCCATAAAGCTGTAAGACCCCAACATCAGGGAAAACAATATATTAAGCTCCCGATATTGCCCTAAAACCTGTATATTTCATAGATACAAGATTTTTTTAATTCGTTCTCATGATTCTTGTTCTTTTAATATTTTAAAACTACTTAACATTAAAACTAGAGGTTTAATACAACATATCCCATAATAACTTTTTAACTTGAACTTTTTTCATACATATACTTATGTACCTGTGTCTCTTTCTCTCTCTTTTTTTTTTTAACATACCTATAGATATAAGCTTCAAGGTAATCCTTTTCCCCTATTAAATACTACCCCATATATATAAACCAGTTTTAATTTCCCTGTATCTCTGGAGAGTTGAGTCCTTTAACAAAGATAACAAGATATAACCAGGAAGAACCAAAATAACCTTCCTTTCCCACATCAAGGATTTATAACCACCTTCCCATCTTATTCTTCCATCAACATTTCTGAGTATTTGTTTTTGTTCTGGTATTATATAAATCTTATTTTGGGGGTTCATTTTGGCTGAGTTCTTTTTTTTCTTGTCATTTACTTTTGTTGGTCTTTTTATTTGTTCGTGTTTGTTTATATACCTTATAAATCTTACTTTTAGGGCTTATTTGGGTTGGGTTTTCTCTTTTTTTTCTCTTTTTCTCTCTCTCTATTTTTCTTTCTTTCATTTGCCGGTGAACTTCTAATTGCTCCAAAACTTTCCCGAGTGTACCTTGCCTGGATCATGGTTGATATGTTCAGCTATACATTATCCCAACCACCTCTCACCAAAATGACTAAGAAGAGGAACACCCAACAGAGGAAAAATTCAGAAACTGTGCCCTCTCCCTCAGAACTATTGGATATGGACATAAACAGTATGTTGGAAAGGGAATTCAGGGTAACAATTATCCAGGCAGTGACTACGTTGGAGAAAAACATTAGTGACAACACAGAATCTCTAAGGGCAGAAGTGAGAGCCGATCTGGCAGAAGTTAAAATGCTACCAATGAGATCCATTCTAGTCTAAATACTCTAACAGCTAGAGTAACAGAGGCAGAGGATAGAATTAGTGATCTAGAGGACAAACTTACAGAGAAGAAGGATCAGGAGGAGGCCTGGAACAAATAGCTTAGAAGCCATAAAAACAGAATTAGGGAAATAAATGACCCCATGAAACGTTCCAATGTCAGAATTATTGGGATTTCTGAGGGGGTGGAGAAAGAGAGAAGACTAGAAGATATAGTTGAACAAATTCTGAATGAAAATTTCCCCAATCTAGGGAATGGAACAAGTGTTTGTGTCCTAGAGGCAGAAAGGACATCCCCCGCCCCCCGAGATCAATGAGTCAGAAAGACACCCAGACACTTGGTTGTGAGATGCACTGATTATAATTTTAGAGAAGAGGTCCTGAGGGCAGCTAGGAGGAAGAGACTCCTTACATACAGAGGAAGGTCCATCAGAATAATGTCAGATCTGTCCACAGAAACCTGACAAGCCAGAAAGGGCTGGCAAGACATATTCAAGGCACTAAATGAGAATTACATGCAGCCAAGAATACTTTATCCAGCAAGGCTGACATTCAAAATGGATGGAGAGATAAAGAACTTCCAAGACCAGCAAGGTTTAAAAGAGTATGTCAGCACCAAGCCGGCACTACAAGAAATATTAAGGGGGGTTCTATAAAAGAAGAAAGAACTCAAGAGTGACATAGAAAAGAAATTTATAATCTATAGAAACAAAGACTTCACAGGCAGTGTGATGTCAATAAAAACTTATATTTCAATAATTACTCTCAATGTGAACAGCCTAAATGCTCCCATAAAATGGCACAGGGTTGCAGATTGGATAAAACAACAGGACCTGTCCATATGCTGTCTACAAGAGACATATTTGGAACCTAAGGATACATCCACACTGAAAGTGAAGGCATGGAGAATCATCTTTCAATTGTGGATTATTTTGCATTGACATGGAAGTGCAGATTTCAATTCCTTTGGGTATGTAGACAAAAGTGGGATTGCTACATCACATGACAGTTCTATTTTCAATTTTTTGAGGAACTGCATACTGTTTTACTTAATCACTGTAACAGTATATATTTCTTCCAACAATGCATGACTTTCTTTTTCTCCATATCTTCACCAACATTTATCTTTATTTTTTTAAAATAAAAGTCATTTTAACAATCTAACAGGTTTGAGATGATATCTCATTGTGGTTTGACTTGCATTTCCCTAATGATTAGAGCCTCTTTTTGTATATGTGTTAGTCAATGTATGTTTCTTGGGAGAAATATTTATTCATTTCCTTTGCCAGTTTTTAAGTTGTATTATTTGGGTTTTTGCATTGAGCAGTACAAGTTCTTTGTGTCTTTTGTATAGTAAAATTTTATTAGGTATATAGATTTGCAAATATTTTCTCCCATTCTGTAGGTTGTCTTTTCATTTTGTTGATTGTTTCCTTTGTTGTGCAGAAATTTCTTATTTGATATAATCTGTCTTGTCTATATTTGCTTTTATTGCTTGTCCTTTTGAGGTCATTTTCAAGAAATCATTACATAGGCCAATGTCTAGGAGCTTTTTCATTATGTTGCCTTCTATGAGTTTTATGGTTTCAGATCTTACATTTAAATCTTTAATCCATTAATGACTCTGATTCTTGATAGTGTTTCTTTTCTCATTCCTGGCATTAAATGAAGTGTTGTCAACTCAGAGTAAAGGTTATTTTAGTTCTCATATAACATACTGAACATGTTGTACAATTTATATGTATAAGCATTTTAAAATTAAGTGATATTCAAAGGTGAAGACTTTGTAATAGATAGGATAGATACTAGTTTCATATTTTGCAACACAATTTTACTATCTAAAATTAGCACCTAGTCGTCTTTCTTTAAAGTTTAAGAAAATCAGAACACTGCAACATTATTTGGTTATTTACCTATTCTGGTAACTTCAGAGAAACTGGAGTTTTATAAATATTTAATTTATGATAGTATGAAACTGCTAGAAAATCTTAATTTTAGTAGAAATATATGCAGGATCAATAATCTTAAATGTAAAGAGTCTAATCCTGAACAGCATACACTAATAGCAATGTAGACTTCTATTCAGATACAGGTAACATCTTTTTGGCCAATTGTAATGGCTTGGTAGAGCAACAGATATTGGATAAATAATGTTCATGTTCATTTTATTAGATATTGAAGAGATATTTTTAAGTAACTCTAGCAAAGGAATGACCAATATATGCATAAACTTTCAGTTTGATGCTTCAGATTTTGGCATACATTTTTTTCAGAATGTTCTGTTACATGGTTGTTACACACATGTTAAGACTTACTTGAGAAATAAGTATTTCATAGGTATGTAGTGATATTTTATAAGCAATAATTAAATAAATGTGTCTATATTAGCAAGCAGATCTTCCGGTAGTGACACAATGGTAAAATGGAAACCAGAAATATGTTATTCCATCTTTCTTTTTATATTCTCTCTACCCCAGCTATAAAAAGTTTCTTTTTGGAGAGTAAAAAGAAGACTAGGGAGAAGAATATCATCATTTATTGTTCAATTTTGAGCCATTCTTATTTGTTGCATGTCATGATGAATACAAGAAAGCAAGACTCATGGAAGGCAAAAATAGCACAAAGCAATATTCAAAGCAAAATGATTCACTTTTAGGGCCTTTCACAGAATAAATACAGAGCAGAGTTGTATCTCCGACAATCATTTAAGGCTTAATTATTGTACCTTTTACTTATTCTAGGAACTGGAAAGCAAATATATTTGCTAGAAATGAAGGTGTGTGTGTCATACGTGAAGAAATTTTAGAGTTTTGTTATTAGTTGGGGTGCTTCCTTTGGAGAAATATAAAAGATTATCAGTGGAAAATATAATACTTCTTAAAGTGCAACTAAAATTTTTGTGAATTAAAATTTGTTACCTAAAATGACATTACTAATTATTACCACTGCTTGTATTTGTCTGTAAATACAAATATATATATGTACTAGGAATACAGAAAAGAAAAGATAGGATTGACTCAGAGAGATAATTTACTGGCTAAGGTCACAACAAACATGAATGTGTAAAGAGATGATAAATTACAAATAATTGGATGGGATTGATTAATCTCACAGGAGAAGTGAAATCCAGAGAAAGATAATAACCAAGGCAAATAAGTTTTAATTAATCATGTCTGGTTCTGATAAGAAAGAAGTTGAGGCCTTTGAGATAGTTATGAGACTATATATTTAGTATATGGTATGTAGTATATGTAGTATATAGCATATATACTATGTAGGCATACACTATATATAATGCAGTTTATTTTTTTCTCTTAGAAATTCTTGCACTTTTTTTTGTTTGGTAATGGAAAATATGGGAGATACATATTTCTTCTAAACTATTAGAAGAATCCCTAGTGTTGTATATTTAAGAAGTAACAAGTTTTCCAAAGTAAGTTTTGCATATAGAGCCCTAGGTACACTGAATCTAGGTCTTTGGATAAATAACATTTACCATTAGACCTTTGCACTTTTGAGATGGGTGCCATCTACATTTCATTCTCACACTTGCTTTCAGTAATTATTTTGCCTTAATATATTTTTATAAGAAATGGTAGAATCGATATAGAAACATCTGTGAATAAAGTATAGGTATGCCAAATTGCCATATATATTTTTCAAAAGTGCTTTCAGTTTTGAAGATATATTTTCAGGAGAAAGTACCATCAAAGCACTGTAGGAAGGCAATTTTCTTTGGGTAGAGGTTACCAAATGAATAATTGAAAAAAATGAGTAAAACAAAACAAAACAAAAAAATAGAACAGATGCAGAGGAAACAAAGGGAAAGAAATACTTTAAAAAAACAATTACAAAAATGAAAAATTATTGTCATTTGGCTTATTCACTTTTTAAAAACATTGCATATTCTATGTTCATTTTTGAAATAAAAACTGTGAAGTTTTTTATTTAATTCTTCTTTAGCTCATCTCTTTTGTATGTGAGATGATTTATCTAACTTTTACCTTTTCTTTTATGTGTGCGCTTTCTACAAAACATAAACTGCTTTGGCTTATGCGTAATTCTTTTAGGATATAAGGGGAGCATTGGTTTGATTTTTGACATGCTGTTTGATCGGCTTGAAATAGTTCATGTGTTCACAATATAAGCAGAATGCAAGCAGAAAGAGTCTGCCACAGAGCTGTCCTCCTCATCTGACTCTGACAGAACCAAGCTTTAGTGAAGCAACTTGGGGCACAATTTTTCAGCAGCTCTCAGATGTATTTCATTCAGCCAGTCAGAAAACACCCATTAAATACCTGCCACATCAGTGGGTACTTCTGTAAGCAAACAAAACTCCTTTCATGGACCTTACATTCTAGTGGTGACAAACAACCAAATTTTTCAAAGTTAATCCTACTCAGTTAGAAAGCAATATGTGTTATGGAGAAAAATGTGACAGAGACACAAGACAAATTTCAGTAAAAGGGACGTGCTTTTAAAAAGAGTGGTCAGAAAACCAAAAAAGAGTGGTCAGGGTAAGCCACTTGGAGGAGATTGACCTTGAAGCAAAGACTGGAAGAGGGTGAGGAGAAAGTGGTGAGGATATAGGATGGTCAGGAGTGATGGGAAGCACTCCATTCAGAGAGAACATAAAATGAAAAAGCTCTGAAGCAAGTAATTGGTATTGACACACCCCAAGTAGCTGTTAATCAAGGAATAGGATAAATAACATGGACTGTCTATAAGAAATGGACATTTATCATGTAATTGCATTTCCCCAAATCAGTAGAAAAGATATAAATGGAAAGTCCATGAATTTTGTAAGATTAGAAAGGTAGTAATTTGCATAAAAATTTCTTCCTACTCTAATCAGATTACATCTTAGTAAATAGAAATCACAGACATGCATTTGCCCACTGAGTAAAATTTTTGGTTGTTATAAATGTATTAATCAAATGAGATCACCTCTCAGGTTAAACCCAATTTTTTTTCATGATAAAACATTTTCTTTTTTAAAATGTTTTCTAAGGGAATATTTTATGTGTGGTTTTCTTTTTAATTTTTACATAAAGAGAAAGGGTCATTGATACTCAGACTTTGTTTTAAAAATTTGGGAACTGTGTTTTATTAAAGTGAAGAGTATATAATTTGAATAGATTCCTAGGGAGTAAGAGTCATTAACAAAACCTTTTCACATTTAGTGAACATACTAAAGGATAAATCAGTCTCCCTAATGAACATTTTGCCAAATAGCTGTATCCCAGAAAACAATGCAGGGATCAGAATTGGACCATCATCTTAAAAGGAACAAGTCAAATACCATCGTTTCTGTAGAGATATATCCAGTTAAAAATGAACCTCAATTTCAGGAGAACTTTGGGTTCTCTCATGGACATCTTATCTCCTTCCTTGAATTTGGCTTATTCATGTCACCTCTACTTAGAGAATGTAGCATTATTTAGAACATATTGAAAGGAACCATTTTAATATTAAAATATTGAAAAAAGATAGTAATTAGAAGATGCCAAGACAGAAGAATGATGTGCAAAGAAATGAGTTTCAGAGAGAATATTCAAAAACATCTTAATACATTTCTAAATCTAAATCAATATTACTGTAATATTAATACAATGCCATACTAATGATAACAAAATCACGACATTTGTATTTTATTTTGGAAGTTGTACCTTGTAGGCTAAGACAGAAACATGAAAAAAATTCATCAATATACAATGCTTTTTTTGTATACAAAATTCGGATTCTAGCAAAAATATTGTAAATCATAAGGTACTTTTGATGTTGGATTTGCTTAAATACTTTTAAAATCAATATTTTTATCTATACTGGAGATGAACTTTTGAAAATGATAAATTTGGAATTTTACAAATTGTAACAAAACTGAAATAAAATATATCACAATCAGGGTGCCTGGGTGGCTCAGTGGGTTAGAGCCTCTGCCTTCGGCTCAGGTCATGATCTCAGGGTCCTGGGATCGAGCCCCGCATCGGGCTTTCTGCCCTGCAGGGAGCCTTTTTCCCCCTTCTTTCTCTGTCTGCCTCTCTGCCTCCTTGTGATCTCTCTCTCTCTGTCAAATAAATAAAAATAAAATCTTTAAAAAAAAATATATATATATATATATCACAACCAGTTTTATAATAAGGTAAACAAAAACCATGAGAAATCCTGTTTGAAAGTGTAACAGTATAAAAAAAGCCATGTTCAGGAGCCACATGCCAATGACCAAGGTAGATGAACAGATGCTTGTGAGAATGAACAAAGGTAACCTGATTTAAGTTGGGGTCAGGAAGCCAGGAAGGGAGAGCTCTCACACAAGCACCTGTCCTCTTAACTTACACAGCCAGCAAGAATAAGGAAGATTTCCATGTGCCTCAATAACAACAAACTGCTCACCACTTGCAGCTTGGTGAGAAGCTACCACAACCTTGAACTCTCATTCTCCTCCAATGAACTTATATTCAAAACAACCCTTCCCAGTTTCCTCCCAAAACTTAAAAGTTCTAGCCTCCCTTCTGTCTCTTTGGAATTGTCTATGGTTCACCATAGTTTACTTCTTCCAATTGCAATTCTCCTACTATTCTCAAATAAACTCATCTTTGTTTAATTAAATTACCATTGGTTTTATTTCAACTTGACATGTTTAATGTCCAAAACAGGAACAGCAGCTATTTTGTCAAGTAGATCGACGACAATGTGAAAACAACTCTCTGTGACATCCTACCTTGAGGACTAAAAATGTCCACCCCCTTCACCTACAATGGCAAAACCATCAGGGAGCTGTTCAAGCACATCTTGGAGCTGTTCCCAGCCATGTTCAAGTATAGGAGCTCCCTGCACTGGTACACACATAAAGACATGGAAGAGATGGAGTTCCTTGGACCAAGAGCACCATGAGCGACCTGGTATCTGAGTACCAACAGTACCAGGACACCACAGCCAAGGAAGACTGTGAGTTTTTGGAGATGGATGTGGAGGTGGTTTACAGCTGTCTGGCACCTGGCACAACACGGGAGCCATGTGAACTCTATTCCCTCACAACCTGTTCCCTAAAGTCCATGTCTCATTGTGTGAACATTTGCTCCCATCTTGACATCACATGCTTGCCACTGCCACTAAAGCATTTTCATGGTGGAAAAAAGATTTTTAAATTTTAAATTAGACTAATTTATGTAATTTTTTACATTGTTTTTAAATGATCATGAAATAGGGAATGAAATCAGATAACCTAAGTTATGTGCATTGGTAATCTCAGACTGATAAAGAGTTGAGAGGGAAAAAGAGTTAAGTTAGTCTTTCTGAACATTGCTTTTTTTTACACGCTATTCACCATGATCTTTTTTTTTTTTTTTAGTTGCAATATAATGGCCCCAAATTTAGAAGAAATATAGCAAGGAGAAATTATACCAATTTTATATTGTGATTCTGTATGAGTGTCTCAGGATCTAAATATTTTCTTTGACCTCTTTATTTCAGGTACATCACAGCAATGATCATCCGCCCCTCTCTACACCAAAGCATGAAAGTAGATTGCCTTAAATAGAAAGCTTGATTGCTTCCTGGAGCCGTTCATCCCTAGGAGACATGTCCTTTGAAAATGTTCTACATTAGAAAATATATTTCATCACATAGCATTCAGATTTGTTTTAAAATGAGTAAACAGGAAAACAGTTTTATGAAGGAAAGAGAATTTGTTGAAATTATTGTAATCCCTAAGTCATTTTTATACTCTGATTAAAAGCACAGCAATTTAACATGAAATTCTTTGAAAATATTATATCACTTTTGAAAATAGGGGCAACAGAGTTTAAGGTTTAAGAAATGTCTTTTAGGGAGACAGCATTTATGTTGAATGTTGAAATGTTTACACCATTCTGAGCTGTCTAAATATTCCTTCCTAGAGAGCTTGCAACTTATGGTCCATCATTTTAAGTCCTTTTTGCTTTCAGTAACCATTTACTTGCTTTACTGTGACATTATAGATTGAATTTTAACACTCACATTTTCACTTTTAGCACAATAGCTACTTAGCATCAGACACTAATTTCAGAACATAAAAGCTATGGGATTTACACCAATCTATTTAAATTCTTTATATGTAAATTTGAAATAATAATACGTTTCTTAGAGGATAATGGAGATTTAATGAAAACTTTGCATAAAGAATGTATATATATTGTGTTTTAAACCCAATTGATGCTTGGTGAATATGAGTTCTAATAATACTGTTGAATAAGTGGAGGTTTTCTGTGCTTCCCTATAGCTTTTCAGTCTTAGAAAACTTAGGCTGAATATGAGAACCTACTATATTATCTATGATATTAGACTGCCTCTACCTTATGGTAGGGGTTACAAAGTAGAGCAACATGTTTTTCCAGAATCATCACTAAAGTAACAAGGTCTGGTTTATTGAATTTATCTGTCATATCCTAATATGCAAATGCCTTAAAATAAACCTATATTTACTACTGCTTATTGTCCAAGTTCTATTTGATGTCATCAACTCAGGGATTCAGAATGTTTTTTGGAATTGTAGAATCACTAGGTTTTACTTCATCTTACGTTTCATCACAGAATAATAAAATGAATATAAGCTTATGGTAAAACTCCCAGGATGAGCTGTGACCCTACAAGATGAAACCAAACTTACTCTAATTTTCTTTTTTTATTTTAAGATTTTTTAATTTATTCATTTGAGAGAGAGCACAAGAGGGAGGTTCAGAGGGAGAGAGAGAAGAAGACTTCTTGCTGAGCAGGAAACCTGACACAGGGCTCAATCTCAGGATCTCAGGATCATGACCTGAGACAAAGGCAGACATTTAAAAACTAAGCTACCCAGGTGCTCCATCCAATTTTCTGCTTTTGGGACAGAAGAGGAAGGAAGTGAACACTTTTGAATTCAATAGCTGCATGCCAGATGCATTTGTTTTTGAAATGAACCAATCATATAAGGTTTTTGGGAATGTGGTAGAATCACAATCCTTAAATCTCTCAAGTTTTATAGCAAAATGAAAGATCAAAACATGTGATAGGATTAGAATAAGATTTAAATTCTTAAAGACAAAACATATTCAGAACCATAAGACAATTATAAATTATAGTAGAAAAATAAGATTTATGAAATGAGGCAATGGACTTTATAAAGGCATAGTAATTTAAAAGGCATTAGGGAAATAAAAGAAAGCTTATTAAGGCCGAAGAAAACTTAGTGTACTAGAAGACAGAATTGAGGGAAGAAATAAAAACAAAATATGGAGAAAATAAAGATAAAATATGAAAGATAAGTCAACAGGCATAAAATAGACTGAGAACAGGGAATTAAAAAAAAATCTCAGAGAAAGTAGTGTCTGAGAACTTTCCAGAACAGACTGGAAACATGAAGTACCTACCTAAATAAGGGAACGAAAATAAAACCATACTTGCTAATGTCTTATGAAACTGGTGAAAATAAAAGACTCAAGATACCTTAGAACAATTAGATGGAAAAAAACGCTTATTCCTAAGAATATTAATTAATCTGTAAGCTATCCTCTCAAAAACAAAATAAGGTAAAAAAAAAATGGAAAATTATGTCCAAATACTGAGAACAGTTTCATTTTCTATCACACACAAAACCATACTAGCTTTCAAAAGTTATGAAACTTTCAACTGAAAGCAAGAAGCACATACAAAAATATTAATACCAGGGGCACCTGAGTGGCTCAGTGGGTTAAAGCCTCTGCCTTCGGCTCGGGTCATGATCTCAGGGTTCTGGGATCGAGCCCCACATCGGGCTCTCTGCTCGGCAGGGAGCCTGCCTCCCCCTTTCTCTGCCTGCCTCTCTGCCTACTTGTGATCTGTCTCCGTCTGTCAAATAAATAAATAAAAACAAAAAAATTAAAAAAATAAATAAATAAAAAATTAAAAAAAAAATATTAATACCAAACTAAACATTATTGAGGCAAGAAAAGTACCATATAAAAAGTAAACAAAATCACCAATTCAGAAGAATAAGAAATTTAGCTATCTGTCATACAAAGAAAATAAAGTACGCTAATCATTCATAAAATAACAAGGTAACATAAAAATGAGCCAGAAAATAGAAAATATGAACAAAAAAAATTTTACAATAGAGAATAAAACCTACACCAAGAAATTAACAAGCATTTTTTCAACTCTTAATGTGTTAACCCGGAGAGAACAGCTTAAACAAATACTAAAAATGCCTGAATTCAAGAAAGGAATAAATTAGAAGTTAATGAAGAGAAACCTAGAAAATTCTTTCATATTTAAAAATAAAACATACACCTATGCATTTATTCATAGGCACACAGATATTTCTGAAGGTATCTAATTGAACAGTAGAAAATTTTAAAACTAAACAAACAAACAAAAAAACTGCCCATCTCAAATGTAATTTAAAGCACTAAAGAGAAAGCCATCATTTTAAAGGGATGAAGTAAAAGTAGAAATTAGAAAGCTAATGACCTAAGCACCCAATTCATGAAATTAGGAAAAGAAAATGACACCGATGTAAAGAATTGGATGAACAGATATACATGAAGTCATTAATGAATGTGGAGAAAACCAGGAAGCAAATGAGAGGATTAGCAAAGCCAGAAAATTTCCTTGAAAATATTAATAAAACCCACTATAATTTTCCTCAAACAGGGTACATATTGGAATCACATGGAAAACTGTCAAACTCCTTATGCCAGATCATAATCCATAATCTAGACCTCAGAATTCTCTTTTATCTCCCCATACTTCCAATATATACTCAAGTGTGGAGGACACTGAAACAAACAGATCTCTGAGGTTGGTTTTAAATGAAAGACAGAAAGAAATGGCAGAGAGCAAGAGAGGAAGGAATGACACAAGGTAATGAAAAAAAAAAACCAGTATTAGAGAGACATGGCAATATGTCATGGCAATAATGATTTAATATTGATAAAGCATCCATTAGAAATAAGTTTACAGAAGCCCTGCATTTGATTATGAATATAATGAATTATCCAATAGTTTAAAAACTCATCCATGCACACAAAAAAGATGATTTTTAGTTACCTTTACCATTGCTTCAATGAATAGGAAATCTAGAGAATGAAGAGAGAGAAAGAAGGGAAGGAGGACAGGAAAGAGAAGGGAAAGGGAGAAGGAAGAAATAATGTCCACTACTTATTTTTTTTTTTTTTTAAGATTTTATTTATTTGACAGAGAGAAACACAGCGAGAGAGGGAACACTAGCAGAGGGAACGGCAGCGGGAGAAGCAGGCTTCCCGCCGAGCAGGGAGCCCGATGCGGGGCTCTATCCCAAGATCCTGGGATCATGACCCGAGCCGAAGGCAGACGCTTAAGGACTGAGCCACCCAGGCGCCCCTCCACTACTTATTTTAAGAAGTTACATGTTAATGGGAAAAATCAGTTATCGGGGCTTGAGAAAGAAGAAAAAGATAAGATTTGTTTAAGCACATAAATTCAGTAAATCAAATATCAGTACATAGAATAATAAGAATGTTTTCCCTCAAAATGCAAAGAAGTATGAAAATGTGAGTTAAAATACTGCCAAGGTATTCAAGATATTTGTTGATATCTATTCCTCCAAACAGCTAAACAAAACCCACTAGACTATGAGACTCACCATTGCTACTAGATGTGTTCACACGAGTTACTTCTACTTATTATCTGCAGGATGTTAATTAGAGAGTTTAGCATTTATGTATTTAATTAATTGCATATAGAACATTAAATATTTTTTTGCTTTACCCTCAAAAATGTATTTACTATCTCTGCAACCTGATTCTAGTTTAGTAAAGAGTGCATAGTTGGTTTATGAAAAAAAGAAAGAAAGAAAGAAAGAAAGAAAGGAAGGAAGGAAGGAAGGAAGGAAGGAAGGAAGGAAGGAAGGAAGGAAGGAAGGAAGGAAGGAAGGAAGGAAGGAAAGAAGAAAGAAAGAAAGAAAGAAAGAAAGAAAGAAAGAAAGAAAGAAAGAAAGAAAGAAAGAAAGAAAGAAAGAAAGAAAGAAAGAAAAGAAAGAAAGAAAAAGAAAGAAAGAAGGAAAACAGAATCACATAAAGAACTTGAATTTTAAGGGCGCCTGGGTGGCTCAGTGGGTTAAAACCTCTGCCTTAGGCTCAGGTCATGATCTCAGGGTCCTGAGATAAAGCCCCGCATCGAGCTCTGGCTGGGTCGGAAGCCTGATTCCCCTTCTCTCTCTGCCTGCCTCTCTGCCTACTTGTGATCTCTCTCTCTGTCGAATACATAAATAAAATCTTTTTTTTAAAAAGAACTTGAATTTTTTTTTTATTTATTTGAAGCAGAGAGAGAGAGAGAACATGAGAGGGGAGAGGTCAGAGAGGAAGCAGGCTACCCACAGAGCAAGAAGCCCGATGTGGGACTCGATTCCCGGACTCCAGGATCATGACCTGAGCCAAAGGCAGTTGCTTAACCAACTGAGCCACCCAGGGACCCAAGAACTTGAATTTTATTAACACATTTAAAACTGAATTATTTCCAATTCAAAGAAAAATGTTCTATCAATGCTTAAATGTACAAAACATTTTACAAGCTCCTAAGCAAAGCACGAAGATGAGCAGAAGGACCCCCACCTTCAGGAAAGGGAGTAAGAAGTCATGCACATCCCTAATAAGAATGGGGAAAAAATGTCATCAGTGCTCCTGGACCCTGATAGTAATTGGTACCCCGACTTGTGGGGAGAGATGTCTTCATGGAGGAGATTTATATACTATAGTCCCCTAAAGATGAAATTGCCAAGTCCGATTCATGCTCGTTTTTCATGGAAATAGCTACACTATAATGTCTTTATCTATAAAGATTATTTTGCTTTGTCCAACAAAATATTTATTGAGTTCTCTGATTGTGTCAATAATGGACTTTGCCCATGACCCTCTTGCTCAGGAAGTAATATTTTTGCCAAATAATAATCCCTAAATAAATTACTTAATATAGATGATATATCTACACATATCGATTAATCACAGAAACTAAAGGAAACTTACTGGATGTTTAACTGGTTTTATAAATGAGGAAGTTTGAAAGAGACATTAAGTAATTTAAAGTATACATAAAATTGTATTTTCAAATAAATCCTATATTTTAATGATAATAGATGGTCTTGGTTTTATTTTACCTAAAAATTTGGTTTGGTTTTGGACACGTTTGGTTTTCTTTTTTAATATGAAAAAGTGATACATTTATAGAGAATGATGCATTTAACTTATTCTGCAAAGTGCATTTTACATTTGCTCAAGATATGCTACATGTTTCAGGACTTATTCTAGAAAAACTTTGAAAGACAGTTTGAAATATTGCCTTTATTAATGTTCTGTGAGATTTTGAGAGCTTATATAGACACTTAAAAATTGGAATTGGCTATCCTTAAGGAAGAACAGATGTTTTGACATATGTCCAGATGAGTACTCTGAACTAGAAATTCAAATCTCCTTCTGGAAAACTTTTTGTGCTAACATATGGTATACAATGAATCTTAAAAACCATTGGCTGTGGACTTGACAGCAAAATGGGATTAGTTACGATTTATTTACAGAGATTAACCAAATTGAGCACAGAAATGAATAGAATTGGCTATATTCCTTTGATTTTCACATGATTGGCAAAAATTTCTTCAATCTTTCCAAAAAAATTCTTTAAACTCTCTGAAATTTACATGAAATATAATATTTCTAAACACATTTCGTATCTGTCTTTGTTAAATCATGTGGAACACTTTCCATGCCTACAATAACATTAACAGTCCTAAAGGGAATATAAATTTATAGTCCTCAAATTGTAGAAAGAAATGCTCAAATTTAAGTAATTTTACTCTTTTCTCTATTATCATAAAAAATGACGGATTCAAAGCATAACAATATCCATATTTAAATGGCATCAAGCAAAATCATATCCTTTCTCTATTGCTGATGATAATTACATATAGAGGTACCTCTCCATTTTTGTAGACTTACATTTATATAATTTAAAAGTTTAAAATAAGAAGTGCATATTTGTCAGCTATCATCTTAAACAAGCCCAAATGTATAGAACATTTATGCATTTAAACAAGATGTACGGCACAGTTTTTATTTTCTTTCTTGGAGATATGTCATGTGTACATGATAAAAATAGCAATCTCTGCTTCCTTCTGCTTAAATGCCATTTTCTTTCTTCCTTCTTTTATTTCCTTCCCTCTCTTCCTCCCTTCCCTCTTTCCCTCCTTCCTTTCTTCCTTCTTTTCTTTTTCCCTATTTTTTTTTTTATGTGTTGTCCTCTCACTGGACATTAAACCAGTTTTGTAAAGGATCAGAAACACAGACTGTATTTTCAGCACCCTCCACAAAAAAGTGAGATTTAACTTACAACACTTGCAACAATGGAAGATAATAATAATAGATTTTCATATTCTTAGAAATTGAAATTAGGGATAAAATGTGAGTAATCAGCTCTGTTTGGCTCATGTACTTATCTGAGAAAGGGTACCTCATGATAGTAACTAGTTTGGCAAGAACAATAATGAGCTTACATTATCCAAATTTCCATATGGTCCTAGAATTAATCTTTTGGGGGTACAGTTGAAACCTTAATTCCATTCTTCTCTACAAAGCACTAAAAAAATTACATTCTATTTCACACTTAGGGGAAAATATATAAAGCTATTTTAATTATATCCAGCACTTTCTAAGAGATAACTGTAATAAAGAATAATGTACTCATGAGTGTTCTGTATATTTTAACCTAGATATTTTCCCCACAGGCATATTTTCTCTAGGCCAAGATTCTCGACTTCTAAAGAGTATACACTCAGTGTTTTCTGGTGCAGAATATAAAAATTACTTAGAAAGTTGTTTTTATCTAACACTTAGTGTTGCCTTGATCACAACTGCAAGCAAAGATGTGTTTCTTTTTTTATTGACCAACTGATCAATATTCCTAACCCACATAAGGTTTGGGCAAGGCATGTTTATTCTGAGTAAATATGCTGAGGTAGTTCTCAAATCTCTGCTGTCCCCTTGAGAATCACTTTTCTAGGTATATCCTATTAATCTTTAAATCGTTTTCCTGCTTTTCAGCTGGTTATTGCCAATGACTAATCTTTAGCCAAGCAGTAAAAATAAGAATGTGTTTACATTATTCACCTAATTATAAATTTGCCTCTTCAGGTATTTCAGGTAGTTTAGAGTTTCATAGAATTTAAATATACTTGCTAAATATGAATTTTCAAACTCTTTAAAATTTGTGTGGGATAGTGAAAACAATGTTTAAGAAACACATCTAGCCTCATATGTAAAATCTACCTCTTTGTATCTGTGTTATCTTAAGTGACTTGATTAACCTCTCCGAACTCAATTTCCTTATCCATAAAAAGGAAATAACATCATCCACTCTTCAATATTCAAAAGATATTGTTTTGTGTTCTGTTTCTGTTTCAAAGTCAGTATCTCCTTAGAAATTGAAACATTAACCCTCTGACACGTTTGGTCTGAAAAAAAGTCTCTGGCATCCTGAACTAAGATCCATTCACATTGTCTTTTAATTATATACCTTGGGATTACACAAATAATTTAGGGGCAATGTTAATGAGTTTTCACACAAGATAAATGAAGCAAAAGGCAAGGTATCCAAGTCAGGCAAGTTGATGATCTGTAAAGCTGCATTAAGGATCTGAGTAAAAGGTACTTGAATCATTATGACACCAGACAGAAATCTGGATTTGCCCAATAAATAAAGATCTCTGGAAATGGTAAAAATGGTAATAAATATATGGGATTTTTTTTCTTATTTAGGCTTACTTTAAAAGAAATTTGACTTTCTAAAGAGAAAATAGTAAAAATAAATAAAATGTTTAATACTATAAATAAAATTAAAATACAGAATTGAAAGAACAGAGGAATGGAAGGAAGAATTAGATTTATTGTGTTAAAAAGTAATTTGTGTGTGTGTGTGTTAAAAGGTAATTTAACACTGCTTTTTAAAACTATAAATAACAGATCAATGGTGAGGTAAAGATAGCTGGAGTTGCTGTATTTATACCAGAAAACAGAAAATTCAGAACAAGGAATATAGCCAGAAATAAAGTGATCAGTTAAAAGAAAAGACTAAAAAAATAGAAAATCCACAGTTAGAATTGGACATATTAGTACTCCTCTCTGTGAAATAACATACAGTAAATGGAAGACCTGATAAATAGAAGCCGACCTAGTTGAGATTTATAAATCCCCCCAAGAAACAAAAACAAAATACACACACACAAAACAAAAAAAACCACTTTTGGAATACTTACCAAAATAGAACATTTCCTGGGCCATCAAATAAACATCAATAAATTTGAAAGAATTCAAAATAGTCAAAGTATTTTTTACCACAATGGAAAGTTTGTATGGAAATCAACAACAGAAAGATATCTGGAAAATGCCAACTATTTGAAAATTAAACAAATAATTTTAAATAACTTAAGAGTTAAACAGATATTCATAAGGAAAATTAGAAAATATTTTGAATTGAATGAAAATGAAAAGGTAACATATTGCAATATGGAACATAGGTAATGCAGTGTTTAAAAGGATTAAATAACATTAAATACTTTATTGAAGTATGGTCTCAAATCAATTATCATTTATCTTAAACAATGATTAAAAAAGACAGAGAAAATTAAACCCAAAGCAAGTAGAAGAAAGGATACAATTTAAAAAAACAGAAAAGATGAAATAGAAAGCAGAAATAATAGGAAATAATCATGTAAAAGTAGGACTGGTTCTTTTAAAAGATCAATAAGTTGATAAATCCCTAATTAGAATAGTCAACTAACTCAAATCCACGAGAGGAAATAAAAAGCACTGGAATGGTAAATATGTCAGAAAATATAGAATATATTTATACATAGGTTTCTACTTTTAATTTTACTAGAAGATGTAGGATTACATAAAGCAATAATTATATTGCTGCTTTTGGCTTTATAATATATATATAGATATAATTTTTTAAATTCAATTTATTTAAACTAAAAAAAACAAAAACAGTTCACCCATCTTTCCTACCCTCTATCCCTGCCCTTGATGACCACCAATAGGTTTTCTACATTTATAAGCTTGTATATATGCATATATTTATTATCTGTATTAAGTGTATATTATAAATGTGTTTAGATTCTACATGTATAGGATATTATAAGATATTTGTCTTTGTCTTATTTCACTCACTATAGTAATATGTAAGAGAATGAAAGAGGAAAATGAATATGGAGCAATAGCATAGCAAAGTTACAATATTATATTAGAATTAAGTTGATATTAACATGAAGTAGATCATAACATATTAAGATACATATTGTAAATCTTAAAAGAAATATAAGATCAACAGAGGAATTAAAACAATATACTGGAAAGTATTTGTTTTACCTGAAAGGAGTTGGTAATGAAAAAATGAAAGAGTAACAGAGATAAGAGACTTATCAAAAATAAATGGCAAATATATATATATGTATATATATTGTAGTTGTAAACCCAATGACTTGAGCAATTAAATAAAATATAAGTGAACTGGGGCGCCTGGGTGGCTCAGTCGTTAAGCGTCTGCCTTTGGCCCAGGTCAGATCCCAGGGTCCTGGGATCGAGCCCCGCATCGGGCTCTCTGCGCGGCAGGGAGCCTGCTTCTCCCGCTACCATTCCCTCTGCTTGTGTTCCCTCTCTCGCTGTGTTTCTCTCTGTCAAATAAATAAAATCTTTAAAAAAAAAAAAAA
>CM053618.1:13948987-14022447 GCA_028646535.1 Procyon lotor
GTAAAGAACCACATAAATGCCAGCTCCTATGCTTAATAACTTCACATGTATTTCACTATTTAATGTACTCAAAACATCACAATGTATTGTAAAAAACAGTAGTTCATTCCCCAAAATGTATTTTGTACATAACTATTCAAATATAGTAATGAGAATTATATTCCTTCTAGTAGTATGTTTGTTTTTGGGGGGAAAAACTGTCTTTAATGACATCTGGGATGGCAGAGGACCCTTTCCCAAAAGAAACAAACTTTACTGGTGAAAATGATAAAACAAACAACAGAAACATTTAATGCTCCTGCATATTGTCCTAAGGATATAAACAAATGAAGACAAAATTATCGAAGAAAATAGAAATTCTATTAAGTATTGATAAAAATACCAAGGGAGTGTAAACTGGAGCCACTGTTTTCAAACCTAACCAGCTCAGTGTGATGGAGTCATGGCTCAGGTGGGCGTGGCCAAGACTGCAGGGCTCGCTCCCTCTCCAGGTCACAGACTACACAGCCTAGGGCCACAGTCTCTCCAGGAGATGCAAGACATCCGCAATTCTTTTTCTCCCCAGCTCTATGTTCCAGATATTAGACAATGCGAGATCTGGGGTTCCCTTCTTCCATTATCCTTAACTTATAAGAAAAGGGTTCTATTCCAGGTACAGTGGCCCTGACATCCTTGCTTGACCATTATTCATAGGATAGAGGTTTTATACCAGTAGAGGCATGCTGACAAGATCGCAAGCTACTGCCCTTACACAGAGCCCTGTTTATAAAGCAAAGGTTTCATTCTAAGAGATTTCAGCCACTGTCTCTACCCTTATCTCAACACCACAGGAATGGTGCACAGGATTTACACAGGAGGAGAGGAAGGCAGTAAGAACAAAGACGTCTCCCTAAGGAAACAGGCTGTGTTTGGAACAGAGCAAGAGGAAGTTTAGGCATAAGGGCACTGTTGAAAACAATGGAAATTTTGGTAGTAAGCAGTTAAGAGGAGGCTGGTAGCTTCATGAGAGCAACAACCCAAACTTCAACCAGGCAGAATTTTAAGGAACCAGGCAAAAATATACCTGAGAAGACTTAGCTTGGAGCCAGATTAAGCCCCCCAAAATGGCCTTAAAAACCATTTTTTTTTTGGTCTGGATTCTCTCTCTCTCTCTCTTTAAAATTGAGGTATAATTGACATACAATTTAGTTTCAAATGCACAACATAATGATTTGACATTTGTATACATCACAAAATAATTACCAAGACAAGTGTAGTTACCATCTGTCACTATTCAAAATTAGTACAGTATTACTATCTTCCCTACCCTGTACTGAATGGGAGAAAATATTTGTAAGTCATATCTGATAATGGGTTGATATCTAAAATACACAAAGAACTCATAGATATCTATAACAACAACATCAAAAATACCTCGGACAATCTGATTTAAAAATGAGACAGAGCAGGCGCCTGGGTGGCTCAATGGGTTAAAGGCTCTGCCTTCGGCTCAGGTCATGATCTCAGGATCCTGGGATTGAGCCCTGCATCAGGCTCTCTGCTCAGCAGGGAGCCTGCTTCCCCCTCTCTCTGCCTGCCTCTCTACCTGCTTGTGATCTCTCTCTCTGTCAAATAAATAAATAAAATTTAAAAAAAAAAATGAGACAGAGCATCTGACTAGACATTTTTCCAAAGGAGACATACAAATGGCCAACAGGCACATGAAAAAAAGCTCAATATCACTAGGCTTCAGGGAAATGCACATCCAAACCATTAATAAGATATCACTCCACATCTGTCAGAATGGCTACTATCAAAAGACATGAAATAGTAAATGCTGGTGAGGATATCAGCAAAAGGGAACCCTCCCACACTATTGGTGAGAATGTAAACTGGTGCAGCAATTATGGAAGTCACTGTGGAGGTTCCTCAAAAAATTAAATTAAAAAATAATTAAATTAAAAAAATCAAAAAATTAAAAACAGAATTACCATACGAATTCCATTTTTTTAAACAATCTTTTTTTTTCCCCTTACCTGCAAAATACCTCACTACTTAACTATAAAAAACACAGACATAAAGGGAAGGTGGCAAAGATGCATGCAAGGGAATGCCTTGACTGTCACTGCTCTGTAATTTGTCTTAAACCTGAACATGAACATGACTGCCTGTGTGCTTCATATCCTTCAGAACCACTGGCTACAGAAACTCAGTGACCTCTGGCTGCCCGGCATCTCCTAACGCCTCTGTGTCTGAGCTCACTTTAGCAGTGATAGAGGACACTGAGCCATTTACCATCCTAATGTTGCCGGACCATTGTCTCCAACTGGCTGCTGAAAGGCTGACCCTGCCCATCAATGTACCGGGATGTAGGGGATGCAAGCTGCATACATGAGCCACATAGATGTGTGAATTCAGGATAGTGGTGTGAATAGGCTTGCTGTATTGAGGTAAGAGATTCTTGAAGTAAGATTTATGGAAATCCATCCCCTCTCAGGTTATCCTAGGCCTCAAAATTAAAAGTAAGGCTTAAATCACAAATCTTCCTGTAGGCCTCAAGGACCTCATTGTTAATAACTTCAGTCCATTGTTTGCTAATCTTAATGATCTCCTGTTTGTGTATTTTGATGTCCTCATCTTTCATGGTGATGGTGCAGCTCTCTATGGAGCTTGCCATACCATCTGTAAACTGTATACATCATGGTGGTTTCTGGTCCTTTACATCACCACTGTCTGGCTGCTTATTCAATACGATTTTGGCAGCTGAACAGTTCCTAGAGAAAAGCATTGTCATGAGCATGACACCCTTCAGTTTTCTCAGGACATTGAACTTGCACAAATACCTCATATTCCCTTGATGATGCATTATGGAGGTCACTGGGGAATCTTTTGAAGACCGATGGTTACTTGAGAGCCTGGTGAGGTGCAATGCATTTTGTGGGGTTTATGGTCTCTGGTTAACTATGCTCTTGCTTTAGGAGTCACTGTACCCCACTCTCATGATGGGAAATCGTAAGCTCCAGCCTTGATCTCTGATATAGCTTGTGCTGATCTTCATCCAAGAAAGGAAGATATTCCAACAGAAAGAAATGAATCCAGAGGCTCAAATACCCACAGGTTTTCCATAGGGATCTTTCCTCAAGGCCTCAGAGCACAATTAACCTGGGGTTCCATCAAACTTAAGCCTGTTGTCCTCATACTTGGCTCGGCCAAAATCAGCCAACTTCATGTTGGCACTCTTAAATCTACTTTCCTGAAGAAGATTGTCAGTCTTCAGATCTTAGTGGACTATGTCATGCTGGTGGATGTAGCTAATACTTCCCAGAATTTGATGGATACAGTTGTTAGTACCAGCTTCACTGTAGTACTCTCAAGCCACAATCTCTCCAAAGAGCTCCTTGCCAGCAAGAAGTTCAAACTTGAGGTTGTGAAAACCTTCTTCAGAAATACTCTCATGAAAGTGAATGATGTTTCAAAAGTCAGATTATTCAGACCTCACATTCTAATTTCTGGTGATTCTGGGCAGATAACTTCTTGGTGTTGATGATTTTTGCAGCATATTCCTGTATGGAGGAATTCTTCACACATCTGCAGACCACCAAGAAGCAACATTGCTGAGCTTCTTAAAGTGTTGGTAGTCATTGCTGAAGCAGGTTCAGGTGGTGATGGTGGCCGTTTTGTCTAGCAGACAGACATGGTGGTGCACCCCACACTGATGCTTGTGCAGTTATCACGACTCAGCTAAGGGAGCCAGAGGGAATGAGGCAAAAACCCAAAAGGCTCAAATTTAATTGTATCAGACTCTGGAACAATGTGTGTTCCAGGACATAACTCATACAGGCATACTCAACAATATTACCAGCTGACTTCTCATCAGATGTAATGGAGGCTGGAATATGGTAGTATTGTCAATCAAAGGTTTCAAAGAAGAAGAATTAAAGCAAGAATTCTATATCTAGCAAACCTATTTAAAACAACAACAGCAACAAATCTGATATATATTGTTTCCAGCAGAACTTTATCACAGGAAATACTGAAGGGAGTCTGTCAGGCTGAAATGAAAAGATATTGAACAATAACTGGAAACCACACCACAGAATAAATAACATTGTTAAGATAACTACATAGGTAAAAGAAATCAGTATAAAAGTACTTTTGTAACACTTTTCTACTATCTGATTTAAGAGAAAACCACCTAAAGCAATAATTATAAAAGAGTGTTGATGTATTTCTAATGGGTCAATCATTAGGAAATATATAAAAATTATAAACATTATAAACATATTATATGTAAACACATATATGTGTGTAAAAGAAGCAGTTATAAAAGACCCCATATTCTATGATCCCATTCATTTAAAATGTCCAGAGTAGGAAAATTCATTCAGAGAGAAAGAAAGCAAATTAGTGGTTTCCTAGGGTGGTTTGGTGAGAAGTGGGGAGTGATTTCTGGTAGATGTAAGATTTCTTTTTTGGATAGATAGAAATGCTCTAAAATTGATTGTGGTGATGGTTTCACAACTCAATGAATATACTAAAAAAGTTATATAATTTAAATATTTGAGGTGCATACTATGTGCGTTATATTCAAGTAAAGTTGTTTAAAAATTACCTTATATCTACTCTGACAAGATGTAAAGTTTAATTCCAACTCCCCTCCCCTCCCTACCAAGCCCTTTAGGCAAGAAAATAGTTTTTTTTTTTTTTTCTTTCCTTTTAAAAGACAACCACAGGGGGGCACCTGGGTGGCTCAATGGTTTAAAGCCTCTGCCTTCAGCTCAGGTCATGATCTCAGGGTTTTGGGATTGAGCCCAGCATCAGGCTCTCTGCTCAGCAGGGAGCCTGTTTCCCCCACCCTCTCTCTGCCTGCCTCTCTGCCTACTTGTGATCTTTCTCTCTCTGTCAAATAAATAAATAAAATCTTAAAAAAAAAAAAAAAGAGAGAGCCACAGGAAGATTGGCACTGTCTTCATCATTGAAACATTAAATTTCTGGATATGATTATTAGCACTACTGTAGTCATTTAGCTACATATCTGAGAAAAACAAGTCAATATCGAGGATAAAAATTAGAGTTTTAGAAAACACAAAACAAAAATATATTGCTGTATCTCCTCAAGTAATTTGTTTTTATGTGATTATTTAACCCCTAAATACTGGGATGACCTCTTTCTTCCTTAGTGTAATAAAAGGCAGCAGTCTCCTAGCTCTGAGATCATCATTCAGCAGCTTGCTTACTGTTTATGTGCTTTGAAAATCAAACATCAGTGCCTTCCTAAGAAGAACTAACCGTGGCATAGTTACTTCCATTTGTTTGATTTTACCTTAATACCGTGTATCCTTTATGTTCCTCATTGTCTGTTCTGATAACATGTTGAGGTGAAAGATATGTAAGATGAGCCCAAGTTGTTCATCCCAGTCTTTGAACATGTTCTACTTTATGTGATGACTTTGTCAGAGCCTTTGATAATGTCATTAGTACACTATGAGATCAGTGCATCTTAGAGGAAGAATACATTTAGTAGTTCTAATCAGGGCAATACTAATCATTACTTATTAGTGGTTATGATACAGATACTGATCAATTAATGGGAACATGTTCAGACAATCAGAACAGGTAGCCGTAAGTGAATCCTTATCATCAAAATATACTGACTTTCCTGCCTTCATTTAGAATGATGGAGTTGTGTTGCTTTCTCTCCTGGATTTGAAATAATACTTTAAGAAATATTTTAACTTGATAGTGAGAAAATGACTTTTAAGAAAAATTCTTCATTGTATATTTATTATCCAACTATCAATTTAGTCAGTATTTTATTTCTTTGTTTGGACTAGCAAAAAGTCATTTCAACCCCTACATGTGAAGAGGAAAGGGGGAAATCTCCCCAAACACAGATTTGGGAGAGAGAGAGTTGGATCTATGGAAAAGGTAAGAACTGACAGGAGCTGTAACATTTCTCAGAACTTTGGCACGATAGGAAAAAAAAAAAAGAAAAGGAAATAAATACTCTGATCTTTTTTTTTTTTTTCCATCTGCAGATTTCTTGCTAGTGTTTTCCATTGGGAAAACAAACAGAAAACCACTAGACATGGTCGGTCAAATGATGCAATTTGTTCTGTTTGGTCTCCTTGGACACAGAACAGATCAGAAAAAAAAAAAAAAAAGGAAGAATAGCATGAAAAACAGGATGAAAAGTTAAAAACATGAAGAATAATTCTGGCAGAGCGTGAGATTTATGAACTAATAAATTAGATAACTTCTCTCAGGTCTTCTCTTTACCTAAACATGGATTTGAGAAATGGGTCTTCTTTGCCCATCCCAACATATAAATCAGAGAAATTGAATGTTAACTCCCCTGCCCTCTTAGCAGTCTTAAAGGCTATTTACAGAGCCAATCTTTGAGTTGCTTTGGTGACATCCAGTTGGAATGGAAGAAATGGATAACTCCTATAACTATCATCTATTACTAATTTAATCAATAATAGAATTATATGTGATAGTTTATTCAGAAACTACAAGTATCAAGGTCTGTTGAATTAGATCACTCAACAGTGAGAACAGTATTTTGATCGTAGATATATAGAAGTGAGGCTTGTCATTCTACTATTTAATGTAATACAATCTAATTCATTCTCTATCAAGAGTCAAAGCCCTCCATGGATGTGAACTACATGAGTGCCAATGAATAAAACCAATGTTTTTTTCCCTCTCAACCAAAAAAAAAAAAAAAAAAAAAGCCTTTTTTCAGTGCAATCATGTGAAAAGATTTTTATTGACACTTTAAGTTCTATTATATTCATGGAAATTATACTCACCATTCTTTTGTTGTCATCGCTGATTTTGTAGAGAGCCCTATGAAACATTCTGTGTATTTTATTTCAATTGTTTGAAGATTGTCCTATTGGAAATTCTGAGCTGCTTACACTGGCAAAGAAGGAAGCACTTCAGGTACTTCCCAGGACATAAGGGAGGGCGATTGAATGCTTCAAATGCAAGAAGAAATAGAACAGTTGAAGACAAGGCAGTTGACTCATACAAAGTACTCTTCTTTTAATATATATTTTTTTAAGATTTTATTTATTTATGTGACAGAGAGAGAGAGAGCAAGCAGGGGGAGTGGAAGAGGGAAAAGCAGTCTCCGCTGAGCAGAGATCCCAATGTGGGGCTCCATCTTAGGACCCCGGGATCATGACCTGAGCTGAAGGCAAGGGCCTAACTGACTGAGCCACCCAGGTGCCCCCATTCAAAATACTCTTAGTTGAAACTGAAGTACTAAGATTACTCAATACAAAAAACACATAATTGGTCTTTACATAGTTTCTTCTTTATGTGTTTGGACTGTTTATTAAATGTCCTGGTCAAATAAATTATGCATATTAATCCTCATTAAGTGAAATTTATATGTGTAAAGTTTCTGAGAAGTAAGGTTGTGTAAAATATAAGTATTACAATTATTTTGGTATTAATATAGGCTGTATGCATGTGCATTTATGGGTGTTTTAAATTTTAAAGTACAAAGTTTCCCATACCTAACAAGTTCATGCTCTAAGTACATAAACAAGTTATTTCACATATTATAGGCAATAATGACTAACAGTAATGGTAGAACACTGAAGGTGATATAAAAAATTCATTTAAGAAAATTTGCAAATATGAAAGTATGATAGAAATATTAGTAGTATATCATTGAAATAAAAAAGAAATAACTTATGTGTAGATCATATGACTATAAATATCTATATTTTGGGTCACCTGGCTGATTCAGTCAATGGAGCATGTGACTCTTGATCTCAGGTTCATGACTTTGAGCCGTGTTAGATGTGGAGCCTACATAAAAAATGAAATAATTAAAAATTTAAAAATATATCTGTATTGATTCTATTTTTGAGGAAATTATCACAATTTGACTTAAGAAATATTAATATGTTCTTTTCTAGGAGAAAAATAGAATGATTAGCTAGTATGTTTTGGGGTAATTTGTTCATCGTATTTATGAGTAAAGTTTTTCTCAAAAGTAATGAATTAAAAATCTGAGAACGTATTTCATAGTAAAACCCCTCTCTTCCCAGCTCCTGAACAAGTTATATATGGTAGCCCATATGTAAGATTTTTCTAATTCTATTCATTTGTTTTTTCCACCCCTAATTTCCCCCGAACATGTATTTTTCCTTGAGTATCAAGCTTTTTAAAACTTCTACTATTTAGGGGTGCCTGGGTGGCTTAGTGGGTGAAGCCTCTGCCTTCCGCCCAGGTCATGATCTCAGGGTCCTGGGATCGAGCCCCGCATCGGGTTCTCTGCTCAGCGGGGAGCCTGCTTCCCTCTCTCTCTCTCTCTCTCTCTGCCTGCCTCTCTGCCTACTTGTGATCTCTCTCTTCTCAGTCAAATAAATAAATAAAATCTTAAAAAAAAAAAAAACAAACAAAAAAACTTCTACTATTTAGAATACTTCTTACCAGAATAAAGCAATTAGAAATAATTATTAATTGGGTAAAAACTATAAATATTTTAGGATGCTAAGTTAAGAATTACTGTGTCTCATTAGCTTATTCAATTGTATTAATTACATGTGCATAAATATGAAAAACTAAGAATGAAGAAAACATAGTTGTAAAGCATTAAGTGCAGCTAAATATTTAACACAAGAATTTGTTTATGGCTATTTCTAGTCCAGGTGAGAAATATTTAATAAATGAATAACATAGGGGCACCTGGGTGGATCAGTGGGTTAAAGCCTCTGCCTTCGGCTCAGGTCATGATCTCAGGGTCCTGGGATTGAGCCCCACATCGGGCTCTCTGCTCAGCGGGGATCCTGCTTCCCCCTCTCTCTCTGCCTGCCTCTCTGCCTACTTGTGATCTCTCTCTCTCTGTCAAATAAATAAATAAAACCTTTAAAAAAATGAATAACACTATGCATAGGAAATAAATTTAAAAATTAAGTTATTTTCCCTATACTTACAAGCGATTTTTTTCTGGTTTTCTAAAAAAATATTAAGAGAACCAAAAAATTATGTAAATACAATTGCAGCTTTATAGCTCAAGTGATTAGCATGCTATGGCTTTTTTTTTAAGATTTTATTTATTTATTTGACAGAAAGATAGAGAGCACTGGTAGGCAGAGCAGCAGGCAGAGGGAGGAGGGGAAGAAGCCGACTCTCCACTGAGCAGGGAGCCCGATGGATGTGGGGCTTGATCCCAGGATCTTGGGATCATGACCTGAGCCAAAGGCAGCCTCTTAACTGACTCAGCCACCCAGGTGCCCCACATGTTGTTTTTAAGGGAAACAACATTTTTCCCTTAAATGTTGTTTCCCTTAACATTCTCTTAAATGTTAAGGGAAACAACATATTTATTGAATGAATAAATAATTTTTTAGTTTGTACTCTAGGCATTAGTTTATACTCTAATTTTAACATTTGAATCATATTAATTATATCTTTGCTAGATCTAATTTTACAAGAAGGGTATAACTAAAACCAATGTTTTCCTCTGATGTTCTCATGTTGTTTTTAATGTATAGGATAGGAACTGTTATGGAAAGAATGTGTGTCCTTCAAAATTCATGTAAACCGTACCTTCCATGTGATAGAGTTCAGAAGTAGCGCTTATGGAAAGAGCCTGCTATTTCCTGCTGTCGGCTGTGTGAGGATATAGTGAGAAATCAGCAATCTGCAACCTGCAGGAAGGTCTGCACCAGACCCTGACTGTGCCTGCTCTTTCACCAAGACTCCCAGCCTCAAGAAATGTGAACAACAAATTTCTGTTGTTTATAAGCCACCCAGTCTTAGATCCTATTTTTATAGCAGTCAGAGCTATGACAGGTCCTTTCAAAAGTAATATTCCTGGGGCACCTGGATGGCTCAGTGGGCTAAGCTTCTGCCTCCTGTTCAGGTCAAGATCCCAAGGTTCTGGAATCCAGCCTGGGGTCATGCTCCCTGCTCAGCAGTGAGTCTGTGTCTTTCTCTCTCCCTCTGCCCTTCTGCCTGCTTGTGCTCTCTTTCTCAAATAAACAATTTTTTTTTTTTTAGAAAAAGTAGTACACTTTCAAAGTCTTCAAATAAAGAGTTAGCAATTCATTCAATTTTAAACGCTGCCTTAATCACTATTTATCTTTTAATTGTGTCTTCCTGGCTTGATCACTTGGTTTCTGTGTGTCCTTTAACAAATTGCCTTCCCCGTTCCCCAGTCACCTCGTTTAGACAGTATCTTAAAGCAACAGGAGTTTAAGAGGTTGGGTTACAAAGTCTGATTGCTGCACAAGTAGCCTGTGAACTCATAGGTAACTTTACTAATTTGAGTGTGGGTGTGCGTGTGTGTGTGTGCATGCACGTGTGTGTATGCATGTGTGTATTACACATTAGTGTTGGGGCACTTTGTCGGGACTTCTCTAACACACACTTAGAAGAGTTTATCTTCTATAAGGCAAGATGACTTAATGCCCTGTATTCTTGGTATGTTTAAGTTCCTTTAAATGCTCTTGTGATCTCAGCAGATGCCTTTGCTATTGCTAGAATTGAATTGTAAAAATTACGTGACAGAATAAACTTGTGCTCCATGAATCAAAACTTACAGGTTTGCTTAAATGGGATTTTAAAAACTGATAGGAATTGAAATAGTGATTTTGTAAAGAAAAAAAAATTTTTTTTTATTGGATCACTTTGATTACATTTTAGGAGAGTTTTCAGTTCTGGAGGTCTTTTATTTAGTTGTATACATTAAATACATTGTGTGTTTAGTATCAGTGAAGTTTTCCTCAAACCTAACATTAGGTGATGTGAATTTTGAATGAAGCTCATCTTTCAAAGTGTCAATCATAATAATAATACAGAAAAGCAAAATTCTTCAAAATTGGGAAGTGGCACACTGCTAATGTTCATAGTATTACTGAGAATAAATTTATTTGTGAATTTTATCCTGTTTATTGCTTTCTTCATTACTTACCAAACCACTGGGACCCAATATAAAGATATTTTTCAAATATACAGTTGACAAATAGCTAAATCATTTATGACAGTAACTGATGGGGAGAGAAGTGAAATGGTAAGAGAACACTCATTTCCAGAAACTGTTGTAGCAAAATAATGCTATTGTAGTATCCCAAAATATAAGAAAACCACTGCTATCATTAGATTCTATATTATTTCAAATGCATAATGATACATATTTTTCCAAATACGCTTGGCAAATGGAATTTCGGAGCACTTTCCGATTTTTAACTCAACTTTTAAATTTTCACGAGTTGAATAGGTGTTTTAAAAACAGATCTTAAATAAGCTTGTGTGATAATATAGTATTTTCTGATCCCTTCAAGGAAATTTGATTAGCAGTTGCTTCATGCTGGTTTTAATAAACCATTACATTCAAAGCAGATGTGCTTTTCAATAATCCTAAATTTAAATTCTTTCAGTCCTTTTTTCTTCTGGTGTGTATGTTATGTTTGCAAAAGTATTCAATTCTCTATCAATAAAAATATTTAAATGCATATGTTAAAGAGTGTTCCTTTTAAATAAGCATTCTAAACTACTATAAGGCTAAATTTGAATGTGAATTGCTGCACCTTTGAAGAATAGCTATATCATTAATCTGTAATCAGTCATTGACATATTCATTTGTTCAAGAGACCAGCTGTTGGTAGGGCAATTTTCATAAAATTAAGAAATCAATGTTATAACCATATGCAGTGTTTGATTTGATGCAGAGGGGAATTAGTAATATAACTAGAGTGTAGTACTTCATAAAGAGATGACATTCACATAACCTTAACCCTTTGCACGAATAAATCTGAAATAAAAAATGTCTTATACTAAGAAATAGTTCTTTTCACCTTCCATCATATGTTCTGAAAGTCCTTTATTTATATTTTGAGGATAAATAATATAAAAAATAACTGCAAGAAAAAAATGATCTAATAAATATCATGTGCTTAATATGAGTATCTATGACTAGATTAAAATAAATCCAGCAATAATTTATAAATAGAATTCCATATCACAGGTCATTTTGAGATGATAATATAATTACCACAATAAAAAGATAGGTGTTGATACAAAATACTAAATCTAATGACTTGAGTATATGTAAAATATAAGTTTATTCATATAATTTAATTTATGCAAACCAAAATAAATCATTTATATCAAAAAGAAAATAATTTAGAATTAGTGATTATTTTGATAACAAATCTGTCAACACAGAATAAAAAAATTATTTATAATATATTCTTTTTTAAATTTAATTTTATTGTTCAGTGTTCCAAGATTCATTGTTTATGTACTACACCCAGTGCCCTCCTTAATACCCACCACCAGGCTCACCCATCCCCCTGCCCTCCCCCAAACCTTCAGTTTGTTTCTCAGAGTTCTTATAGAAAATAAGCACAAATAATATATAAAATTACTTTTAAAAAAGATTTTATTTATTTATTTGTCACAGAGAGAGAGAGAGCACAAGCAGGGGAGAAGCAGGCAGAGGCAGAAGCAGGTTCCTCACCGAGCAAGGAGCCCAATGAGGAACTTGATCCCAGACCCTGGATCATGACCTGTACCAAAGGGCCACCCAGGTGCCCTACAAAATCACTTTTATTGGCTAGTTTCAATACCTTTTTTGAGGAAATCAATCAGATGACTTCTAAAAATATCAGCTTATTGTATACATACAATTTAATAAGAAGTATGAATACACACACACACATATATGGGCTTAAAATTACATTTTTAAATTCAAACTGGTAGGAAAATGTGATCACAGAATTAAGATATAATAAGAATGATGGAATTACTTTACTCATTAAAAAAAAACCTCTACAAATGTTGAGTATTTGATTAAAAATCAATTCTTTATGGAAAGAAAAGCCTGTTCTAATAGGTTACATGTTGAATAACAAAGGAAACACTTTCAATTTAGGTTTCTAAATTGTGTTTTCAGAGTTCTCCACTAAAATCTTTAATGGAAACACTTTGCTACCTTCCATTTACAAGGATACACAAAATGTCAACATTTTAAAGTGGGGATGAGTCCATCTTGTACTTATCACAGCCACATGCAACTCTATCAGGTCTTGGACTGGCTGGAGCTAAAAATTTTCAAGACTCACATATTGTATCTTCCTGTTTACAGGCTTTTATAGTTTCCTTTACAGTGGAAAACTTAAGGAAAGCAATCACAGAGGAAGAAAAATCTCATATTAGATGCCTAATCATAAATATATTTTTCCAAATTCCCTAAACCTTAGTTTTAACCCTGTAATTTTTCAACTTCAGTTTTCTTATTAGTAGAGTGATGGTAAAATGAAACAAATAAGCAAACAAAAACATAGCTGCAAATTATTTTACATTCTTTTTGGGGAGGTATGGGGTCTGAATTACTATTGCTTTCATCAATAGACTATGGTTTTTTGAGTTCCAACAGTCTTCTACATCCCCTTCAAATGTAAAACCTATGAGATAAGAGATATTTTCTGTCTTGCCTCACAGCTATGTATGCAGTAATAAGAATAGTAATTGAAAAAGGTTTTAGACTGAATATCAATTTCTTGAATCAACAAATAAGCAAATGTATGAAGATCATAGATGACCTTTCTATAAGAAAGCTTTTTCCCTCTTATTAATTGGAAGCTGTGTCTTTTTCGATAATATGATTCCTACAAAAAAGTCCAAATGCACATGTTAACTTTAAACCGGAATGAATGCTCATTACAACATTGTATTCCTTTAATTAATATTACAGAATTTAAAAAACTATATTTTCAATGATGTTCATTGTAAAAATATTCATGAAGTAAGATATATTGTTTTGTTTTATATGTTGTCAAAGTAATTTTATTTAAATACAAGAATTTTAAAGTATATACCTCAGGCTTTGATTTTCTTTTAGTAAACATCAGGAGCTCAGCTCAGCTGGGGAAGAGCCTAGCTGCCAGGTTTCATAGTAGCCAGTTAAAGCAGCAAGTCAGGGGCGCCTGGGTGGCTCAGTGGGTTAAAGCCTCTGCCTTCAGCTTAGGTCATGATCTCAGGGTCCTGGGATGGAGCCCTGCATCGGGTTCTCTGCTCAGCAGGGAGCCTGCTTCCTCCTCTCCCTCTGCCTGCCTCTCTGCCTACTTGTGATCTCTCTCTCTCTGTCAAATAAATAAATAAATTAAAGCTGCAAGTCAGAAATTAAAGAAATAAGACTTAAATCACTAACCGCAATGGTATAAGCAAGACACTAAAACTGGAGAAAGGTCAAACACTCCCTTGCATTCTACCCCATTGAATGAAGTGTTGAAGGTCAGGTGGATCAGAACATACTGTTTCCCTTTTGAGGGAGCTCCAGCTTGGGCAATTTTAGGTACCCTGAGATGGGAGGAGTTTAAGAATAGGGGTGTGACACAGTGCAGGAAGGTTGAGAGTGGAAAAGCGGTGAAAAGTATCTTCAAGATTTCCCCCTTTCTTTCTGTAAGGAAGTATCCCCAGAGGGGCCAGAAGACCTCTCTCTGGCCAAATCTCAGAGATCTAAAGATGATGATACTTGGGAACGAGGGAGTGAAGCCTAAGGATTTATTAAGAGAATGATCTTCCAGAGGACCTTAAGGGAATTGCTTGGTACGTGAGGAGCCAGGAGGAAATAAATATTGTATCATTCCTAATATTGAAAATCAGGGGTGCCCGGGTGGCTCAGTCGTTGAGCGTATGCCTTCGGCTCAGGTCATGATCCCAGGGTCTTGGGATCGAGCCCCACATTGGGCTCCCTGCTCGGCGGGAAGCCTGCTTCTCCCGCTAGCATTCCCTCTGCTTCTGTTCCCTCTCTCGCTGTGTTTCTCTCTGTCAAATAAATAAAATCTTTAATAAAAAAAAAAAAAGAAAATCAACTAACATTTACTGAGCCTATGCTAGTACTGAGTTTCACAGATATTATTTTCTGCTTTCACTTAATTGAATCCTCATTACAACCACACTGGGTGGGTCATATATCGTCCTAATCTTGAAACTAGTAAAGTGCAGCCGAGAAAGGTTGAGGCACTTGCACTAGGCTATTCACCGGTAAAGGGTTGAAGCCTTTTTATGCCATTTCTGTCCATATTCAGTAATATTTTATCACTACAGATCTGTTCTGGCACAAGACACTCAAAATGATAGATAATCCATGACAATGTAAATAGCTGCTATGTACCTACTTCTCTCACTTTTCTTGAACTTTTTTTCTGCTGTCAAGAGACGTCTCTTGAACTGACAGGAAACAGCAAGCATACAGTTCAGAGGGATACACTTTGTCATGATAAGAAAATGATATGTCTGAGATTTTATGGTTGATACCAGTTCAACTATTTTCTGCCGCAAATTTTTTTCTGCTGCAATTTTAATATAGATTTTTGATTGAGCTAATTTATTTCCATCATATGATAATAACTCTATCCTACAGGGAAACACATTTTGGAATTGTATTTATTATTATGGGATGGATCCTAAAAGAGACAAAGATGCCCCTTTAGATGGTGAGATAACTGATGGAAGCATCTGATCCATTTTCCTTCTTGTACCTTTGCATTGATGAAAGTAGAAGCTGGATATAGAAAAAAAATGAGCAATGCATTATTTGTGCTTTCAAGTAGCTTAACATGTAAAGAAGTAAATAGGCATATTGCTAAGCGATTATAAAAGGAGTAAATAAAAAAATAGTGGGATGCTGTTGAAACAAATAGGCTAGAAACCAACCCATAACTAGGGAAACATGGACTTGTTGACCAAATTATTAGTATGAAACCTCTGCAAAGGTTTAAAAAGGGAAGAATCATAATCAGTTTTTTTTTAATCAGTCTGGATACAAGGTAAAGAATACTTTAGTGAAAGGTAAAATTGGGAGCAGAACAATTAATAGGCTCCAGCAATAATTTAAAAGAGTGAGAGTGACAAACTGAAGGTAGATATAAATAATGTAAAGAAACTTGATGAATCTGAATGATATTAAGATGCTTGATTATTGGAATGGAGATGATATAATGATTAAGAATAATTACCATGTTGTCTTAGTCCCTTTAGTCTGCCATACAAAATACCATAGACTGGGTGACTTCTGAACAACAGACCTTTCACAGTTCTAGAAGCTGGAAAGTGCAAAATCAAGGTTTATGGCAGATTCAGTGTCTAGTGAGATACTACTTCTTAGTTCCTAGATGTCTTTCTTGTGTTTTCACATGGCAACAGGGGTGAGGGATCATTCTGGGGTCTCTTTTATAAGGTCATTAATTTCATTCATAAGGTCTCTGACCTCATGATCTAATCATTTCCCCAAGGCCCCACTTCCAGATACTATCACATTGGGGATAAGAATTATGAGGGGACACAAACATGCAGGTAGGATTTTTGGTTTTGACAACAGAGTGATACTAGCTCCAAGTACTAATTTGAGACCTATAGGAAGAACAGAAATTTAGTGGTGAGACAGAACGTCCTCCTAGACATATATTATTTGAGGTACCCCTGGTACCTCCAGTACCAATCCATTATGTGGTACTCAAGAAAGATTTGAGGCAGTGAAGTATGGAATGAAGAGCAAGCAGTGTCCTACACTTAACTCTTTAGAAGTGCTCTGAATGATTTAAACTTCAAAATTAAAACAGATTTTGAAGCAATCAACCTTTATTTCATCGGTTTGTTTATTTGAAACCATGGGTTTATAATTTTATTTTATTTGGAAAAGCTAGGTCATTATTTTCTCAAGTATTTTTTGCATCTTTTCCTTGTTCTTCTCTCTTTCTGGAGTGCTAATTACACATACCATTTAGATTAGACTAGATTAGACCATTTACTCGTTTCCTTTCTGCAGGTTTCAAAACTTTTTATTTGCATATTAAAAATCTGTGCATCCCAATCATTAAAATCATTTCAACAACAGCAAAAACAAATGGCGTTCTGATTACACTGCTTTTTACAGCCTGTGGGACACCTTGAACCAGCTTAATTTTTACTCTAGATTTCCCTGCTTTCCACCCAGCTTCTTCCTTCACCAACAGGAACGTTCTGTTCTTTTTCTTCCATCAGCCAGATAAGGTGATGGGAAAGGCGGCACCGGCTTCCATCCATAGATCTGGATTCTTTTACCTGAATACTTGGACAATCACTTAGACTTGATCCAGGGGCGCCTGGGTGGCTCAGTGGGTTAAAGCATCTGCTTTCGGCTCAGGTCATGATCTCAGGGTCCTGGGATTGAGCCCTGCATCGGGCTCTCTGCTCAGCGCGGAGCCTGCTTCTCCCTCTGTCTGCGTCTCTGCCTATTTGTGATCTCTCTCTCTCTTTTCAAAAAAATATATAAAATCTTAAAAAACCAAAGAAAACCAAACAAAAAAACCCCTTAGTCTTGATCCAACCTCTTTGCACCTTACAAAGTTAAACAGCTGAAAGAAGTAAATAAAGAAGGCAGTGCTGTGGAATATACTGGTGGTTCAGTAGTTTCTTTTGAATACAGTGGGTTTTTTCTCTCACATTTTTGTCTTCAAATTTTAGCTTATCAAATTTCTCCATCTCAGCCTTATTGAACTTGTGAGACCTGCTTGCAAAGGAGGGGGAGCCAGGAGCGAAGAGCCAAGAGGAGTCGTGGCTGAGCAGTGGCCAGTGCCCTTTGCCGGGATCATTTACTTTTGTTTCAAATTTTACTTACGATTTTGATGTGGTTTAGAGTATATTTTCAGTAGTTAAAAATATTATTTAGCCACGAATTCCATAAAAATTGTGAAAAAAAACCTACAGTGTTTTTTTCTTTTCTGTACTTTTAAAGTGAACAAAATAACCAGTTGCAGAGATACATATCTTATCATGGCTATAACTGTCTGCATGTATGTCTCCTGATGTTTGTAATTTAATACTTATTGGGAATATTAACTACATATTTAATTATACATTTTAAATATTTATTTCTCTAGATTGTTGTTCCCAATAAGTAAATATTTAAAATTAGATCTGTTGTAAAAAAAAATTGTCGTCATAGGTAATAGATTACCATTTCACTTATCACCTTATTTTTTTCTTTCAGTTAATCTTCACTTACTACTTACCAGCATTGGTTTAATTTACTAAGTTGACAAAAATTATTAGAATATTTTTAAGTTGTCACTAATACATTGTCAAAAACAGCAGATGCAAAAAAAGAATCAAGTTGTGGTTATTACTCTGAAATAAGACTTTTTACAAAAATGCCATTTTCTTCATTGTTTAAGGTTTTGTCATGTAAAATATACGTGAAGACCAATTTGAAAGCATTCGTGGCTCCTGGCAACCTTGAACATACATTATTTTTCATTTTTCTTCACCATAACCCAAAGAAAACCTGGACAGTGAAATAAAATAATGGAATGTGATGCCTGTTAAAAATATAAACAAACCTGGCCTATTTTCCCTATTTTCTGTAACAATAGATTATCATTAGAAGAGTTGCTGTAGGCATGGTATCATTCTTAACAGAATCTTAGAACGGAAAAGAACTCATGCTCTGCACCTTTGACATAATAGGGTAGACTATTTTTACTTTGCATGAACTGCGAGGAAACTGTATTTTTTTCCAGAAGATACTTCAATTTTAGTTTTGAAAACTGTGTATAAAAATCACCAATTTAATGAAAATATTTATATAAATCAAGAAGCATTTAGTCAAGAGTGGAAATATTCTAGTAAGCTGAATTATGACAATTTCAGAAAGAAAGTTGAAGAGTGATTAAATAGTCAATGTTTCACTTTTGCTTTTACTAATGTGAAAAAATTTTGCTGTATTATACACTCATGCCTTCCTTTTATCAGTATCTTGCAAACAGATTATGAAATAAGCGTCATTTATAATTGTTTGACACTAGTATATTTTTTTGCATTCATGTCCTTTTTGTCTTCAAAATCAGCATGTTATACATTAATCAAGAAATATTTCTATATTACTACATTTAAGTATGTGTTATGATTTTTGATATTTTATTATTTGCATTTAAGGTCTCATGTATTTAATGTTAAATTCTAATCAGGCAATAAATTTATGACACTTTCTTAAAACACTTATTAGATCTTCTTAACCCAAAGGAGCCACACTAGAGAATTTTTATTAAAAATAAATGGATTGGCAAAATATGATACAAAGATTTTCTAATGATAAGCAGTAAGAGTTCCATTTACATCAACTCTTCCATTTGATGATGGAACATCAAATGTTCCATCACATTCAACTATCTAAGACTTCATTTGCTAAAGTATAATTTGCTGCCCTCCAAAAAAAAAAAGACAGAATATCTCCCATACTTTGATATCAAAGTTGGGAATTTATTGAGATTCTTTTTCGAACTTGTCAGTTTTAAGGATTCAACAACCAAATTGGTCCAGCAATTCCATTTCTGAGAATTTAGCTAAAGGAAATGACATCAATATCCCAAAAAAAATCTGTCCCCCCATGTTCGTTGTCACATTATTTACAATAGCTAAGACATGTAAACAACACAAGTGTTTACTGATGAATGAATATATAAAGCAAATGTTAAGATAGATACACACACACACACACACACACACACACACACACACACACACTGGAATATTATCTAACCGTTAAAAAGGGAAATACTGCCATTTGCAAGAGCACGGATAAATCTTGAGGGCATTATACTAAATGAAATAAGTCAGACAAAGACAAATATTGTGTGATTTCATTTTTTGTGGAATCTAATAAAATAAAATGAACTCAGTAGACACAGGGAATGGATTAGTGGTTGCCACAAGGAGGTTCTGGGGGTGGGAGAAATGAGAGAAAGATGTCAAAAGGTACAAACTTCCACCTGTAAGATAAACAAATCCTGGGCATATAATGTACAGCATGGTGACTATAGTTAATAATAATGTATTGTATATTTGAAAATTGCTAAGAGAATAAATCTTGAAAGTTCTCATCACAAGAAAAATAAAGAAACTATGTAAGGTGATGGACATTAATTAAGCTTATTCTGGTAATCATTTTGCAATATTTACATATATTAAATCATCATGTTGTACACCTAAAACTAATAAATTATTATATGTAAATTATATCTCAATAAAAAATATTTGACTGCATAATGGTATATGTTTATTTATGTGTATGTATATTTCAATCATATATAATTTTAGGAATTTGAATTCAATAGTAGATAACCCAAAATATTATATTCATGTGGTGCTGCTTGTAAACACGATAATTACACACTCCTAGATTTTGCTGTAATAATTTATGAAGTAGAACTTGGAAATCTATTTTAATTATTGTTTGATATAAAGTATATATGATATAAATATTTATGAAAGTGGTTATAAGTATTAAGGAAATTTACTAATAGTGGTCCTAAAACAAGAACATTTTTTTTCAAATCAAATGACTATATATTAAACCCTTCATCACATTCAACACAGAGCAGAAAGAGATGTTTTAAGCAATCTTTTAAGGAATATATTAAGTTTTATCTTCTCATTATGTTACTGCAAGAAACAAATGATACACTGAAGATAGTTTTAAATCAGCTGCCTGCACTCTATTGCTTTCTCTTCACAGGTAATTGATGTTAAAAAATTTTAACATTCTTGGGCTTGATATATTACATACAAAACAGTGTTCTAAAGCCACAGGACTGTAAAATCTTAAACTATTAGAATGATCATAATACAGATGTACACTTTTCGGTCCCTTTCTGAGAATTATGCAATGTTAAATTGTGATTTTTCTTTATCATTAAACTTGAAGTTATCCCACATAACAATTCAATAATTGATTTTAATGAAATGTATCATACAATTCTGATTGTTTGAGGGACTAACATAATTATCTTTTACTCTCCTCAACTATACTCTTTAGGGATCCATTCCATCACCTATTTAAAATCACTAAATGCCTTTTAAATCGGTTAAAAATATGTGGAGGAAATTACATGAAAAAGTAAAATTCAGAAAATATAATCCCTAGCAAATTTATATACCTAAAAGTATCTTAGTATTGGCTAACTCCATTCAAGGAAAGAGAACAGAATAATTTTGAATTAAATTATGAGCTGCTCCCTTGACACATCAAATTAGACAGGAATTTATAATATTGTATTGCGTAATATTGTATATAACATTGTAATGGATATTTGTTTTAAACTGTGCTATGATAATCCTACAGGTTAGAGCGGAGCATCAAGAGGGAACTGATCTTATTTATCTAAAATTTTAAAGTCTTAGAGATATGCATTACTGTATACGTCTTTTAAAAAGAATGTTATTAATTATCTACAGTTTATTTTTTATTTTTATTTTTTAAGATTTTATTTATTTATTTGACAGAGAGGAGAGAGATCACAAGCAGGCAGAGAAGCAGGCAGAGAGAGAGGGGGAAGAAGGCTCCCCACTGAGCAGAAAGCCCGATGCGGGGCTTGATCTCAGGACCCTGAGATCATGATCTGAGCTGAAGGCAGAAGCTTTAACCCACTGAGCCACCCAGGTGCCTCAATTATCCACAGTTTAAGAGGAATTTTCAACTTTTCATGAAGATGGATTAAAAGGGCCAGGTTTACCTGCTTCCAGAAATAACAAGACAAGACAAATACATGAAACAACCATTTTCAAGACACTGGACAACAGGCAACATGGGACAGTAACTCTTGGAAGAGAGGAAACATGCAAGATGACTCTAAGATTGCCCCGATTTGCTGCCTGAGAGAAACTCCTGCCATTGGCAGGAGGACATCAGGTAAAACCTGGAGATAACATGTGTTGAAGAGATTGAGCTGAGAGAACAAGGAGACCAAGACTGGTAGAACTTTCAGAACAGATGGCCAGACAGATGTCAGCTGCACAGAACAAGAGCTTCCAAGATCTGTGGTCCCTCCCCTTAGTATTCAGCAGAGCACAGACTGACATATGGTACAGAACTAGAGAAATGAATGATTTCAAGAATTGTGTAAGACCAGATAAATAAACCATCTGACATGATAAGAGATAATGGTGTCTGACATTGACACTCACGCACCTGTGAATGTTGTCAGTTTCTACCAGCCAAATTGGAATACCTCATAATTCACAGATTACTTGGTATAGTCCTTAGAAAGACCTCGCTTCAGTAGTGGGAGATAATTACATGCACACAAATTGCTTCTCTGAAGAATTCAGAGAACATGAAGACATATCTCTACTGGGAAACAGTTTAAAATTCCGTATCTTATAAAGCACTACTATCCAGAATCTACTAACAATGCTTAAATTCAACAATGGGAAAACATTTTATCAAAAATGGGCAAAATATTTGGGCAGACACTTCATCAAAGAAGATGTATGAATAGCTAATAAGTACATGAAAAGATACCTGACTTTTTTTTCCCCCACCAAGGAAAGAAATGCTGAAACCACTAAGAAATATTACTGTGAACCAAATAGAATGATTAAAATTAAAAGATTGACCATAAGTAGTTCTGAGGAGAATCATCTAGTTCACAATCTTATTTGACCCCCAAACTATCACGAGATTTTCATTCACTCAAGTTTATTTCCTACTCATATCTGGTCTTGAAGTTATTATTCTAATACACAGTTCTTTCAGGAATCTCTAACTTTTTTCTCAATCTAATTTTATTGCTAGTTCTAGAACCTGACCTATATGACTTCCTACTAACTTTGTTTTGCAGAACTATTGGGATTTTTTGTCTATTTCTACACATCTATCAATATTTTAACAGTAAAATTTAAGTAGATTCATGAAGAATTCATAGCCTAGTACCAGTTAATCCTGAAGACCGTCTTTCCCTATGTTTTCATATAAGATTTTTGAAATTATATTTAAAAAAGACAATATTGACTGAAATTAAGATAATTATGTATAAATTTTATGGTCAAACAAAAATATTTATGAATATGGCTCTATAATCCTCCTACTATATTGATCTCTTTGGTTTTGCTAGCGAGCCTGTCGCTTCTTTAAGTTATTATGAAGATTCGTCTTGGTTTCTCAGAGCTCTTTGATTCATGCCCCTTTATTTCAGATTAGTATGCAAGACTATAGATCATACTCTAAAGAATCCCATAGCAAACAGAGGTTATAATGGGACATTAGTCTTTCAGACAACAACTTGTGACATTATAGTTTCTATCAGAACCACCAAAATCAGTATTTGTTCTTTCCTTTGCTTCCTCAAAGTGTTTTCCAGGCTGACAGAACTATTTTTAAAATTGTTTTAATAACTGGGAGAAATAATTATGCAGAATGTGTTAATTCTTACCAAATTTATAAGCTTACAAATCTTCACTAAAATATAATACTAATTTTCAAAGTGAAATATATCTCTCAGATATGGGTCTGGTCCCCTACACAATCATTTGCCATGTAGTTATGTTAAAGGAAAATATCATCAATTTTTAATGAAACTATGTATCTTCAAAAAAATTTTTTTAAATTTTCCCAGGCTCTAGGAAAGTATTCTCTTTTTTTTAAAGTAGTTCCTTGACCAGCAGGAGGTTCAAACTCATGACTGGGAGATCAAGACCTGAGCCAAGATCAAGAGCAAGTGTTTAACCAACTGAGCCACCCAGACGCTCTTCTAGGAAGGTATTTTAATAAAATGTCAATTATAAGATTCTAATAATAATGCTATCCATTGATGAAATGTCAACCTTTCACTCTTATGCTATTAGTAAAAATGCACCTACACTTGAATGATGTTATATGTCAATTATATCTCAATAAACCTAGAAAAGAAAGAAGACTTTGAATATTACATGTTACTTTAAAGATTATTGCCTTACTTCTACTTACAAAAACTGATTATCAAAGAAAAATTAAATGAAGTTTATACTTTCATAGTTATGATGTATTATTAATTAATATAGACATTGTATCATAGAAGAAAAGAGCCATAAAGGAACAATTTTTAAATATGTCAGTGATGATAAGTTTTGGATGACAAAAATTCTTCAAATCTGAATTGTTTTGAAGATTACGCAACTTATAAATTTAGCGAAATCATTGCATTGTACACTTAAAATGGATGCATTTTTATGCATGCACATTATATCCTAATAAACTATTCATATATCATGTCAACTCTGTCATTTTAGAAATTCACCAAGAAGAACCACTCTGAAATCATGTGCAATGAAATTGTGATACCTCATGTTTGATACAGACATGATAAAGAATATTAAATTAGAAAAAGAAAAATCATGTAAAAGAAAAATTCGGTGACCCAAATCCCTTAAGTTTTCACCAAATAAAATTTGAAAAATATAATTCTTAATGAATACATTTTAAAAAATTCCTTACAAAAGTCTTACAAAAATTCCTTACAGTTTGCAGTTTGGAAATTTTTTTTTTAAAGATTTTATTTTATTTATTTGGCAGAGAGAGAGAGATCACAAACAGGCAGAGAGGCAGGAAGAGAGAGAGGGGGAAGCAGGCTCCCTATTGAGCAGAGAGCCCGATGCAGGGCTTGATCCCAGAGGCTTGATCCCAGGGGCTTGATCCCAGGATCCTGAGATCAGGACCTGAGCCGAAGGCAGAGGCTTTAACCCACTGAGCCACCATGGGGTCCCCGCAATTTGGAAATTTTTAAAAGATACAACCTAAAAGAAATACTTGCTAAAGATTGCTGTGTGTTTTGAAGATGGAAGATTTTTACATTTCCTAGACTATATCTACTGAGTACAAAGTTTCTTCTAGAAAACACATAGCTAAAATATTTTCTACTCAGTTATGTACTGACATTACTAAATGGGCCATCTGAAAGTGAGTGTAAATTAAATTCTAATTTTACAGTACAATGATTGTAATCAAACTGCACTCAAGGCTAAATGATCCTTTCTACAGTAAAATGTCAACTTTTAATATGTGTTTAATAAAATTTTAAAGATTTTTTTTATTTATTTGACAGAGAGAAACACAGCAAGAGAGAGAACACAAGCAGAGGGAATGGTAGCGGGAGAAGCAGGCTTCCTGCAGAGCAGGGAGCCCGATGGATGCGGGGCTCCATTCCAGGACCCTGGGATCATGACCTGAGCCGAAGGCAGAGGCTTAACGACTGAGCCACCCAGGTGCCCCTAAAATTTTAAATAATAATAACATCATTTGTATTTTAGATCACATTTTATATACAGTGTGTTATTTCCATAAAAGGGACATGAAGATCAGTGCAACAGATTAGTGATTTCAGAAGTAAATCCACTGTATAGACATTGAATGAAACAAAGTACAAAGGGTAAGGATAGTCTTTGCAACAAATTGTAGTGGAACAACCAGATATCTGTGTACTAACAAATGAACTCCACACTTTCTATTAAACTACACACACACACACACACACACACACACACACACACACACACAAATGTCTTGACAATGACCAGAGATCTAATTAAAAAAAACTAATAATTTTAAATTTGTAGAATAAAATATAGACAAAAAACTGAAAAGTAGAATTATACAGCACTTTTTTGGAGGAGATAAAAATAGGCTAACCAAAAACAAAACAAAACAAAACAAAAAACAAAAACCCACAATAAATGTACTTTATAAAAATTAAAAACTTCACGGCTTTAAAAAACACTGTTAGGAAAATGAAAAGACACATACCATTCTGGCAGAAAATATTTGCAAAACAAATTCTGATTAAAAGTTTTGTATATAAAATACACAAAACAGTTTTACAGCATAATAAAGGAGTTTAATTTTTAAAAAATGGGCAAAAGAGTTAAACAGTCATTTTACAAAAGTGATACAGATAGTAAGTTAAGCACATGAAAAGATACTCAACATTAGTTATTATAGGAATGCAAATTAAAACAATACTATGAAATACCTTAAGTCATTCATTAGAATTGCTAAAATTAAAAAGACTAAGAGGAGATTTGCTACTGAAGATGTTGAACTGGGGATCTCATGTATTCTGGTGAGAATGCATAATTGCTCAGCTTCTTTGGAAAGCAGATTGTCGGTTTTTTGTAAAACCAAACGCACTGTTACCAAACATTTTAGCAATTCCACTGCTAAGTAGTTCCACAAGAGAAATGAAAACATGTGTCTGAAATATGTTTTCTACACGAATACTCATAGCACCTTTGTTCCAAATAGTCAAAATGAAAAAACACTCTTAATGTTTTTTAGATAGAGACCCAAACATCTTAAGTGTGTAACATGGAATGGAAATATCATACAATAGAACATTTTTTAAAAATACAAAAGAAACAAAACATTGATCCCATGGTACAACACAGATGAATCTCTAGAGTTATGCTAAGTGACCAAAGCCAGATACAAAAAGGCTCCGAAGAAAGTGGTTCCTGTCTGGTGACATTGTAGGACAGGCACAGTAGAAGACCTCCCGGAGTGAGAAGGCAAGAGTGATAAGAAGGGGCAAAAAGAACTATCAGGGGTGATTAAAATGCACATTCTTTTTGAATTTTATGTTTACACTACTATTTAAATCTGTTCTACATCACACTACACATTTTTTTACAATATTGCAAAGCAAATGTAAATACATAGATAGGATCACGATTTTTGAGAAACTATTCTGCTGAAATGCTGTTTGCTTGCTCTATGATTTGTAGATCTTTGATTCTTGTCTTCACTTATAATCGGAAACATCAAGTAGTAAGATCATCCTTTAACACCAGAATTGATCTCTTGATCAGACATTACTAGGAAAAATAGAGTATTAACAGGCATACTTCTTGTCATTGTGCTTTGTTTTATTGTGTTTCTCAGATACTGTGCCTTTTACAGATTGAAGGTTTGTGGTGACCCTGTGTCAAGCAAGTTTATTGGCATGATTTTTCCATTTTCTCCACTTCCTGTCTTTGTGTCACATTTTGGTAATTCTTGCAATATTTTAAACTTTTTTTATTATTATTGTATTTGTTATGGTGATCTCTGATCATGGATCTTTGATGATGCCATTGTAATTGTTTTGGGGCCACTAATCACCCTCACATAAGACAATCAATTTAATCCATAAATGGAGTGTATTTTTTTAAGATTTTATTTATTTATTTATTTATTTGACACACACAGAGAGAGAGAGAGATCATAAGTAGGCAGAGAGGCAGGCAAAGAGAGAGGGAGAAGCAGGCTCCCCGCTGGGGAGAGAGCCTGATGCAGGGCTAGATCATAGGACTCTGAGATCTTTTCCTGAGCCCAAAGCAGAGGCTTTAACCCACTGAGCCACCCAGGTGCCCCTGGAGTATGTGTTCTAACTGCTCCATAAACCAGCAGTTCCCCTTTCTTTCTCCCTCTCCTTGGGCTGTCCTAGTCCCTGAGACCCAACAATATTGAAATTAAGCTAATTAACAATCCTACCATGACTTCTAAGTGTTTAAATGTAAGAGTCACATGTACGTCACTTTAACTCAAAAGCAAAAAATGACAAAGCTTAATAAGGAAGACGTGTCAACAGCTAAGATAGGCTGAAAGCTAGACCCTTTGCACCAAACAGCCAAATTGTGAATATAAATGAAATTTCTTGAAGAAAATTAAAAGTAATACTCTATGGAACACAGAAATAATAAGAAAGAGAAACAGCCTTATTGCTGATATGGAAAAAAAAAATTAGTGGTCTTCATAGAAAACCAAACCAGCTACAACATTCCCTTAATCCAAAGTCTAATCCAGAGCAAGGCTCTAACTCTCTTCAATTCTATGAAGGCTGGAAGAGGTAGGGAGACTGAAGAAGAAATGTTTGAAGCTAGCAGAGGTTAGCTTATGAAGTTTAAGAAAAGAAATCATCCCATCTCCACAACGTAAAAGTGCAAGGTGAAGCATCAAATGTTGATGTAGAAGCTACAGCAAGTTATCACGAAGATCTAGCTAAGATAATTAATGAAGATGCTTACACTAAACATCAGATTTTCAGTGTCATTGAAATAGCCCTCTATCAGAAGAAGATTTCATCTAGAACTTTCATGGCTAAAGAAGCAGAGTTAATGCCTGGCTTCAGAGCTTCAAAGGACAGGTTGACTCTCTTATTAGGGGCTAATGCAGCTGGTGACTTCAGGTTGAAACTCATGGTCATTTACCATTTTAAAAATTCTAGTGCCCTTAAAAATTATGCTAAATTTACTCTGCTTGTGCTTTACAAATAGAACAACAAAGCTTGTATGATAGCACATCTTTTTACAAAACAGTTTACTGAATATTTTAAACCCACTGTTGAGACCTACTGCTTAGAAAAAAGATTCCTTTCAAAATATGACTACTCATTGATAATGCACCTGGTTACCCAAGGTGTGATGAAGATATACAATGAGATTAATGTTGTTTTCATGCCTGCTAACACAACATCCATTTTGCAACCTATGGATTAGGAGCAATTTAGACTTTCAAGTCTTATTATTTAAGAAATACATTTCATAAGACTAAAGCTGCCATAGGTATGTGATTCCTGTGATATATCTGGGCAAAGTAAATTGAAAACCTTCTGAAAAGGATTCACCATTCTAGATGCCAGTAAGAACATTTGCAATTCATAGGAAGAAGTCAAAAGATTTATATGAATAGAAATTTAAAAGAAGTTGATTCCAACTTTCCTTGATGACTTTGAGGTATTCAAGACTTTACTGGAGGAAGTAACTGAAGATGTGGTGAAAATTGCCAGAGAATTAAAATTAGAAGTGGAGTCTGAAGATCTCACTGAATGCTGCAATCTTATGATAAAACTTTAAATGCAACTGATGAATCATTGGAACACTGCATCAAAAACTAATAATGTACTATATGTTGGCTAATTGAACTTAATTAAAAAAACATGGATGAGGAGTTAATTTTTGTGGATGAGGAAAGAAAGTGGTTTCTTAAGATGGAAACAGCTCATGGTAAAGATGCTGTGGAGACTGTTGAAACATCATCAAAGCGTTGAAAATAGTACATCAAATGAGTTGATAAAGCAGCAACAGGGTTTGGGAGGATTGACCTCAGTTTGGAAAGAGAAGTTCTACTGTAGGTAAAACATGCCATCAAACAGCATCACATGCTACAGAGTAATTTTTTGTGAAAAAAATAAAAGGGGGGGCGCCCGGGTGGCTCAGTCATTAAGCGTCTGCCTTCAGCTCGGGTCATGATCCCAGGGTCCTGGGATCGAGCCCCGCATCGGGCTCCCTGCTCTGCAGGAAGCTTGCTTCTCCCTCTACCATTCCCTCTGCTTGTGTTCCCTCTCTCGCTGTGTTTCTCGCTGTCAAATAAATAAAATCTTTTAAAAAAAAAAAAAGGAACAATGTGGCATAGTTTGTTTTGTCTTATTTTAAGAAATTGTCACAGCCATTCCAACCTTCAGCAACCACCACCCTGATCTGTTAGAACCTATCAACATTGAGGCAAGACTCTCTACCAGCAAAAAGGTAATGACTCACTGGAAGCTGAGATGATGGTTAGCATTTTTGAGCAATAAGTATTTTTAATTAAGGTATGCACATTGTTTTTTAGACATAATGCTATTGCATGCTTAGGAGACTACAATGTAAACAAAATTTTTATTTACTCTGGGAAATCAAAAAACTTCATCTGACTTGCTTTATTGTGATATTCAGCCTGAAACTGAAATTGTAGTATCTCTGAGGGATGGCTGTATGTGAGAACATTGGACTTTTATACCCTGGACTGAGTCTGCAAAAATAAACCTAGAAGTAAATTAAATATAATTTTACATATTCAAACTTGTAAAGTTATGAACACACAGTATTAATCGGCAGCCCTCTTTTAGAAATTAAAAAAAAAGACGATTCAAATAACTGTACTAAATGTTAGTTGTTGTTCTTATTATGATGCTATTATTAACAGTTTTTAAAAACAGTATCGCTTATATGAGGTCCTGCTTCGAATGTATCAGCTAATACCTGCATGTGCCTCATCTTGCCCTGCTGTATGGCTACAACTTCTTTTCATATGAATGTTTAAAGTTTGTATTTTAAAACTAAACTTCATCAGCTTTTTAAAAACATTCTGGCCACTTTAATAACTTCTGTTAAATGATACCCAGCTGTTTATTTTAGAAAGGGAAAAAGTGCTTGATTATTTACACATTGCTTCCTGTCTAAGCCATACTCTCACAGAGGGAGACTCTATAGTCTTAGGCCTAGTGCAGTACTATGAGTGAGATAGTCTTAACTGGAAATTCAGTCACGTGTATTAAATACCAGGGCTTTCAGTATGTTTTAAAAAATAAACTCCCTATTGTTACCTAAGTTTTATTAACCATTATATATCTATTTCATGATATTACTGTGTGGACACTAACACTTTAGATGTGAGACAATTCTTTAAAATTTGAAATACGGATCATTTTTCTGAGTATAACATGTGGATATATCTATCAGAGTATAAAAATATTATTTCAGACTACTTCATACTCATTTTCTTTAAGTTAGAGATTATTTTTCCAAATTTCTCAGGAACTTATAACTCAACAAGCCTCTTAAAATTTAGAGTGCATTAGTAAGCAGTTTCTTAAGGCAATCTTTCTTTACATAAGTGAATTTAGTATATCCATTCATTTTATAAGAATTAAATGATTATAAGATTAAATTCTTATAATACCTCACATATTATTAGTAGTTAGACATATATATCAGTCATTATCGAGTGATCATTCTTACCTATTGTACACTCTTCTCCTACAAACTACTTTCCAGGATCCTTCCAAAGCCTCCTTGGTAAATTTAGCCAGTAGGAGTTGCTTCTGATAACCTGGAGAACAAGAAAAGGAGAGAAACCAGGTATTCCCATCTTTCATCCCTCACATCTCTGACTCATTCCAGAAGAGGCTGCTTTTCTTTCAGAGTGACTGCTCTCTATAAGACAAACGCTTTTTCCATGATCCCAGATGTCCATGGCCCTTGAAAGGATTGCATATTCCAGAAGATGGACTGGATTTATAGCCTCATTAATATTATTTCCTCTAATTCCAAAAAGTGGCTACTGAATCTTGCTCTCGATGATGTCTGAATTGCTCTAACACTTTCTATGTGACAGTGACTCTTTCATAACCTGTGTGTTAAGTTCTCTTCATTAAATTAGTTGTTATTAAAATACCCAGAGAAGTTTTAACAAATGTTCCAGAAAACAGTTCCTCCTGATGAGTTGTTGGGATCATGTGTTTAATCAGCTTGAAAACATTCCTCATTAAGATTCCTTGCATTGAAAAAAATAGAATATTACAATGGTTTAATGTGGTGATAGTATAATTACAATTATCATCTACTATAACTGTTTAGTACTGTGTGCCAGCTTGGCTAAGCTGGGAACACATGTTTCAGTCTACTCTTCTCTGTGTGCATCTAAGTGGAGTTAGACAAAAGAGAAACATGGTATTTGGAGAATGGAAATGAAGTAGCAGCCATTACTATCTGAAAGTCACCGAGGATAGGTATGGTGAGGTATTTCCGTATATATCTTCCACAACTGTCTGCTTCACATCTATTTTCTCTTTCTGAATCTTACCTTTGCTGACTAATAGCAACCCAGGCACAATGCCAGATATGAAGGGAAAAAGCCTTTTACAGATTAATTCAGCCACTCTCAATAGCTGTCCCACTCTGGTAGCTGAATAAGTCTTGCTACAAATTTGTCTCAATCTCAAAATTATGCACCTATGCCATTGTTTTAGAAGGTCTGTTTAGTAACTTTTTTTGATGATTCTCAATTTCTGTTTTTGGGATTTTATTTTTACAGTTGTTCCCATAAAGGCAGAAAATTTAATTGTATAATTTAATTGTGTAATCTTTAATTCTTCCAAATATGTGATTTTGTAATATAATAATCATAGCCTTTCTATTTCTGTGATTGAGCCCTGGCAGATTCATTCGTGGTTAGTGGGAATGAAGAAGTGATTGAAGGCAAGCATAGGAAAATCTTGTAAACAATGAACTTAATTAAATGATAATAATGAAGGCTTCTAGGGCTTTGAAGTGTGGTGCAGTATTTGTTTCTATTGTCTCTAGAGAACTTTAAAAAACTGACAGACAAATAATAATTTTTAATTCAGAATTTTAAGTTAAAATCTCAAGACAGAAGAGTTATATTAAGAATAAGGAATTAAGTGGGAATTAGTAGGCACCTCAGATTTGACTTGAGAGTTTTGTCCACCCGCCAAATCCTTTGAAACTTCATTGTCATCAGAAACATTCATCTTCACTCATGTAAGGAAACTAGACGCCATTTGTTCAAACATGTTATAATGATAACATCTGAGACTTGCAAGAGGTGCCTATTTTTCTCAAGTCTCAATTCATCTTCTCTCATTGCTCCCAGAACCATAACTTAAAGATATCTGTGGAGAATATTGAGATCTATTTTAAGATGAGACAGTTTACACAGCAAATGATTGCATTATTTAGTGAACTTCTAATCTCAAATACCTGTATAATATTTGTGGAAATGGATTTTCATTTTTTAGTATGTGGAAATGGATTCTAATTTTTTAGCCCGAGGTCAAAACACAAGACCAGAACACGTTGAATTTATAATATTGGCAAGCTTTCTCAAGATCCTAGATTGAATATACTTGGTTTACTTAGTTGGTTGACTTAAAATTGGTTGACTTAAAATTGGTTCAGTAAAACTGGTTCCTGGCAAATTCCATCGGGCCAGAAATCAATGGGCCAGAGTTGCCATAAGAGGAAGAGAGGGATAGAAAAAAGGTTATGTGAGGAGTGGGAGGCCAGGGATGGTTGTGGGAGAGATTTCACCATTGAAATGGACCCCTGATTTCACTGAAAAGATAGACATTTCAGAATGGTATAGCCAAGATAGTGAAGTGTAGGATGGGTAATTATTGCCCATTACTGTAGAAGGTAGAAAAGTCAGAATGACTCTCAGTCACTTTAACCCATAGGGAATGGGGTGGTGGGAAATCAAACATAATAACACTAAGAGCAAAATATATGTGTCCCTCCAAAATGTTATTTAAGCAATTTTAAGTGGAATATCCTAACCAAAATACCTCATAGACACATTCAAATGTTTGTGTTATTCTATATGCAGTGACTTTGCTGGAACAAATTAGTATGTATCATGAGATGTGATATGAATACATTATATGGTCTACTTTACCTCTGTAAGAAAGATCACAACAGTTTGCTTTCAATTGACAGCAACAGCAATAACTTCATTATCTTTCTCAAGATTGTGTTGAATGTCCTTTCTTTTTTTTTTTTATAATCCACTAGAAATATTGCCTAAATATCACTGAAAATAGCAAAAACAATTATTGTGTGATGATTGAATATGTTATATTTCTCTCAAAATAGCCAATTTGTTCTGTTTCTGAAACTAAGAATACTTAATGAAACAATGATCTGTCATAAGTTATACAGAAAGCCTACCTCAAAAACATATTTAAACAGGTATCATAGCAGTTGCATTTTTTTCATCTTTTTCCAATAGCAAGTGATGATATTCACACACATCTCACGAACACTTCCTATTTAAACTGCATTTGGTCTCCCAAATCTCTTTTAACATTGTAAATACAAACAACTCCAAAAATGTTTTTAAGTCTACAATAATAATATTCCATGAAGTACATCAAAGGCCATGAATTGAAGGATAAAGTAAAATAAATGTTGCTGATCTCTGATGAGTGAGGTTTCCTCATAAAACACATTTAGGAAAAGACGTCTCTTGCAGAGTTCACTACTACTCACCCACCAACACATTTGTTTAAAAAAAAAGCCGGAGACTCAGAAAAGGGTTTTCCTGGCATGATTTGGAAAAGCCAGAGCTAAATATTTTGGGGAAACATTTTTTTTAAAATTTTATTTATTTAGTTGTGGGGGAGAAGGATAGAGGGAGAGCAACTCTGAGCAGATTCTCGCTGAGCATAGAGCCTGATGCGGGGCTCCATTCCACCGATGAGATCATAACCTGAGCCGAAACCAAGAGTCAGGTGCTCACCTGACTCAGCCACCCAGGTGCCCCTTTTTTGGGAGCTTTACAGGAAGTAAATATACTAGAATCTAGTCTAAGAATTATTGAGCAAAAACCAAGAAGTTATGTTAGAAATATATAATGGTTCTACTATTATTTTGCTCTGTAATTGAACAAGACTTAACAGTGATTATCACAGCATAAAATAAACATAACACAGTTATTAAAAGCAAAGATAGACACTAAGAAAAAAGTTATCTTAGTATTATTTTATATGCACCCTTAGCTACTCTAGTGGGTTGAATAGTGTTCCCACAAGAAATATATATACATAGAACCTGTAAACATGTCTTTATTTGGAAAAAGAAATTTTGCATATGTAATTAAAGAATTTGATTTGAGATCATTCTAGATTGGAGTCAAGTACTCAATGACAAGTATCTTTATAAGAAAAGAAGACACAAAGAAGAAGACCATATGAAGATGGAGACAAAGATTAAAGTTATGATATCACAACTCAAGAAACATCTGGAGCTAAGAGATGCTGTAAGTGTCAGGAAAAGATTCTTTCCTACAAGCTTAGAAGGAGGTGCAGCCCTGTCCACACCTTGATTTTGGAATTTTGGCCTCTAAAAGTGTGAGAGAAAAAACCCAAAATCTATTAATTTAAGCCGCCATGTATGTAGTAATTTGTTACAGCAGTTCTAGGAAACTAACATAAACAGTCAGAAGAATAATTTCCTTTGGGGAATTTATAATTGTTGAAGGAACAGAAGGTCTGTGTAAGATTTTAAACTATTATCTCAGAGCTGTGTCTTCAGACTTGTGGGGAAAAATCAACGTATAGTATTGTAGTCACTTTCTGCCGGTGCCAGGATGTGGTCATAGGCCATTATCAGATAGCACATGTGAAATGTCAAAGAACTCCTAACAGAGTAATGACACACCAAAAAAGAAACCATGGGCTATTCTTTAAGGTACATGGTATCCTTTCAAAGATTAACTTAGGCAACATTCATAAATGTGTGGCTCTAGTTCTAATTCCTAGTAGTGTCTAATTCCTAGTAGTGTCTTTATAAAGTGTGTTTCCTTCCCTCTTCTGTATAGACATTATCACTACTTCTTTTTCAATAATAATGTGGTGGATACTTTAAACAAGCTATAAAATCACTTAGGGACAAATGTGTAACTCAATCTGAAATAAACTCTATTCAAGACTTCTATCAGTAACAGTTTCAAGGACAGTACATGGAACATGAAACCTGATGGACAGGAGACATTAGTTCTCTTTGAACAGCTTTTTCATGATCATGAGAGATTCTTTACTTATCTCTTGTACAAGTCTCCTAAGTGATTGGCAACAAGATTGTGGAACTAAAGTGTCTATCAGCTGGGGATTTAAATGATGTCAAATAAAGTATAATTAAAAGCAGAGAGGCTGAATTATGTTGATACTTTGGATACTTTGTAATAATGATGTAAGTAGAGAGATAGCACTGGATCAATTACTTAAATGATCTTAATGCAATTGTTTTAGACCTGTTCCTAGGAGTGGAGATAGCTAGAAAACCAGACTCTTCAACATCTTGATCTTAGTCAATCATGAGTTTTTTATTTATTTTTTTAAGATTTTATTTATTTATTTGTCAGAGACAGAGAGAGATAGCAAAAGCAGGCAGAATGACAGGCAGAGGCAGAGGGAGAGAGAGAAGCAGGCTCCCCGCTGAGCAACAAGCCTGATGCGGTACTTGATCCCTGGACCTCAGGACCATGACCTGAGCGGAAGGCAGGGGCTTAACCAACTGAGCCACCCAGGCGTCTCCAGTCATGAGTTTTGTAATTGAAAAAGATGAAACCTCTGGTTTGCTACCATTCTATTAGCAATGTGTTCTTTCTTGCTCTCTGGCATACTGTTCATGCGTTTTTCTTAGGGATCTTATCATATAATGATCTTTTATGAGAATGTGAGGTATATTGTGTAATACTTGAGAGCATGAGTAATTTTATTCATCTCAGTGTCTGTAGCAGCCAGTACAGTTATGGTACTTACTAAGATGCAATCAATCTGTGCACTGTGAATGGATGCAGGTGGAGAAAAAAAAGAAAAATACATGGGAATAATGAGCAGGGATATATCCTCTTCTGAAGAAAGGATAATAACTACTTTTTGCATTGTAATATTAAATGTTAATTGCAAAATTATGTTTATATAAGCTCATATGAAAGGATAATAATTATGTGACTGAGGAATGGATGTAGGAACTATACACATATTCTGATCAGTTAGGATGTATGGTTTCATATGCATATATAGAATTAGTTTTATTATTTTATTCCTTAACTCAGATATTTTATGTCCTTTCTAGTTTCTTTAGCTGGGTCTGCACTATTTGTGTGTGTTAGATATGTTAAAAGCTAAATTATGTTTATACCTAAGCCATCAGAACTTGGTAGTTCACCTAATTTATACACACGCATATTTGAAACAATATTTTAGGCATATGAAATTCAGATTTCTGTATCTTCTTCAGAGTTTTTTTTATATAATTACACACTATTTTTACTTTTATTATTTATACACATTTTTCACCTGAAATTCAATTTATTTGATTTTTAAATATTGCTTAACAAGATTTAATGTGTGAATATCTCATGGGACATAGCTTTTCATCTTTTATTATTTATTTTGGATATGAAATTACTGTAGGTGTTTACTATTAGCATAAATATATATTTTTTTATTTTCCTCATTTTTTAATTTATCATGATGCTACATTTTCTTTTCAAAATAGTTCTAATGTTGATTGTGCTTTTTAATCAGACTTTTGCTGATTTTTAAAATTATTATATAATAAATTATATCATAAAACATAATGCAAACAAGCTACGGAAATTTCAAAAAGATAGACTAAATTAACCCATCTGTATCAAGAAATAGAATGGTACCAGCTCCTTAGATAAAAACATGTGCCTTTCATATTTACATCACCCTCCATCCTCCAAAAATTAACACTGTCATGTTATTTTTATTTTAAAACTTTCTTTAATGTGTTACTACATATACACCTATCTCTTAAAAAACATAGTTTTATTTGCATTTGAATAATATATAATGGCCAGATGTCATATGCTCTTTCCTGTGGTTTGCTCCTTTTTATTTTCTGGTATTTTAAAAAATATTTTTCACATATATCTATAATGATTTTGTATAATTTTCTTCATAATGACTTTCTTTCCCCCACTCCAGATTCACTGAGGTGTAATTGACCAATAAATATTGTATATATTTAAGGTATGCAACTTGATGTTTATATGTAATATAATATACATTATATTTATATCATTGAAGTCCTAAGAATAGTTGCTGTGCCAAAGTAGTCTAAATCTATAAATTAAAAAAATAATGTTTATAATTAAATAATTGTATAATGTAATATTTAAAATGTGAAGTAACTAATTAAATATAAGACACAAAGAGCATTTTAAGTTATATAAGAGCAAAATTTTACTACTTCTTCTGACTACAAAAAGTAAAATAATCTAAGGTTAGAAATGAGTAATTTGAAGTATAAGACAAAACATCAAAAAGCATTTAGATCTAATGATAAAAGAAAATTTGTTATTTTTTATGGTTTTAATGTGTGGAGTGAAATATATGATTTGGAACAGATACTTGCATTTTAAAGCATGCATTCACCCATTCTCTAAAAGAAATGAATCATTTGTCCTTACTATTACTAATTTAGGGAGTGACTTTTTATTACTCATCAGAAAGGCATTTGATTTGAAATTACTGTTCTAATTTTTTTATTCAAGCAAATTTGTGTTAAAGAATTATTAGGTAAGTGTAACGTTTAATATGAAAAGTTTCTGAATAATACTTGACTTAAAAAGAAATCTCTCCAGGCACTTGGGTGGTTCAGTGGGTTAAAGCCTCTGCCTTAGGCTCAGGTCATGATCTCAGGGTCCTGGGATCAAGCCCCGCATTGGGCTCTCTGCTCAACAGGGAGCTTGCTTCCCCCTCTCTCTCTACCTGCCTCTCTGCCTACTTGTGATCTCACTTTCTCTGTCAAATAAATAAATAAAATCTTAAAAAAAAAACACCTCTCAATGTATAGACAGGATAAATCATTCAGGAGTGCCCTTGAGATATATCCATTGTTCTTCCTCCTTGGTGATTACTTGCTAGCCCAAATCAGTATGTGATGACTATGCAGACAGCTGGCCAGTAAAAGAGATGATGGGCTCCAGCTGTGCTGAACAGCAAAGGAATTAGAAGATATTAAATGGAAATTCACTCATTCCCATGTCAAAGTATTTTAAAAGCAATGGTAGTATGATCTGTTCTTATATGCATCAGTGACAACTGGTGAATATACATACTGGACATCAGCCAAAGAATTAGATCTATGCCATGTACAGTGTGTGCACACGCAGACACTCATAAAACTTACCAAAACATAAATCTAATCCAGGTGCTTGTATATGAACCCTATGCATATTGCCTTAATCTGCTCAGATTTCTATAACAAAATGCCATAAACTGGGTAGCCTGTAAAAAACAGAAATTCAGCAGATTCAATGTGTGTAGGGCCCACTTTTTATCCTGTTGCATGGGGAAGAGATGAGGGATCTTTCTGTGGCCTCTCCTAAGGGCACTAATCCCATTCATGAGGGCTCATCCTCATTATGTACTCTCCTCCCAAGGGACGCACCTCCAAACACCATCACATCAGGAATGAGGTTTCAAAATATGAATTTGAGGGAAGAGACACAAACATCCAGCCTATAGAAATTCTCAAATAAAAAATGAACAGAAAAATAAGGTTTGAAAACTATTAACTAAACTGATACCATCAAGAACAAATCTATCTTGTTATATTGAATAAGGAAAGTACTCTAAAAAAAATAAAGGACTTATCATTTATATTCTCTCCCATAAAGAATCATCTGGGAAAATCTTTATTATTGGTCCTTTCCATTACATTAAATACATATTTTTATTACTAAGCATTATTATTATTAGAGACATTTCAGTGATTCCCAGCTCTCAAAACTATGAGTGAAACTATAAGTCAGAACACATTATTATAACAACACAAGGCTCTGCATGCCTTAGTTTCTGCCCCATCTTTTGTCAAGGCACATGTGATAAACTGTCCATAGTAATAATGGTCCCTAAGGATTCATGCATCCATGTATCTATGTCCAAGAATAGTTCTTTTGTATCGATGCTGGCCATCCAACATTAGCAAATGTGATACCAGCAGAAGCTAGTAAGTTCTTGTCTACCAGAACTTGTTTGCTCTTCCTCCTCAGGATGTTTTTATTACCATGTGCCAGATTCTAGGCTAGCATCCTAGAGAAACAGGGAAGGGGCAGATAAGCCCCTGCTGTACCAGCCATTTCAGATCACGTGCAAATATACAAGGAAGCTCCCCTGTCCCCGCCTGGAGCAGAGGAAAGCTAACCTAGCTGAACCCAGTGCAAATTGAATCAGAGCTGTGAGGAAAAAAAAAAGTTACTGTAACCACCAAATTTGGGGGACTTGTCATGGAACATCAGGTGAAGATGAGCAAACATTATAAAAATTGTGAAGCTCATTTTATAAGCTATTTCTATTGCCTCAAATGGATTTTGTTTTTCTGACTACCTCTTACTCATCTTTCATCGCTCAACTTAGGCATTATTGCTTTCAGAAAGAGCTTCACCAATTTCCAGTTTAGGTTTAATTCTTCTCTTTTATCATCCCATAGGATACTCAGTGTATAATTATCTAATAGTTTTTTACATCATATCAACTATATTAATAAGTGATAAGTGGTGAAATTATTTGCTACAAGCTGCAATATTAAACTTGTAAAGGTCCAATGTTTTAGGAACATTCGAATGAATTATGCAGAAAACCAGAAGTTGGAATTCTAAGACTCCTATTATAGTCATGTTAAAGGTATGATCCAAAAACAGATCAGATATTTGTATAATTTTTCATATGTTCTTTTTGTTGTTGTTGCAAAAGCCACTGTGTTCTAGGAATTCTGGTTTTCTCCCTATAGAATTTTTTTGATGGTCCAATTAGAAACCAGTTTTCCTGGTATTTAACATTCTGTTAATATGAAATCAACCATTTATAAAGGCAAATTTAATTATGGTAGATTCCAGAATGTTTTAAGAGTTGGATGAATACCTACTGTATTTGTCGACATGGATGGAACTGGAGGGGATTATCCTAAGTGAAGTAAGTCAATCAGAGAAAGGCAATTATCATATGGTTTCACTCATATGTGAAACAGAAGGAGTGGAGGACCACAGGACTCTGGGGAGCAAACTGAAGGTTGCCGAAGGGAGGGGGAGCAGAAGATGGGGTGACTGGGTGATAAGTATTAAGGAGGGCACGTGTTGTCATGAGCTTTGGGTGTTATATGCAACTAATGAATTGTTGAGCACTGCATCAAAAACTAATGATATGTTGGCTAACTGAACATTAAAAAAAAAAGTTGGGGGGTGCCTAGATGGGTCAGTCATTAAGTGTCTGCCTTTAGTTTGGGTCATGATCCCAGGGTCCTGGGATTGAGCCCCACATTGGGTTCCCTGCTCAGTGGGAAGCCTGGTTCTTCCTCTCCCACTGCCCTTGCTTATGCTCCCTCTTTCACTGTGTCTCTCCCTCTCAAATAAATACATAAATAAAACCTTTAGAAAAAAAGTTGGATAATTCCAGAATTCAAACAATTTAAGTGATGACCTTCCGAACATTTTTGGTTTATTAGGTAAATTTTGGTTATCTAAAAAAAAAATACTTCAGAAAAGAAAAAAAAAAGGAAAAATGAAGGGAAGGAAAGAGAAGAAAACCCATCAGTTCTGGGAGATGATTTTTTATGGACCATATCACTTTTCTATCATAAAAGATTTTAAGACCAGCATTTTTTGTCTCCATGTCATATGCTGATGTCATTAAAATAACTCAGTTTTCCAAGTTTCCCAATAAGAATTGTTTTATCTTGTTTCTTCATTCTTTGAGAGTCTCCTTGTAGCAGTAATGGGAATTATCCGTTTCAGTTTTTCTCTCCTCCGTGTGGCAATATATTGGTAAAAGAACAGGTTTTCATAATTCTTGTAAACTTTGTGCCTAGACATTTAGTGCTGACCACCGAGTTCAAGGGAGCTTGTGTGGAAAACATTTTTGTTTAAGGCATGTTCTTCTCTGCTATTTCTGACAGAGGCTTCAAAAGCAGCGTCTCTTAGAATGCCAGTTCCTTTTTTCCTTTTGTGTTTACTTTAGCAAAGAAAAAGAGGATTAAGTACATCTATTGCTGTTAAAAGGACAAAATTACTCTGTCAAATAAAAAAAAATTCATAGATTCTTAAAACTGTGAGACAGATATATTTCTGTTATCTCTTACCAGACTCCTAAAACTCTTGAATTAATTCCTCTACCATACCACCATGTGCTTCTCAATGTCTATAATTAATCTGTTCTTGCAATAGAAAGATATTAAATAAAATTACGTATTACTTATCCTCAAGCACCAAATCGTATAAAATGGCAATGGAGAGCACAAACCTTCAGGATGTCTTCACCTCTATTCTACACCCAACAGGCAAGAAATTAAAACTTTAGGCTGGAATATTTACAACAATTTACTCCATTGTGAGATGGTATTAAGGAATGGGCGGGGAGGGGTAAACAGAATGTCTACTCAACAGAGTGATACTCACTTCCATTTCCCTTATTACAGCATGCTCCTGAGTGGGACTAGGCTTAAAAATTCATATTTATGAATTGGGTTTAATAAATCCTAGACCAGGGATGCCTGGGTGGCTCAGTTGTTGGGCGTCTGCCTTCGGCTCAGGTCGTGATCCCAGGGTCCTGGGATCGAGCCCTGCAAAAGGGCTCTTTGCTTGGCAGGGAGCCTGCTTCACCCGCTGCCATTCCCTCTGCTTGTGTTCCCTCTCTCACTGTGTTTCTCTCTGTCAAATAAATAAAATCTTTAAAAAAAAAAAAAATAAGTCCTAGACCAACGCCAGTATCAAAGTGGCTCAACTCTTCATCTTGAGAGTGTTTTTTGCTACTTTCAACTACAGAGAAAATAACATGGAGAAGACTTCAGAAGGAGCTTAATCTAGCTTTGAGCATTATTGGAATCTCATATTTGCAAAATGTGGAAGAAATAACATAATAATAAATTATGGTCTGTACTGTAGTCAGATTGGGCTGCTTATACCATAGTCTCAGAGGTGGGGTGACAAGCAACAAATGTTCATGTCTCATGTCTCATACATTTATTGTATAGAGGAAATTAAGGATGATCTATTGCTAGAAGTCTGAATTTTGTTGCTTTGTTGGGTGTGTCCAGGCTAACCCTTCTGTTAACAGCAATGTTTCTCAGCTTCACCATTAATGACATTTTGGTCTAGAAGATTCTTTGTTTTAGAGACTGTCTTGTTTATTGTAGAATACTCAGCAGCATCCCAGGCCAATAGTACTCTACAAGTTGTAAGAACCCCAAAATGTGTCTAGAAATTTCCAAATGTCTTGTTGGGGACATACTTGCTCCCATGAGAAGAGGATTGTTCAAGGGCAAAGTAGGCTTACACCTAAGTGTTGGTGTTTCTTGGGTCTCCCTTGAATGTTTGGGGCGTTCTGTGAAGTCATTCCACTCTGGTCAAAATTCTAACTTCTCCCAGCTGTATTCATCCTCCTGAATCTCCACTCAGCTCACAGGCTGTCAGTAGCTGTTTTAAGGTAAGACTCTTAGGCCTGTGCATATGCAGCTTAGTATTCAACCAAAACTCAAGGAGATCCCTTTGCAGATTTCTTGAGTTCTTTCTTTGTGCAGCTTCCTTCTTCAAGTACTTTATCCTGCAAATTTCAGCTACCTCATCAACTCTGAACTCTTATCTTTCCTCTGTTGAGCAATACTGCTTCTCTCTAATTGGACTGTATTTACCTGCTGTGTGGTTTAGAAAGTGACCCAGGTCGAAATTTGGGGTGAATGTGGAGCTTACCTCAAATATTTCCTATCTTTAAGAAATCCTATGCTGTTCAGTGTTTGAACACAGCTGCTGTATTCTATAATTTTATAGCTGTTTATAAAAGAAGAGTATGGCTAACATACTATTTCATCATGTTGGAAAACAGAACTATATGTAACTTTTAAATAATACATTTCTTTTTCTACTATCCACCTTATCCAGCCAAATGTGTACCAAGAAAGACAAAATAGTCCCACTCACAGCTAAAACCTCATCTGAAAATTTTCAGATTAATGCTTATTAGGGTAACTAAACAATTCGTTTTTTAAAGACACCAAACCAGTATATATAACACATGAATTACTTTATAATTTACAGACTTCATTCACATATTTCATTGGATTTTAATAATCACGCCAGCTATGAATCACAACCACTTGATAAAATATAAGAATATGATCATCATTACATTATCACACTCTCCATAATTCAAATTGGAAAGGAGGAAATCAATACATAAAATGGTATATTATTGGTTAAGTGGTAGAGCCAGGGTTTATACCCATTTCTTCTCTTTGAATATATGCTGTGCTTTCTCTGTGTTAACCATACATTGTAGTGAAAATTTCTCTGAAGTCTGATATATTTCTGATATAATTCATATCAGAGCAGAAGTACTTAATAAGTATTTTGATTGATCCATTCAAACAATCATGAAAGATTGTTTCACCTTATTAATGAACTTGAATAATCATTGCGTATGCCTCTCATATCTCATTCCAAGATGGCTACCTTCCCCTTACCCCACAATATCATTTTCCATCCTAGAATAGTATAAATATTACAAAAAGAAAAAAGTTAAAAATATAGAAAATGAAATAATAGAGGGATTTCTAGAGTTGTCTTCATATTTCTACTCAGGGGTTAAATGAAATGAGACCCCTACAAAATACATTAGACTGGAGTTGCCCTTCATTCCTAAGCAGTGCTAACTACAGTGGGTAAGAGGAGGAGAAATGCACAATTCATGATTGCTTACTCTTGGGCAGACAGAGTACTAAATGTCTTATATATATTAATTCACTTAAGCATAGGTCACAGAGAGCACTTTTACAAGGGACGAGCAAGCTTTTGGCTGCTCTGTTTAATACATTACATCTTTGCATTTATTTAATCGAAATTATCATATTGTGTAAATAAATGAGGGTTATCATGAAAATTAAATGTTATGTTGTAACTAATTCATTTTGAAATAATTTAACAGTCATTGGATTTTACACTAATTGCTTTATGAGATTAATGAATTTACATAGTTATCGGAGTCTCATTACTTGGCAGAGTTTAGAAAAAAGAAGCTAATAAACCAGTCCAAGAACTTCATTTGGCATAAAGCAAGTAGGAAATAAACTTCTGCCATAAAGCAGTGCAATTTTACTTTGTATTGAAGGAGAACAGATCTCTTTCTCCTATTTCAGCACTGTGAGGAAGAGTCAAAATGGAATGAGATAAAGTCATGTATTTATTGTGTAAATATAAATAATTAATATTAACTGAGGCAGAATAATCTATATCTGGGACAACAAGTTCCAGACAGAGAAAACAAGTACATGGGACTTTGGACAATTACTCCCAATATAAATGCTAAAGGCTAAAGAGAGTGGCAGGAAAAAAGCAGTGAACTTTAGACGCAAGTTGAAGGTAGTACTGATGAATGTGTTATTTCCGGTATATTAATCAAGGTCTTTTTACAGCGATCAAGCAGAGTGTATTCAAACCACTCAGGGAATAAGGCAGCATGTAGTCTGTTGACGACAGGGAGATCTTTGTATCCCTAGATCTGAAGAAGGAAGGAGAGGGGTAGCATGGTGAGCAAAGCCCAAAGAGATATGAAGAGCAGACCACTGTGGCTTTCAGTGGAGGAAGACAGCCTTGCGTGTGGTGACTGCCAGGAGAGAACTCACTGAATAAGCCCTTCAAAGTACTCTCTTCTCATGCTCAGAATCTGTCATTAGTGCTCCCCAATCTGCGGACCCAAATGAAACCTAAATGACAACAACAAAAAAAGGGAGAATGTTATCGGTCATAGGTTTGAAGGACAAGAAAAATGTTGGTCAAGAGAGGAGTGAGCACATGAGAGATGTGTGTGACTGATCTTCAGCATACTCTACGCATCAACTTCCATTGTTTCTGTAACAAATGACTACAATTTCAGTAGTTTAAAGCAATGCAAATTTATACAGTTCTGGGGGTCTGAAGCCTAAAGTGGGTCTTACTGTGCTTGAATCAAGATGTTGGTATGGTTGTATTCCTTCTGGGGGCTCTAAAGAAGAATTTGTTTCCTTGTCTTTTTCAGTTTCTAGAGAGCAGCTCTATGCGTTAGCTCATGCTTCCATCCTCCATGTTCAATGCCAACAGCATATCATCTTCGAATCTCTCTCTCTGACTCTGACCCCTGATGCCATCATCCTATCGCCTTCCTGGACTCTGATTCTCCTGTCTTCCTCTACCCTGATAAGAAATCTAGCGATGTCATTGGGCCCCTTGGATAATCCAGGATAATCTTGCCTCTCAAAAACCTTCACAGACATGTACCTTGGGGCAAATAATACATTATATGTTAATTTAAAAAAAATTAAATCAATCAATCAATCACACACCAAAAAAAATCCCTTCATTTAATCCCAACTGCAAAGTACCTTTTGACATAAACTGTAGTGTATTTAAGGCTCTAGGAATTAGAATTTAGACATCTGAAGAAGGAAAGAAGGGGCATTATATATAAATACAAGTTTAATTATAAGGAAAGAATGAATATCACTGTTATTCTCTCTGCTTATACATAAGAGTTTACTAAAATATATACGCACATAAGAATTTTGTAATATTATTTGAACTGTATATTTTAGAATGTTATATTTTACTGTGTTTTTAGTATGGAGACACTGTAGACATGATTACTGATTAAGAGGAAGTAATTTTCTTATCTATCGACAAGTCATGCACACTACAATTTCATTTTGAAAGTCATTAGTCCCTTTCTCCTACACAAATCTCACATATATACCACACATACACACATATATGCATGTATATCACACACACACACACACACACACACACACACACACATTATACACAACTGTCATTTTATTGGGGTAAAATTAAAAATAAAATCTCCTGCCAATCCAGAAAAATCTCTCCATTAATGTAGAAAAAGAGAAACCATTTTCATTACTAAACAAGCTTTAAGCCAGATTGTTATGTGCATCACCGGCAATTTGCTAATGTGATTGCAAAGACAGAATGAAATCTCACCCTGTTATATAGCCAGGCAGATACAATCTATTACATGCACATTCTCAAGATAAATGATAACTTGCCCTCATATGAAAGGATCTGACAACAACATTTACCATACATAGTTCATCTGAATTTTACCCAGTAATTGGGATGGCCATCTGTGTTAGCTAATTGTCTTTATCCAAAGGAAAAATAAAATTTCTCCCATCTTTATGATAAACAGATATTTACAATGTGGGGATGCTTTCTACCTTCATGTTGATATTTCAAAAAGATAGCTCCTGAATTGCAAAACTAGTAAGAGATTCATTTAACTTTTAATAGTGTTACTTCCATGTCAAAGGAACAGAAAAAGGATTTACAATCACAAGTTTTCTCAAGGAAATGCTCCAAGAAAAAAGAAGAGTGGAAAAGGTCTCTATCCTTTTTGGCACCTGGGAAAAGTCAAACTTTGAAAAAAAATAACCTTTATAATAGTAACATTAATATAATATATTAACTTTTCTTAAAATAATTTTTAAGTCCAGAATGAGTTAGAAGTTAGACTCCACAATACGTTGAGTCCATAGTAGACATTATCACTGTTCCCACCAATTTTTCCCACTATTTTTCTTCCAGATATATAAGAGATTGCATCTCTTCTCTCTCTTTAAATTAGGCACTGTCATGTCACTTGTCTTAGCCAATACACTCCAAGCAGAAACCTGTATGGGTCAGTAAGTGATTTACAGAACTTCCTTTCCCTGCTTTAGCAACAGCAGAGGTACAGATGCTGGTAGCTACTCTCAGTTTTCATCTTCAGTGAGGACTGCAAGGATCTCAGACTCCAGCTGACACACGATGGACATGGAGTATGAAAAGAAAATGGATCTTTATGGTTTTTAGCCATGTAGATATTGAGATAATTTGTTGGTATGATCTGCGTGGCTCTGACTAATACAAGATCATTTAAGTTTATTTGCAGAGGAAATTACTTATCAGAACACTGCAGAGCCTGCCATCACCAGGCGGGGATGAAGCAAAATTGAGCTTTATTTTGTATAGGCTATTTGTGTGTGTATGTGTGTATGTGTTTGTGTGTACCTTTTGCTTACATTTTTTCTAAAACTGCTATGATTTGGGATTTAACATCCTCTCAAGTACACCAATAGCTAAACCTAACCCACTGTTGGATGGCCCCTGTCAAGCTTTGAAAAAAACAAAACTGTCACATACGTTTATACACATACACATACACATTATACATAATACAGGATATTAAATATGTACATGTATATCTATCTATGTATATAACTGTGACAGAGTTTTGAGAAACAATGAACCAAGAGAGCTGAATGTATTTGCTTATAAGAACAAGAAACCAACCAGCTGACCCAGGTCCTCAGGAAGCCACTCACTTCACCAACGCTATAGAAAATGTGATGGATTCTATGTTCCAGCTTTTTTGAGAAGCTAAGTGTAGGATGTCATTTGTTGGTCATATATTGACAACAGGATTCTGTTGTAAGACTCTATTTGCTCCTGATAGGAATCTGAATTAAAAGGAAAGATGGTTGGAGTGCCTGGGTGGCTCAGTGAGTTAAGTATCTGCCTTCAGCTCAGATCATGATCTCAGAGTCCTGGGATCAAGCCCCGCATCAGGCTCCCCACAAAGTGGGAGCCTGCTTCTCCCCTCTCCCTCTGCCCCTCCTCCTGCTCATGTTCTTCCTCTCTCTCTCAAAAAAATAATTTTTTAATAAAAGGAAAGATGATTTTATTCACCATAGAAGTCCCCAAAATCAAGTGTTGTTATAGTTTATATCATTTATATATTATCCTATATAACCAATGTAACCAAGAATGGATGAGCAGAATGTCAGCAGTGGGTTAGAAAAATCACATCCTTTGCCCATTTTTCACACTCTAGTCAGCATTTTGTGTTGTTGGTATTTTAGATTTTAGCCATTTTTAGTAAGTATGTAGTCATATAATATATGTGGAACATCTTTCCATATACTTATTTGTCAGCTGTACCTTTGCTTCACTGAGGTGTCTATTAAGGTCATTAGCCCACTATTCACTCAGATTATTTTCTTATTGTTGTTGAATTTTATGGGTTTTTCATATACATTGGTCATTTGCAAATATTTTCTCCCAGCCTATGGTTTGTCATTTAATTCTTTTGGCATTGTCTTTCACAGAGCAGAAGTTTTAAATGTTATGATCCAGCAATTTTAAATCTGGGCACATTCCCACAAAAATTGAAATCAGAGTCTAGATGCGGTATCTATACACACATCATTCATAGAAACAGTATTCACAACAGCCAAAAGGTGGAAGCAATTTAAGTGTCCAAATTCAATGAATGGATAAATATATTCATCATCCTCACACAATTTATGTACCTACATTTAATTATATATAAAATCAAATATTTTTCAGCCTTAAAAAGGAAGAAAATTCTGACCAATGCTACAACATAGATGAAACTTGAGGACATAATGCTAAGTTATATAAGCCAGTTACAAAAAGACAAATATTGCATGATTCCACTTAGAAACTTAGAATAGGAACAGAAAGTAAAAAGATGGTTTCCAGATACTATGGGTGGGGAGAATGGAGAATTGTTGTTTAATGGACATAGAGTTTCACTTGTGCAAGATGAAGAAAGTTCTGTAGCTTGGTTATACAACCAATGAGTGTGAATGTATTTATGAATCATATACTTAGAAATAGTTAAGACTGTAAATTTTATGTTATATGTATTTACCATAGTTAAAAATAATTTTTAAAATATATTTTAAGTATGTATATTTTAAATCATTAGCTCCAATGATTCTCTTATGAAAATTCCTCTACAGAACTTTTATGGCCTGAATGGATTTCTAAATTTGATTTAATATGGCAAAGTAATTTGAAATTACCAAGTTTTAAAAATTACTTATATCTGTTCATTTACTTAATTCAGTTACCTTCTATAAATCTTCCTTCACAGTTATCCTAAAATTTGTGTTATAAGCATAAAAGTTTTCAATTTATTATGTATTATTTAAATGAGGCATTTACAAACTTGATGCAAACTTCAAAATTTTATTTTTAATGAAAACTGTCAATTTGTCCAAAAAGAAACTTTCTGTAAGGTTGTATTGAGTTCTTTTGCCATTCAAAACTGCATATTCTGGTTCTTACACCCAGACAGAAAGCTTTGGTTTTGTGCAGTCACAGGCACTAAATTATCAGTTTATCCCATAAGAATTTATATAAGAGGATAATGTCAATGTGAACTAGAAAGTATATCCAGCACTTAGATTGAACTGATAAGTAATACACTGCAAGAATGAATCTGCAATACTGGCAATACAGAAGATTGTGCAAAGCTTTGCTAGATCACCAATCTTGAAATAGGTTTAGCTAAGATGTGTGCAGTGCAGCTGACAGTAGCTTTATTAAGTTGTGTCCACAGGAAAAAAAAAGAAAGTAATGGCACTTGTGTTATCTTATGGCTTCATTTTTCTAGAAATAGCGCCTCATCTGTGTCAGCATGCAGGTGAGCAGTCTGTAAAATCACTTAGTGAAACCATACCTACTAGTCCAGTAAAATTTTGCCTCATCCTTCTTGCCATGAGGGTAAAATATTATTGAATGTGGCCCCATAATGTTGCCCTTTCTTCTGGCTTTGCAGAATTATGTTTTGTATAGGGAAAACAAAGAGTCTGCAAAATCCTTTCTTGTTCCCCCAATTTCTTAAGATTTAAATACTTAAACACTCAGTTATAAACTGGATAATCCATTAAAATAATGGCTTTAAGTAAAGAAGCATGAAGCCAGTTAGCAATTTGTCCTTGGTTCTCTGATCCTTTTTCCCGCCCTATTTGGATAATTCCTTGTTTTCCTTCTTTGAATATTTTTGGTTCTGATTATTGCCCATCCAAGACATGTTCATGTTTTCTTCTTTAATTTTAGAGTATAAGTAGACACTATAATTACCATTTTCCCTGTTTGAAATGTTAAGCAGATATTTAAATATACCCTTTTCTAACCATGCCTGGGAATTGGTCAAATACGTATGCTCTCTAAGCTATATCCCTTGGTGCCATGATTTTGGAGTCCATGTCCATTGGGGAATTATTCATTGCTAATGGGCTGAGCTATATATACTATGACTAATAATCTACATGAAGATAAAATAGTACAAATGATTCTTTTTTTTTTTTTTAGTACAAATGATTCTTAATAGAAAGGAAAAACTTTCTTCTCCCCCTCAATCATCATCTCGTAGAACATCTCCCCATTGCTTATTAAGTGATATGGGCTTTGTAGTGATGGGAGAGACATAAACCAGAAGGAGTTTACAAAACAATTTTAAAGTAAAAAAAGAGGCAGAAAAGAGACATTCTTAAGCATTGTCAAATTTACTCTAAGAATGTCTTGAAATTTTGCATGATGCCAATAAACTTGGGCATGTGGAATACTTTTTTGTTTTATTTGCTTTTGTAAGGTCTTACAGTGCAAACTGCCATCTGTTCTTACTTCATTAACCTTAGAATCTGTGCAAGTTACAGCCAACAGGGGAGTCAAGGGGTGGGGAAGAGGTCAAGATGTCCTAGAAAGAGTGACTCTATTTTACCTCTAAGACTAGTTTGGTTGTGCTACTAATCCAAGCCCTGGCTGTGTCACTATAGACAAAGAAAATTCCAGTAACTTGATTTCAAAGGAACAGCAGTGAAGAAACAGAGACCTTTATCTAAGTGACGTTATATAGCATAAATCTCAGTTCCTCTCTTCATCTTTTTTTCCTCCATGAATATATCACTTAATTTCATCTGTATCAAAGAATTTGTGTTTTTTCAATCTTCCACAGTAACTGATAAGCTGTTACCTTTCATTAACTTTTAATTGCTGTCTTTTTGACACATGGGTGAAAATTTGCCTCAAGTTACAGTGTTTTAAGTCACTTCAAAATTACTCAAAGATCTTTCTGAACAAGTTCTGATGTTGCCAAACTGCCTATGCTCAAGGTCACTGGATTTCCATTAGAAAGGCTCCAGTGGTCACTAAAAATTGCCTTGTGACAGGAACCATATGTGTTGGCTGTCTAGAAGCAAAGACAGAAAGTGCTTGGCTATTTCTGTAATCCTCTGGCTCTTGATGATACTCAGAACTTCACATCCTCATAACCTTGGACTACAGGCCCATGGGAGACTGAGTGCCTGGCATTTGACATGATGAATTATATGTTTCAAGGTTGCAAATTGCTCAATGAGTTCCTTCAAGGAGTTACATTTTTTTAAAAAGTTTGTGTTCCCATGTAGATTAATGTGTCTACCTTGAAATGCTTATAAAAATAAATATTATAATTAAGAAAATCATTTAAATGTATATGTTATCAAGAAACTCCCCCAAAATAAAAGTAAACAAAAGCAGTACACAAAATCTAAAATACTTAAAGTTGAATTAGTAAGTATAGATTTAAGGTCACAATATTTATGGTATCCATGAAGGATTTGGTTTACATCCCAGAAGAGAAATGATCGGCTATTCCATTATTTATTGAAACTTTCATACATCCTGTGTGTATGTGCATGCATGCATGTGTGTGTTTATATAAAATTTGTAATATAAAATGAACAGTTTTTACTTTGTTTTGCTTTTGGTTCTTTGAATCCTGAACATATAGGTTAGTCCTCACAGAAAGGGTGGGTTAAACTAACTAGGTAACACCTTTTGTTTAAAACAAATAAAGCAAGAACAAACAAACAAGAAAAAACCTTTTAAATACAGATAACAATCAGGCAGTTGCTAGAGGGGAGGTGGGTGAGGGGATGGTTGAAACACAGGAAGGAGATTGAATGCATTTATTGTGATGAGCCCTGCGTAATGTATAGAACTGAGTAAGCTTTATATTGTACATCTGAAACCACTGTAATACTGTACGTTAACTACATTTCAATAAAAAAGTATTATTTTACTCAAGTATTTGTTTTTTCCTCCTCTGAACAGCACCTGTGTTAGATGCTTTGGTACCTACATCGCTTTTATTTTCCTAAACAACCCTTGAATTTTGAATTATTAATCTTCATGATAGATATGCAAAAACTGAGGTTTAGAAATTGAAGTAATTTGCCCAAAGCCATACAAGTAGTGGCAGTGTTTTCCAATTACAACCTTCATAACCATCTCATTCACATCATTCCATGGAACAGATTGGTATATGTTTTTTAATCTATGGATATAATTAAAGGCTAAAAATCTCTTGACTAAGTCAAGGACAAGAAAATGCTTTTATAAAAATCAATGGATAGGTCTGAGAGGTAGAATTAACTCAATATTTCTTTTTGTTAATTAAAGTAAAATATAGGACAATGACGTTGAACACTCAATAGTACTAATTCTTACTTAGCTTTAATATTTGGGAACTGATGGGACACTTGTGACTTTTTTGCTGAGGTAATTATAACTGATGGTGCATTTATTCTCACTGATTGACATGTTTTATCCTTGACAGTTGAACAACTTAAGGACAAAGTCCAATCATTGATTAGCTGTCATCTCATCTCCTTGTCCCTTGAAAGACTGAATCATGTTTGCATTTCAAATGAGTTAATGTTAGCCAAAGGAACACATAATAAAAGAGCTTTTAACAAATATACTACATGAAACAGAATTAATAATTTAGTACATTGATCCATTAATGAGGAGGAGAAAATTTTTAATAAAATTGTTACTTGCAAACAACTTCAAAAAACGAATAATAAACATATGCAGGCTTACAGAAATTCAAGTGTGTCTGGGTAGATTATGTCACTATGTTATTAAGTTATAGCACAAATGACTGTCAAAGGAAAATAAAACTTTTCTACAGATTTAAATTTGAGTAAGAGAAGAAGTTTATATTTGCAAGTGTAAAATACATTTTGCCTCTTTTAAGATTAGAAAAGGAACTTGAGCTACGATTATATCATAGACAAATGGACATGTAGTTTGCATAGGACATTACTAAACAGTTTTGATTCAAAGCCATTAACTGTCATGGACAATATATTAAAGTATAGTGATTTAGTTTCATTAACTAATGTACTATAATGAAATAATTTTATTTTTTAAATGTCATTGACTTTTCCAAAATGTGTTTTCTGGGTTATACTTCACTTTGTTTTTAAGATAGACACCTTTAAAATATTTCCTAAAGGAAAAATAGATAAATATGTGTTGCTTGCCAGAATTCTTATTAAACTAAGAAAATCCATTAGTTGTGGCTGAGGTCGCATTTACTACAATGGCCTGTTTTCGCTTGTTCTTTAAGAATGAACATCCACTCTTTATTTGTTCATTGCATGATATCTTAAGCTAGATTCACTAAAATATGATCCACAAACGAGAATTAATGTACAAGTAATTTATTAAGAAAAATTTCCATCAAGAAGCTATTAAAGTAGTGTGGGAAGCTGGAGAGGGAAGAATCCAGACAAGAGTGAAAATTCAGAGATGGTCCCATCTACAAGATGATGTTGGAGAAGAAGGGCATACAGCTCAGGAATATAAATTATATGTCAACATTTGGCCTATCTTGAGAGAAAACAGCAGGTTTTATAGCCAATCAGAATTGAGTTTAGATATAGTGGATTGCAAACCCTCTGGCAATTTTGTCTCTGTGCATACAAGCAACACAATCTCACTAGCACTACTGCAGTCTTCAGAAAAAGACTGTGTATGCTAGATGTAAAGTACAGTGAAAACAGGTGCTCAGTGCATAGAAAGTAGAGCAGTGATCTGAGGGGGTTGGGTGGAACTTCACTAGCATCCACCATACAAGTTATCACCCCAATTCAAGAGTAATGCATAGTCTTTGCCATATATCCTAATATCAAAAGCAGCTCTATCAATAATGGTGAAAATGTGATTAGCTTTCTGGAACTGTTGTAGTCTTTGGTATCTATTAGAAGGCTCCTAGACAAAATTTGGAACTTTTATTCTGTTATTATGAGACCACAGTATCGTTGCAAGTTCAATCATAGATGCTGAGCAGAACAACTAGCCAATGATGACTGATGTGTGTGTGTGTGTGTGTGTGTGCGTGTATGTATTTAAAGGTTGGATTTTTATACAATTGTGGGAAACGATTAATCAGTTTATATACAGCTATTACCATTGCATTTGGTGCTGAGTCTGAGTCAGTAGGGCAAATTGTAGAGATGGAAAGATTGTTGGAGGGCAAAAAAAAGTGGATCTCATGGATCTCATGAGAAGGACTTGGAACCCATTTTGGTTACTTACTGCCTCCAAGCCTCCAAATTCAGTGATGTGGGACCTATAGGAGAACATGACAGCATTTTCCATGAAGCTAAAGATGCATCTCTCGCAGAAGTGGAAAAAGATAATGGGAACTTCTAGCAGGAGCTGGAGGAGCTGGAGATCTGATGGCTGCTCATGCCTTCAAGAAAAGCCAGAAAATTGAGGGAGAACAAATGCGACCTTCTGCAGTACGTGACCCTAAACTTCCTGGTGTAAAAAGAATATTTTTGATGCTTCAGTGCCATATTTCAAATGTTATACAAATCATCTCCATAGCCACAGGCTAACGCAAGGATACAATTTGAGAAAATATGTGTCCATCCATCATAGCTAAATTGTCAACGCACAAATCCACAGCAATTGTTCTAAGGTATGCCAGTCTGAGCTTTAGCAAAACAATAATTTGGCTGATAATCTCATATATTTCAAATAAACTTTGTCAAATTTTGATTAAAGAGAAAGATCGTATACAATTTAATACTGGATTATTTATTTATTTAAGGAAAATGGATGCATGTTACCTAGCACAGCAAAAGAAGTGGACATAGCTGGAAGTTAGGGGCAGGTATAACCCTGGTGCATGATGTGATGTAATGTAACCCTGGAATGTCACATTTTCAACAACAATGTTACGCATCAGCTGGAGCAGCATGCCTGCACCGCACCTACCCTCTGCTCTCAGCGGCTCAGCAGCAAGCAAGCTCCGGCTGTGGCAGGAGAAGGACCTATTAGGACAGCCCAGGGTCCAATTCACAAGGTAAATCCTACCCCCTCACCCCTCCAACAGCACCACCCCTGGCAGATAGCACCTTTAGCTCTGCCTCTGTCAGGGTGAGGTCCTTCTTCATTCCTCTTGTCCCCTAAGCCCCTGCCTCCTTCCCTACCTCTTGGCCCAAGGTGTAATTTGCTTCAGCAGGGACGGAAGAACCCCTCCTGATAAGCCAACAGGCTTTATCCTTTTATTTTTGAGCAATTCATTTACATGTAATTCCTCTATTCTTATTTTTTTTTAAGGATTTTATTTATTTGACACCGAGAGAGAGAGAGATCCAAAGTAGGCAGAGAGGCAGGCAGAGAGAGAGGGGGAGGCAGACTCCCCGCTGAGCAGGGAGCCCGATGTGGGGCTTGATCTCAGGACCCTGAAATCATGACCTGAGCTGAAGGCAGAGGCTTTAACCCACTGAGCCACCCAGGCGCCCCTCCTCTATTCTTATTTATAAATATTTTCTATGGCTTTATTGTTTGTGAATGTAGATAATGATGTGTTTTTATGACCTTGTCTGGTGGAAATCATACCTATAATCTCAAGTCTTTCGAGAACATTTAGGGAAGCAAGAGAGAATGGAGAGCTTGTAGGATTCATAAAGAAAAATTGGTTTAAAAAGCAAAAATACTAGTGCTTTAGATATCAGAAACATGTTAACTCATATTTACAAAATCAGTGAATAAATCTTCCTTCAAAGATACATAGTGATGTGGTCCCTGGGGGGCTCAGTTGGTTAAGCCTCTGCCTTTGGTTCAGGTCATGATCCCAGTGTGCTGGGATTGAGCCCTATGGTGGGCTCCTTGCTCAGCGGGGAGTCTGCTTCTCATGCTCCCCCTGCTGCTCTCTCCTGTGCTCTTTCTCTCATAAATAAATAAAATCTTAAAAAAAAGATACATAGTGATGACATGTGGCAGTTTTTACTAAAAGTCATGTTTCCAGTCCTTGGTAGAGATAATCAGAAGAAACTCTTTGGAAGAGTAAAACCCCAGATAATTTGCTTTATTTTATGATATTCAATTTGCAACATTTCTCTAGTACTTGACCATTTGTGTGTGTGCTTGAACACTTGTGCAGCTTTCTTAGTGTGCTTCTCGACTACCACAGTGCTTTCGGATGAAAAATGGAAGTGTGAATTATTTATATAATTTATTCTGGCAAATGAAAACTAAAATAATAAATTAAGAAAAATACATGTAAGTTTAGATATTTCATATGTTCCATTATGATAACACAGGCATTATTGCTGAACTTTCATCAGGTAACTATAAGACTAAAAAATTAGAAATAAGATAAAAATACTCCCGATTTTCTACTCCTTTTTTAACAAGATTTAATTAATTTATTTATTTGACAGAGAGAGACAGTGCATGCGTGCACATGAGAGAGAGAGAGAGAGAGAATGAACTCACAAGCAGGGGGAACAGCAGAGGTAGAGGGAGAAGCAGGCTCCCAGTTGAGCAAGGGAGATGGATGCGGGGCTCAATTCCAGGATCCTGGGACCATGACCTGAGCCAAAGGCAGACAGGGCTTAACCAACTGAGACACCTAGGCTCTCCTTCTATTGCATTTATACGTAGAAAAAAAACATTTTAATAAAGCAATAATTTTGCTGAATACTATATTTTTTAAAGGAAAGCAAGACTTTTATAAAAAAAATCTTAGTTTCTAAAAAATAATCTTAGTTTCTTAGCATGATATAGATATTTAAAACTGCTTTTGATAGTTATGAAACAGGAAATCTCTAAAGCCTCAGGATTTCTTTCTAATTAGTACTTTGATTCCATAAGAAGGATTTTATGTTTCTGCCAGTATATAGCAGACATGAATTTCAAGATCTACTAGAAGGAGCTTCTAGAGGACATTTAATAGTTATTCAGTTTTTAAAATTCTGTAAACATTCAAAACTTGCTGTATCTGTCTTATATAATCAAAACATGAGTAAAATTTTTTTCAAAATCTGATGCAGTATGTAAAATGCTGTCTTAATTGTCTACTAGACCTTGTGATTTTCCACATGTAGCTATTTAACAAGAAACGATATATCACTCAGACACACTGAGTGGCTAAATTATACCTGGAAAATCTGTGGCAATAATAAACAGTGGATAGAAATAATGTGCTCATATTATCACATACATAATATAATTACTAAACAGATAATGTATTTATATTATCATATGTAGTATACATACTATATATATTACTGCAAAAGATGTACAATATTCTTAAGGGTTGAAAAGAGTTTCTGGTATAGAGGAAGCTGGTTCAGAGATACTTGGTATAACATATAACACAATATGGACATTTCCCAAGGTTCTTCATGTAAATTTAAACAAGCAGGAGGGACTGGCTCTTCATTATGAGTTAATGAAAATAGTGAAGGAAACATATTATGTATACATTTTCAAATTGGGTAAAAATTTATTTCCCATAAATTAAAACAAAATAGAACAAATTCGTCATGTTTTTTAGGATTTCAAAATCTATTTTATTCAAATGCTATGTATTCAGCTACTATCAAATAAAACTTTTTATATTCACAATATCAGTGCATCTCAAAATATAACACAAGGTTATCATCATGATTTGTGACCTAGTCAAAACCTTGTGGCCTGCCCATGAGCACATCCATTAAGCCCTCTGTGACTCAGTTTTCATTGCTGTAAAGTCAGCAGATTGGATCAGATGATGCCTTACTCTCTATAATCTGACACAATTTACTGAGTGGTCTTACTGAATGAGGAACATAGGCTCTTAGCAATTCTGAAATATGTTGAATTTGGCAAGTAATTCAAACTTCTATGAAACTTGATTCATAAACTCTGAAATGGGAATAATAAAGCAGGTAATGAAATAACAAACACATGTTGAATTTGATTTATTTTTAATGAATTATCTGATTTAGTACTCATAGAAATCTTAAAATGGGAATATGGTTATCACAATTTTGAAAATGAAATTTGAAGAGTATCTAATTTCCCTCTTATTAAATGTCTCAGTAATAAATTAACCTTTTTCTCTGGCTCAAAGTAATTCTTTCACCAAGCAGCAAGACCTCTTCTTTTCTTTTCTTTTTTTAATTTTTATTATTATTATTTTTTTGACCTCTTCTTTTCCTAACAGGGCCAAATAAGTCAAAGTACTTTACAACTGTAATTCACTATTCAAATATTAAAAATGATGATTTATGCATAGAATAGTTGGAGCCACAGAACTAAGTATATTTCTAATGACACAACATTTTCCAATTGCAGTTTTCTGATAAAATAATGTCAGGATTCCTAAATCATCAAATATAACCCATTATTAAAGTTTGCTGTGTCAATATGGTATTCTATATATTAAAATAATATGCTAAAAAAATAAGTCACATGCTGGTATCCAAACATCTTTCTATATATACAGTTTTTTAAAGATCATACTTCACAAGTGATTTATAAGTTATGGTAATTTAGTAGAAACCTGAATCTTACAAGGGCTTGTGTAAGATTTCCAAGTGCTTCAAAATGAATTATACTTTGGGAATTTTAAACTATGCTCATATGATATGCTTTGTAAATGTCACATACTGTTAGACATGTGACAGTGAGTAAAATGATCAAGTAATATAAATGAAAAATATCAGCTTCAAATCAGCAGTAGTAAGTAACCAATCTGGAACACCAGATGGAGAATTAACTGCGTTTCAATTATCTATATTAAAATGACTCCTAGGTGCAATTGAAAAAGATACAACATAAAAAAAGAAATTGACCATATGCAGCTGGTAAAAAAAGAAGATTTGTCAATGCAAAATGAATGATTGTTGTACATAAGGCATTTGTTTTGTCATGGGAGATATTTATGAGTGTGATTCTTGTCACATTGTATTATTATTGTGAAAAAGACATTGTACTGTTCTGTTAATTTGCGATTTGTCCTCTCCTAATTAAAATAGTTACGCAAGGAAAAGAATTTAAAAAAATAAAATAGTTACACAAGGAGAAGATATTTTTATATAAAACAAGTTTTGTTTCCTTACATATTCCATTTGAATTCTATAGTGATGAAGTGTTACTGAAGTAGAGCTCACAGGAAAAGAAGCAAATATATACTATATAAATATGATAAAAAATATTTGGAATCATCATAATCAGAAAATTCAGGTTGAAGCAGCGATGAGGTGTTTTTTTATTGCCTATCGCATAGATAAGGATAATTGAATTGATAGTGTCCAATTGTAGTATTGGTGTGGGCAAATTGGGACTAGTATAAAATTAATGGAAGTATGAATTTACAGCGTATCTGAGAGCAGTTTAGAAGTAATGAACATATTTTAACATGCTCATTTACGTTGGATCAGCAATTCCAGTTCTGGGAAGCTGCCTGTCAGAAGTATGCTTAATTACCCACAGTGATGTACATATAGAGGTGTTTATTATAACAATATTTATAGCGGGTGATGCTTAGAAAATTCTGGGTTATTTCCTGGTATTGGTGAATATTTTAAAATAAAAGTTAATAGAAGATGTCTAAGATGGCAGCATAGGAAGACCCTGAACTCACCTTGTCCCAGAAACAAACCAAATTCATAGCTACATATGGAATAAATCCCACTGCAGAACTAAACACTAGCTGAACAGCTCTCTCCACAGCAAGGGATGGAAAAGGGCCACACCTAGATGTTAGGAGAGGCAGAGACATAATCTTGCCAAAAACCCCACCTCCAGCATGGGTAGCTGGGGATCTCAAGGTTCCCGAGCCTCTCCCTAAGGTATGACAGGTTTGTGTCCGACATTGGGCACCCTAACCCTGGGGACCTGCACTGGAGGGAAAAGGCGCCCCAGATCTCTAGCTTTGGAAACCAATGGATTTCATATCCAAGACACTTTGGTGTCTGTGGGAATCAGCTCTTTCTTCTGAGATCATGTATGGACTCAGCTGCCCCAGGACTCAGTACAGAGGCAGCGGTTTGGAAGATGACTTGATCGTACATGAAGGAGATTCATTTGTTAAACTTAAAGAAACTGCTGGAGAGACAGGAACAATTGGACTTTCTTTGGGGATGGAGGTGGCAGTGAGTGCCATTTTGGCACTCTCCCTCTACCTTGCTAGAGGAGGCAGGCACATCCAGATGCCACAAGCTTCCCGCCCCAGTGCTCTTTCCTGCCTCATTAAAGTGAAGAGTGTGCTGTGCCCTACTGGTGTTGGACAGCCTTGCTAAACAGGTGGTGGGCACAGTGCACACAAGGGACACCTCTTGATTGCCTGGCCACCTTGACTGGTGGCCAGAAGAACTTGAGTTTCTGGGACCAGAAGACCATAACAATGAGAAAGACAGTTAAGCAGGCTACCACACCCAGGGCATTGCACAACAGTGGACTAGAGCACACCTCCCTTCTGCCTGTATAAAAGGTCCATCTCTCTGTCCTGGAGCTTCAAATTGAGCGACAAGCTTCAAAACTGCCACACATCTAGAGGCTCCAGAACTGCTCTCAGAGATCATAGGAAAGGAGACACCATCTTTGAGACTTCGCCTGGCCTCACCACACCTCCCAGAAAGGGGCTTATGCAATCATCTCAAGCACTGATTTTTGCCGCTGATGCCAAGGAGACACCTCCAGATCTCCTTGCCTGAAGATGAACAGGACTGATGACTGTGCACTGTATATATTTGTAGTCTTTACAAGCTGCTGCTCAAAGGTCTGGTTTCCAATCAGGCCTGAAACTAGGTGCTGACTGAGGTTGCCTCCTCTGGAACACTGGCTTGTCATGGCACACCCTCAACACCAGGGACCTATCCAGAATAAGTCACGTGGCTTAGGCAAATCACAAATGTTCAAGAGGCAGCTAAGAGCTAGGGCATAAAGCCACTTCTTTAAGACTGGGAGAGGTTGCTGTTTCACTTGTTACAAGAAATAAACAGAGCATCAAGCAAAATGAGCAATCTGTTCCAAACAAAGGAACAAAACACCCTAGAGAGCCTACTTTCAGCAAATTCCTAAAGGCAGAATTCCAGCAAGTTGTGTCAGTGCAGTATCACAGCAAGTTCTCTGACCTCCGATGAGCCCAGGCCCATCCCTCTCCAACAAGGTAAGATCTCAGACTTGACATTATGGTGGGGGGAGGTTATCTTTGCCCCCTATCTCAGCCCTAGGGGAATCCTCTGTTACATCAACCCACTGCCACAGTTCATAATTTTTCAATGTTAAACTTTCCCTGTTCAAATCGCTGCATATTTTTTAAATTTCCTCATTGGAGCCAGATTGGTAAGTGTTTGAGTTTTAGGAGTTAAGGCTTAATTGGAATGGCTTGAAGAGAGACAGGGAGAGGAGGAATTGGAGAACTGACTGTGAATAACTCTTTTGAGGGGGTTCCTGTGTGGCTCAGTAGGTTAAGTGCTCAGGTCATGATCCCAGGGTCCTGAGATTGAAACTCAGTCAGGCTCCCTGCTCAGTGGGGAGTCTGTTTCTCTCTCTACCCTTTCCCTTGCTCATGCTCTCTTTCTCTTGTTCTCCAGTAAATAAACAAAATTTTAAAAAGTCAATAACTCTTCTAAGGAAGACTGTTTTGCTGTAAAGGGGAGCAAAGAAATGTGGCATAAGACACAAAAGAGTAATGGTCCAAACCATGGAATTTTTTTTTTTCTTGAATGGGAGAAATGACATCATTAACCATAGTGCTTCAGTAAAGACTCACAACCACTTCTTTCATAATTCAAATACTTGCTTCAGGATATTGATCTAGCAGAAAAAAATAAATTATATTTATTGAAATGTAACTCAAATTCCCTGTGTGAATGTAATTAGAATATGCATCTATGTATGCCACAGAAAAGTAAAATGTTTAAGCAACTCTCTGTATAACTAAAGTAAAAAATATGAATACTGAAGCCACCTGAATAAATAATTCAAAGGTGATGCAAGTTCCATGTGACAAGGGACACTTTGGATGGTAACTATTATGACCTAAGACCTAAATGGGGAGACACTTGGGAGATACCTAATAGATGAGTGGAAACAGATTTTGATTTTCCCTTATGTGCACCCTCCTCAGGATGCCTTGGACATTTCCTGCTTTGACAAAATATCCAAATTGATATAAAATATCCAAATTAGACCACAATAAATAAAATCAATATCTTGGTGTCTTAAGCATCACTGAAACTTATTTTACTGTAAAGATCAAAATTTAAACTTCAAATTTAATATGTCTGTATTAATATATATGCTATTTAACTATATTCTGACATGAAAAAATGAAGGATGGGAGAAGGCCCTTTATTAGCATAAATGACATATTACTCTATTAATAAAATGAAAGCACAAATAAAAAAGATTACACATAATCTTTTATAAATAAATCAAGTTATTGATTTATAACAAATACATATGTATTCATATATATTCATATATAGCTTTAACAGAGCATTTAAATTTAACTTTGTATACAAAGATTTTTATTAGAATGGTATTAGGATCTTTGTAAACTTTATTTCCATAAACAAGTTTTACAAAGATCACTTTCAGTTTAATAAACAGAAGTATGAGTTTTGATCAGAGTGACCCTGTCAATGAAATAGGGAAACATATACTAAATGTTTTCAAAGCTAAATAAATGGTATTTGCTAAGAAAGGCATGGCCTTCACCATGACAATAACAATAACAGATAAGTAAACAATTCAGCTGGCTTCCTGGGACATGGAAACCACTTTCCTAAAACCCCTTGACAATTTAGTGGATAATTTGAGGGAGTAGGTTCATTGTTGTTGTTTGTTTACTTCAGGTAAAATAACTCAGTTGATTATAAAAGAGAGTTACTAAAAGTTATATCACATGTATCATCATCTTCACTAAAGAGTGAGGGAATTATTTTTTCATTCATTTTAAACACTTTATCAGAGGAATAAGTATTTCTGAAAGCATATATGTTCAAACAAAAATATATTCTGTATTTGGATACTTTTTGTGGGAAAGTAAGTTATGTTAATTTTGTAAATACTGATTCTTATTCCTTGGTTTTTCTTGTAATCTAATGTAAACACCCAACAAAATTTATCACAATTAAATCTGAACTTGCTATTTAAATATATTCCGTGTCATTTCCAAAAAATTTACCCCTGCTATTTTTGTCTAGACTACCAAAATGTCTTACCTGAACTCATCATTAACTTTCTAGTTAACCTTCATATTTTCTCCTTTGTCTCATACTGTCTAGCCTCTCTACAGCTATCAAATTTATTTTTAATACAGATGTCAAATGGTGTCAATTCTTTGCTGAAAAAAAATTGCCATCTCTCTCAGAATCAAATCTAAAATCCTAATATGACTTAAAAGACTGCAAAATCTTATTACCACAATCTCTCTGTCTTTATCTCTTACCAGTCTTCCCCTTACAAGTATAGATGATCTCTTTCCAGTACCAAAAACCCAAAAATTGTCCTCATCCTCAGGGCCATGACACTTACTGTTCCTTTAGACTGTGAATCTTTTCCTTTACAGATATCATCATAATCTCGTCTTTCACTTCATTCAAGTCTCTGCTCACAAATAATCTTAACAAAGAAAAATCCCCTGAACAGTTGATTGAAACAACAGTGCTACTCTCCATTCACATCACTCTCTCTTTTCTTGTTACACTTCATATCCCCTATCATTCTTTCAAATAGTTTTTTTTAATTTTAATATCTTGCTGTTTATTTATTTATGTATTATTGTCAGAATTAAATCTTCATGAAGCCAGAGACTATTCCTAGTACATCAAATAAAATCTAGAAAACACTACTTCTTTAATTTCAAATTAGTTGGGTAAATTAATTATTTTTCTGTTTCCTATTTCCTTGGAATTTACTTTGCCAAGGGACACATTAAAATTGTTAGATATGGGGCAACTGGGTGGCACAGTGGATTAAGCGGCTGACTCTTGGTTTTCGCTCAAGTCATGATCTCAACGTGGGGAGGTGGAGCCCCTGTCAGTTTGGAGTTTGGAATTTCACTCTCCCTGTCCCTTTCCCCCTCTCCCACCAAAATAAATAAATAAATCTTTAAACAAAACAAAAAACAAAACAAAACATATATTTTCGTTAACTCAGGACCTCAAATAAATTATAGCAGGTTAGAGGGCACTAAGCGGTAGATCTAAAGGAAATCCATATCAGATACAAAGGAGATATTAGAGTCTTTATACTTTTGTTTTTTATATATGGCATGAGGTAGGTATTGAAATTTATCTTTCCCTTTATGGAAACAATTATTGCAGCCCACCAGTTGGAAAGTTTTCCTATTTCCTATTCATTTCTGTGGGCTCAAAAATGGAAGTGTGTTTATTTTATGACAGTCTCCTTTGTTCATAGCTGTCTTGTCTATCATTTTGTCTGCAGTATAGAGGTCTGTTGCTATGGTTTCATATTAAGTTTTAAAATCATTAAGCATAGTAAATTTCAAGTAAATTTTCGAGTAAATTTTCAACTCGTTCTTTTCCAATAGTTAAAATATTTAAAGTTTCTATATAAATTTTAGAATTTGCTTGCAATTTCTATTTAAAAATCCTGCAGTGGATTAGGTTGGACCTGTAGATTAATTTGGGGGAGAAATGACATCTTAACAATATTTAGTTCCCATCTAGTCTCTTGGAAATATTTTCTAGTTGTTGGCACATAAGCGTTATATATTTTCCATTAAATTTATTCCTAAGCATTTTAGGTTTTTTGACCTATTGCAAATAGAGTTTTAAATATTTCTTATTTGTTACTGTACAGAAAAATATACTTGATTTGTGTATATTGGTGTGCTTTGCTACATTGCTACATTCACTTAATAATAATAATAACTTTTTAAATATTCCTTAAGATTTTCTACATAGTAAACTATGTTAGGACTATTTCTAGGGATAGAAACATTCAAAATATTTTATTTCCGAAACTTACCTATTTGATCTCTATTTCCATATGTATTTTAATAGCTTGGAACTCCAGGACAATATTGAATAGAAACTGAAAAAGTAGACATCCATGTTTGATTTCTATTTTTAGGGAGAATTGTTTAATATTACCCCATTAAGTATGATGTCAACTATAGGTTTTCGTAAGTGCTGTTCATCATACTGAGGAAGTTCCCTTCTCTTCTTGTTTTGCAATTTCCTTTTTAGGTAATGCACTTTCTTTTTAATTTTGTCAAATGATTTTCCTATGTCTATTAATATAGTTTATCTAGTTCATCTCCAATATTCTGTTAATATGGCATATTACATCCATTGAATTTCAAATTGAAAACCACGGTTAATGTATTATGTTTTTCTATGTTGTTACATTTTCCCCTAATGCTTTATTAGGGATGTCTACACTTATGTTCATAATGAATATTAGATACCAATTACATCCATTGAATTTCAAATTGAGAACCACGGTTAATGTATTATGTTTTTATATGTTGTTACATTTTTCCCCTAATGCTTTATTAAGGACACCTACACTTATGTTCATAATGAATATTAGATACCAACATTATTTTCTTATGAAATATAAATATTAGAACTTTGCTACTCTCAAAAATGAACAAGAAACAGTCTTTCACTTTTCTATATTTGGGCCTGTGCTTTCATTCTCGATGGTATTGATAAATTCAGTTTCTTAAATATCTATATAACTATTAAGATATTTTATTTGTTATATTTTAGCAATTTTATTCATCTCGTTTAGTTGTTGAATTTATCATTCATTCATTCAAAATATTGTTTTTTGTCATTTATCAATGAAACCACAAGTTGGTTCTTTGAAAAAAATTTATAAAATTGATAAGTCCCTTGGAGACTTATCAAAAAGAAAGGAGAAAGGACCCAATAAATAAAATCACAAATGAGAGGGGAGATTACAACCAAATCCACAGAAATATAAGAGAATCTTATGAAAAACTGTATGTCAACAAATTGGACAACCCAGAAAAATGGATAAATTCCTAGAAACATACTACCAAAACTGTACAAGAAGGAAGCAGAAAACTTGAACGACCAATAAGCAGCAAAGAAATCGAATCAGTAATCAAAAATCTCCCAAAAAACAAAAGTCCAGGGCCAGATAGCTTCCCAGGGAAATTCTATCAAACATTTAATGAAGAGTTAATGCCCAGTCTTCTCAACTATTCCAAAAAAAAAAAAAAAGGAAGGAAAACTTCTAAACTCGTTCTATGAGGCCGGCATTACCCTGATACCAAAACCAGACAAAAACTTCACTAAAAAGAGAAGTTCAGGCCATTAGGCCTGATGAATATGGATGCAAAAATTCTCAGTGAAGTATTAGCAAATCAAATCCAACTGTACATTAAAAGAATCATTCACCATGATCAAGTGGGATTTATTTCTGGGTTACAGGCATGGTTCAATGTTCACAAATCAATCAACATAATATATCATATTAATAAAAGAAAGGATAAGAAACATATTATCCTTTCAATAGATGCAGAAAAAGCATTTGACAACATCCATTCATGATATAAAAACAAAAAAACCTCAACAAAGTCGGGTTAGAGGGAACACACCTCAACATAATAAAAGCCACATGTGAAAGACTCACAGCCAAAATTATCTTCAATGGGGAAAAACTTAGAGGTCTCCCTCTACAGTCAGGAACAAGACAGGGATGTCCACTTTCACCATTGTTATTTCACATAGTACCAAAAGTCCTAGCCTCAGTAGTCAGACAACAAAAGATAAATAAAAGGCATCAAATTCAGCAAGGAAGAGATTAAACATTCACTATTTGCAGATGACAGGATAGTCTATATAGAAAACCCAAAAGACTCTGCCAAAAAATCACTAGAACTGATATATGAACTCCATAAAGTTGCAGGATACAAAATCAACATAAAGAAATTTGTTGCATAGATTTTATTTGGGGTGCCTGGGTGGCTCAGTCAATAAGCATTTGCCCTTGGCTCAGGTCAGGATCCCAGGGTCCTGGGATTGAGCCCCACATCGGGCTCCCTGCTCAGCTGGAAGCCTGCTTCTCCCTCGCCCACTCCCACTGCTTGCCATAAATTAATAATGAAGCAGCAGAAAGAGAAATCAAGGAATCAATCCCATTTACAACTACACCAAAAGACCCAAGAATAAATGTAACTACAGAGGTAAAGGATCTGTATTCTGAAAACAATAGAACACTGATGAACAAAATTGAAGATAACATAAAGAAATGGGAAAACATTCCTTGTTCACGGATTGGAAGAACAAGTAGTGTTAAAACGTCTGTACTTCTCAAAGCAATTTACACATTTAATGCAATCCCTATGCTAACAGCTTTTTTCCCAGAACTAGAAAACAAAAATCCTAAAAAGACCGTGAACAGACAAAGCAATCTTGAAAAAGAAAACCAAAGCTGGAGACATCACAATTCTAGATTTCAAATTATATTACAAAGCCATAGTGATCAAGACAGCATGGTACTGGCACAAAGACAGACAGATAGATCAATAGGACAGAATAGAAAATTCAGAAATGAACCCACTACTATGTGGTCAAAACACAAAGTTCTGAAAAACAAAATTTGGAGTAGATAATTTTTATGTAATTAATAGAGCTAAAAAGGAGTCAGTATTTCCCTCTAAGCATGGATTTAAACCTTTTGATTTTATTCCTTTACCACTCCTGGATAATGTACAAACTTGAAGCAATTTATACAATTTCCGGTTGTTCATTGTCAGACATGCACTAAGCTCAAGTGGGGAGGAATAGAAGAAAAACAGAAAGATGAAAGGAGTTGAAAAGATGAAAAATACAGTGAAAGAGAGAGAGAGAGGAGAGAAATCAGTTTAAAGATTGAGCAACATGCAGAGAAAAATAAGTGATTTTTAACCTAGTTGATGGTCTGGACTTAATCATATTAGCAATTACATTAGCAAATTGTCCTTCTAAGGATTAAGGTAGAAGTTAAAGTACAAAAAGGAGCAGAGACAAATTGATTTTTTATCCACACTTGTCTGAGTTCCTTGAAAATTTGGCAATGTAGTTATATACTGCCAATTAGTTGAGAATCAATAAATACTTTTTATATGAATGAATACATTGGCCTAGCTGTGTTTCTACTTTATATATTGTATAATTTAATGTCCCAATAACTCAGAAAGGTAGGCATTATTATCTCTACAGAAAAATAATTTGAAACTCACACACAAAATATTATCAAGAGCTATTAAATGGCAGATGTAAATTTCAAACTCAGGCCTATCAGATTCTAAATCTGATGGCTTTCTCATTTCCTATTATTATCTGCTCCGCCACTACTATGCACACTTGATAATCATCTTTATGACTTTCACTTGCATTATTATACAGATTATACTATTTAAAAAATTTACTTAAATACATAATCCACTGAATAATAGATGTTCTCCTAAACACGGATGATTAAAAAGAAAAAAAAAAAGAAAGCTAAAGAAAATGAAAATACCAGGTTTTTCCCCAACTCAAAGCCAACCAGATAATATTTGAGTAAATGCTAGAATAGATTAAAAAGAAGTGGCATGTACCATAAAGAAATATCCCTGCCAAAAAAAAAAAAAAAAAAAAAAGAAATATCCCTGCCAACAGTCAATGAAGAGAGATGGAAGGGTTCCCCAAGGAAATAATGCCATTAAGAATAAGAAGATACATGTATATGGTTGAGGAAGGTGGTAGCGGTGAGAATTGGCTACATCGAAGGCAAAGCCTGAGAATTGTCTATAATTCAAGAGAAAACAAGTTCATGAAAAAACCTTTCATACTCCCACTGTGGGAAATGTGGCTGGTGGCTGAGCCCCGATTTGTAGTCCAAGGCTTGTAAACTATGCTCAGAAATCTGGACAAAATCTTAGGAGAAATGAAAGAATCTCAGAAAATTTTATATGGAAGTTGTACAGAAAAGAATGACATGGTCAGTTTGAATTTGGAAAATTACTCGTGTTTTAATGTGGAAACTGGATTGAAGAAAAATTAGTTGACTCAAAGATAAAAATTAGGAACAGTGAAAATCAGAGATGATACTGTTTTGAATCAAAGGGATTGAGAGATTGTAATATACTGAGTAGACAGATTGGAGATATGTGGGGTATCAGGGAAAGAGTCAAATTCTTGGCACTAAATAATCTTACAACATCCTACTGTGTGATGATATATTAAATTTTATCTCTTAAACAATATTTGAATACGCCATTTGTAATTTTTTGGTATTTCCCATTTTCATAGTTATAATGAACCTGCTAATTCTTAACATCTGCTACCATTTATATGCACAATTTATTTTTCAAGACTTCTTATATGATTTTAATTATTTATAGAGTGCTTGAGATATCAAACTAGAATACCTTAACATTTTTTTCAATTTCTTTTATTTTTTCTTAAAGATTTTATTTATTTATTTATTTGACAGAGAAAGAGAGATCACAAGTAGGCAGAGAGGCAGGCAGAGAGAGGGTGGGGGAAACAGGCTCCCTGCTGAGCAAAGAGCCTAATGCTGGGCTCAATCCCAAAACCCTGAGATCATGACCTGAGCCGAAGGCAGAGGCTTTAACCCACTGAGCCACTCAGGGGCCCCTCAATTTTTTAAATTGATAAAAATCATGTATTCTTCTCTCTCCTGTTTTTCATTTATGTTCTGACTCCATTTCCACGCCTCACTTGTGGCAAGAGTGTTTTAGCCATTTAATCAGCATATTATTAAAAAAGAAATTCCTGCTTAAATAGTAACTAGAATTCAAATAAATTTATGGGAAGACTACAATGAAGAAAAAAAGGTACAGTCTTCTGTAAGAAAAAATAAAATAAACAAAAGTGAAAACAAAAGGCTTATGAGCAAAAGTTCAGTAATGATGGCAATAAACACAGAATCCTTCTAGACCATTATTTATCTTCACTCAGTCTGGGAAAAAAAAAACATTTCATAACTCCTATTTTGTATAAATATGTTTTCCACAACACATTTAATGCATTATTGCCTTTCTTCTTCAAAGGGAGGTTTGGGCAGGTAGGATATAAATAAGATCTGAAAAGGCCCCAACTAATGACATCTACAAGTGCGTTTGGAACCTTTGTCAATAGGAAAAGGCAACGAATCAGAAAAAGATCAATGGTCTCTGAATAAAACATGCACTGTGCTTTGGAAATGACTGGTATCTCTGCCACACTGCTAAATTTTTTTGACTCTGTACTCATTTGGTTGTAGTGTTCTTTGAGATTCAAGACAACACAGTACAATTTCCTTATGTTTTTCTGAGAGTGAAGATAATGGTAATGATCACAAGGATAACAACATAGTTACCATCATAATCATTGTAAACATAATAGAGATTCCAATCTATTTCTGAAGGTTTTTTTTCAATATGCCAGAAGCTTGTAAAGGTGCTACATTGTTTGCAATAAAACTTAGAAAGGAGCTTTTAATTCCCACTCTGCAGTAAAGTCTTGACGTAACCATCATCTGTTAGTTTGTATATAATTTAAAACATTCCATAATACATAAAGATTTTGAAGATTAGAGTCTTAAACTTATAAGGTTCTATCCTGACAGTGTGTATTTTTGTATATTTTGATATGTTTTTCAAATTATGGTATTATAACATTTTTGTGGTATGCAGGTGGCTATGCTCAAGTCCTTGCTTAAATTAAACACAATAAAATGATAGCATGCTCTTCTAGATGTTTTTTATTACATTGATGGCTTCATAGCTCATGATTATCTTGTATTTCCTAATGTACATTTTTTTGCAAGGCAATTATATTAGAATTCTCCCAGCCTAAATATTATAAACTATAGAGAAACATTAAAAACTGTTTTACCAATGCCCATTTACTCTAAAACTTTATTAAGTTTTTAATCTTGATAGAATTGGCAAAGGAACAATACAAATATGCATAAGATTTTCCTTGAGAAACATGGAAAAATAACTTTCTATTTTATGTTGGTTCGAAATACATTTAGAGGTACATTAAATTTTATCTTCAACATAAACCAGGGTGTAAGATTTTTGTTGTATGGTTAAAGAACAGACTCTGAAGCCAATTGTTTATCTTGAAATTTTTCCACTATCATTTGCTTTATATGAAGCTTTCAGTGCATTTCTTAACTTTCCTGTGCCTCAAATTCTCACATATTTTAGAGAAAGAAAAGACAAGAAGAGAAATGAAAAGAAGAAGGAAGGAAGGAAGGAAGGAAGGAAGGAAGGAAGGAAGGAAAGAAGGAAGGAGGAAAGGAAGGAAGGAAGGAAGGAAGGAAGGAAGGAAGGAAGGAAGGAAGGAAGGAAGGAAGGAAGGAAGGAAGGAAGGAAAAGAAAAGGAACGAAGGAAGAAAGGAAGAAAGGAGGAGGGGGAGGGAAGAAAAAAGGAAAATAGGAAATAAATGCATTTATCTGATAAGACTACTGTGAGAGCAAAATGGATGGTGCTGAGAACTTGGCCTTATACGATGTGTGGACTATATGAATGTATACTCTTCGAACTTCTACTACTATAAGGCAGAGATGACCATCACATTTAATGGATAAGCAATTTTACGATGATAGAAATTATGACTTATTCAAAGTCAAATAGTTAATGCACTACTTAGAAAATATTAAAATCTACATTTCACTTTAGTTATGTAAAGTCAGTTTTTATGAAAGAAATTTTTCTCTGTATTTAATAAGATTCTGAAATTGGCAATTAATTTCAATAATTTACCACATGAGTGATTTTTCCAGGTTGCTGATAACTTATAAAGATTATCATTTTAAATAGTATCAGAAAATACAATAATCATCATGATATACAATCACTTTAAAGCACACGGGAGAAAGTTGAAAAGATTTTACAAAAGAAGTAGCATCAAGTTTATGCTGGATTATAAACTGATTAAAATTGGGATTTTAAATCAAATATATGTCTTTTTATGCCATGCTTCTGCCACTGTCTGTGAATGACTTTCGGCAAGGTATTTAACTTCTCTAAATCTTGGTTCTATCATCTGAAAAATGAAAATAACAAAAATATATTCTTCATCATGTGTTAACTAATTCAGTTGTCTTTCCCAGCAATATATTCATAATTAGCTATCTAAACATGCCTGGGATATTTATTGAAGCATTATTTATAATGGTAAAAGTATCATTGAATATATGGATATATCTTTTTTTGATAGGGGAATGAAATTATTTTAACAACATCTCTAAATAAGTGAAAGAGAGTAAGAGTAAAATTGCCACATTGAGCACTGAGTAAGGTATAGAATTATTTAATCAGTGTATTGTATATCTGAAACTAATATAACACTGTATATTAACTATACTACAATTAAATTTAAAAACTTAATTAAAAAAGAAAGTTAAAGGAAAAAATCTCAAGCATACTAGGAAGAATAGTTGTTATTTAAAAAATAAAAACAAATCTATACTAAAAAACTGGCTTAAGTATTTCTTTTAAAAAGAGACAAATCATAAAAGACTTTTAACTCTAGGAAACAAACTGAGGGTTGCTGGAGGGGTGAGGGGTGGGAGGATGGGGTAACTGGGTGATAGACATTAAGGCAGGCACATGATGTAATGAGCATGTTATATACAACTGATGAATCAATGACCTCTACCTCTGAAACTAATAACTACATGTTAATTAATGAATTTACTAATGTTAATCATGTTAATTAAATTTAAACATTTAATATGTTAATTAATTGAATTCAAATAAAATAAAATTTTAAAAAGTCTCAGAAAAAAAATAAAATGAGAGATAAGAAATAGTGCTTACTTTCATCATCTTTATACAACTTTATACTGGAGAAGACTGGAGTTCTTAGCAAATGCAGTAAGACATAGATAAATAGATGATAATAATAGATAGATAGATAGATAGATAGATAGATAGATAGATAGATAGATAGATAGACATGAAATGGGGTGCCTGGGGGCACAGGTGGTTAAGTGTCTGACTCTTGGTTTTGGTTCAGGTCATGTATTCAGGGTCTTGATATCAACCCCCAACTTGGGCCCCACCCTGGACATGGAGCCTCTTTAAGATTCTCTCTCTCTCTCCCTGTCTCTCTGTCCTCCTTACCTCAGTTCTTTCTCTCTCTTTCAATCTCTCCCTAAAAAAAGAGAAAAAAAAAGACATAGAAGTATATAACATCAGAAATAATGATAAAATAACCTACTATATTTCAAAGATTCATAATTGTCTTTATAGAAAATTTCCAGAAAGGATGCCAAAACTTGATTATAATCAATAATGTTAAGTAATTTGCTGCATGCTAAGTACATGTAAAAACATAAATGGCATTTCTCTACATGGATATTAAGCATTTAGAAAGAATCCTACAAAAAGGTGCAAGACTTTGATGAGAAAAACTAAAAATC
>CM053618.1:14022947-14073731 GCA_028646535.1 Procyon lotor
ATGTCAGATACAAGCTAATAAAATAGTGCTAAAATAGAAACTCACTTCCTCTGTAGCATCTACTAGGTGTCTGATTCAGTTTTTGTAACTCCATCAAGTAACTTATTCTTTTCTAAGTTTCATTTTTGTCGTTTGGTCATTTGAGATAACAGTGAATACTGGACAGGATATAAATGGGACTTGAGGTGGTAGGACTGAGATTTCAAGGTTTTTGTTGTGTGTGTATGTGTGTGTGTGTACTAAACTCTGCTACATATATATACACATACAGTGATTTTTGTTTCTATTCTTTTGATTTGGTCTCTTATATTCTGAATCTTTAAACAAATGTTTCTCAAGTGCTTAGGATAGTCACAGGACACAAAAAAGAAGAAGCTACCATTGGAAAGCAAAGAATTTACCAACTATTGGTAAGAAACATATAGTAAAATAAAACACACAGGAACAAATACATAAAATATAACAATTTACATGGCAGAATATGTACAAACATAGTAGACAACAAAGGTTAAATTTATCTTTGAGAAGCAGTAAATGAAGTGTTTGGGAATGTTCAGCAATTTCTTTATAGAAGAAAAATATGAATTCGTTTTTGGAAGTTGAATTGGAATTCACAAAGAAGAAAACTGGAGAAAATCCAATTATGGCAGAGAGAAATAACAATTTTATTCAGAAACATTCAATCTGTTTTATGTTGTTGGAAAGTAAAGTTGTTTAGTTCCTTTTCAATCTCATATTCTTTAAATATTATCTTCAATTAATCTCTGCAAATTAGATGCCATTACGATACTATTAAAAGTGTGAATCACAAATATGACTTGAAAAGCTGCAGGTGTAGGAGAATCTGCAGTAATAGTTTGAATAAAAATAGACTACCCTACATTTCACACATTCATGCAACATTTATCTTTTCACCTCTTTTCTTAAATATTAATATTATCTAAATATGTTAAAATACTTTTATCTCCAAAGATTCTAAAATTATAAATAATTAGTGACATATATTCCTATTTTCTATTTCATTACACGAATGATTTCAAGAGATTCTCAGTAAATCTCATAATCCTGAGTTTAGTTGACCCTTAATCAAATCTTTTCATCTCTCCTTCTTACTCCTTTGTTCCCCTTATACTTGTGTTTGAACCTGATTTTTTAAAAATAAAACTGTTTACTTTCTCTCAAGTTATCAATCAACTTTCAACCTTAAAGATTTTTTAAATATATTTATATAGAGAGAAAGTGAGGCAGAATGAGAGAGAGAGCACAAGTGAGGGCAAGAGGCTGAGGGAGAGGGAGAAGCAAAGCCTGGGATCATGACCTGAGCTGAGGACAAATGCTTAACTGACTGAACCACCCAGGCACCCCCCAACTTTCACTTTAGTCCCACACAACAGGGCCTTAATAATTCATAATCTAATTATTCTTTGGTCAGTACCATCAGATGACCTGCCTCCTTATGCTTCTAGGGAACTGACCTATCACTCATCATCTTTGGAGTATTTGTCTTCTTTCCTTCAATTGCGGGAAAGAATGCTGAGTGTTTCTGAGCATTCACCTGAAATACACAAACCAGAAATTTATTCTTGTCAATTCAAAATGACCTCTGTATCCCTTTCTGTATTTTACAAATACTATAGAACAGGACAGTTTGAGATCCTAGTATAGGGTATTAAGAGCATGAGATTTGAAGTCAGAATGGTATGCAATAGAAATTCATCTCCTTAACTCCATATACCGCTATGTATGTACTTAATAAGCCACTAAGTCTTGATCTGGGAGTGAAAACTTTATAAAATAAAATTTGAATGAGGATTAAATAACATAATGGAGGTTGTTTTTAACACTCAGTGTATGTCACATAATATTACTCTTACTATTATTACCCACCGTGGGTATTCAAAAACTTCCTCACTCTTCAAATGTGATTTACTCCATTAGTTCTACATTTACTCTTGTCATTTGAATATTTCTAATACCTCAGTGAAGAAATAGAATGCATTTATAAGGGAACTCTGTGAACTTTCTTCCCTTTAGTGTACATTATCCGTACCTAGACTTTAAAAAAATATTTACTTATTTATTTATATTATTATTTTAGAGAGAGAGTTTATGAGTGGGGGAAAGTGGGGGAATAAGGGCGGACAAAGGGAGAAAATCCTAAGCAGACTCCATGCTTAAGGTGGAGCCTGAGGAGGGGCCCCATTTCAGGACTCTGAGATCATGACCTGAGCTGAGTCCAGTGATTAACAGATTGAGTCACCCAGGGTCCCTTTTATTATTTAAATGGACAAATACATATGATTCTCTGGCTGACCTCTTAATTTGTGCTTTATGTCCCATGTCTATTAGTCTTTAGGAAACTGCCTCACTACATCCCTGCTACTTTTTTTTATTTTGGTGGGGGGAACAGCTGGTAGTTCTTTATCTTTTAAATTTGATCAAGTCTATAAACCGATCTGATCACATTTTTTAAAACAAAATAGCAATAGCAGAAGCCTCCCTCAAGTCTCTATCTTATCAGGTTTCATGTATACATAGCCTCTTCCTTAACACACCGCTCGCACACATAATTTTTCTCCATTCTCATGCACTATTCCAGCACTGCTTTCAACCTTCTTTTCTTACTCCATTATAACTCTATTAAAACTGCCAACAGCACAGGTGATTCTGTTGCTGCTAAATCTTTAAGTACCTACCTCTATTTAAGATCTTCTCTTTGTTGCACATACACAGGCGTATTTGTTTGATTGTGCTTTGTGTTACCACAAAGCTTATATCTGCTTTGCAGATACTGCATTTTTTTTTTTTTTTACAAATTGAAGATTTGTGATAACCCTGCATCAAGTAAGTCTATCAAGGTCACTTTTCCAACAGCACTTGCTCACTTCAGGGCTATGTCAGATTTTGGTAATTCTTGCAATATTTCAAACTTTTTCATTATTATTATATTACTATATCTGTTATGGTGATCAGCGATTATGACTCAAAAGCTGAGATAATGATTAGCATTTTTTAAAAGCAGTATTTTTTTAACTAGGTACATACATTTTTAAGATATAATGCTGTTGTATACTTAATAGACGACCTGATTATTTTTAATGGTATAAAAAGCTTAAGTTGTGTCCAGTTATACTAAAAGTTAATAAACAGGTGTGATTAACTTTGGGAGAAAACATCATTTTTAAAATTAGTACACGATTAAAGATGTAATCATCAATAATCTCTCACCATCCTTGAAATCTTTTTTTTCATTTTCTAGATAATAACTTTAATTTCCTCTTTCATCCCTGACTCTTCTTTGAAAGTCTTTCTTTCAGAATCTCTTTTCCCAATCCTTAAGTATTGTTTCTAATTATTAGAAATTTGTATCTAACTTTCTACTGCAGATTTGAGCTGCCTGTAAAGCCATTTCAAACTCGATATGTATGGACTAAACTTGTTTTCTCCTTACACCATGTCTCTTGACCATACTCAGCTTTTCTTGTCTCAAGATTGTTTTGCTTCACCCTTGCTGTCCACTTGGTGGAATTCTCTTACCTCTATAATGCAGATTGTGTTTCTGTTCAGAACATCCCCTTTCCTTCCTTATCAGGCCTATTCTCATAGGACTTTACCTTAGTGCCTCTTGATATGGCAGGAAAATTCTTCCCACCTTATTCATACTAATCTCTCTCTTTTTTAATGATACTCTCTTCTTTTGGAAACCAAATAACATATACCAAATCTGAGCAGATTCTGTAAGAAATAGTATGTGACTGTTCCCTTCTTATTTATTTTTTCAATGAACTCGAGAATAGCTGGTTCCAGTTGGAAACTCCTTTTTCATCCTGAGTCCTACAGTGAAGCAACATGAGACAGTCTCTAAAATCAGAACTGACATGTAGTAAGTGTACTGTAGTTAATTGTTTACTTATTGACAAACCATCTCTTCTTTTACATATGTTCCTTATTTTATTCAATATTACCATTATATACTCAATTATCTAAACCTAAAATATGGAAATCATTCATTACCTCTCTGTTATCATGTGCAGTTAATATTCTTTATAAGAAATAAGGGTAAAAACGGAGACTCTGGAGCTAACTATTTAGCTCCAGATTCAAATCACAGTTCTACCATTACCACTATGGCCTTGGGAAAGTTAGTTAAACTCTGTTTCAGTTTCCACATTTTGTAATCAGAATTTTTTTTATACAATTTCCACATCTTAAAATAGTTCACAAATGTTTACTATTATCAACATTGATTCTATCTCTTTAATTTCCTTCATATCCTTCTACTTGTCATCATCACCCTGAATTAGTTTTCCATCATTTCCATTTTAAATATGGAATGATTTTGTAACAGATATACTCAGCAGCCTTGATTTTTCGTCAGTCTGTTATTTCATTATTAAAAAAAAATCTTTCTAAAAATACCATACTGATCAAATTACTCTTCCCCTTAATATATCAGCAGAGAGGGTCCAAAATCATTGTATTATAAAGCCCTCATGAAGTTCTACTGCATATATATGGAGACTTCTCTCATTACACAGCTTGGGATTGTGGTCAAATTTTGAGTAGGATCAGGATGAAATTTAGGACTTTGGAATTCAGAGCCAGTGTGTTTCCCTAATTTGCCTCAAATTATTCTCTAATTTGCCTTTAGTACAACATCTATAATCTCTTTTTCCAAGAAATTTAAACCAGGTATATAAATTAGTAGTAAATTTAACGTGCTTGCCAACCATGTATTTCCCTTTTTCTTCTTGTAATAAATTAATTATTTAAAGTAAATTCCCCACTGTATACTTATTTAATGGTCAACTATGGTAATCCTTATAGACCTATATAATCAAACATTTCCTAAAGTTAAACTAAAATTTACCCCAGGAAATACATCATGTCTTTATATATTTATGAATTTATATTTGAGTTCAGAGATGATGTTTGGCTTTTATTTTTTTAATAGCATGAAGTTTGGTCCATGTGTCTTTTCAAAATAATTCCATGTCTATCTTTTTAAAAAGAAATTATTTCAATCATATTAGATTGAAGGTGGAATAAATTACACAAATAGATTATTTGAAATAAAATTGATGTGATTAAATTGGATCTCTTAATCCAATAAGTTTTAAATGAACTAGAGACATATGTTATTTTCTTCTATGAATTTGAGGATATTATTTGAAAACATCTTTTTGAGTTTCTGTGGAACTACATCTTGAAGTTTTAAGAAAGAGAAATAAATAAACCATAAAATTCATTGTGACTCAGTTTTATAATTGTTTTTATTCTGCTATAAATCATGTAGCTTCCTGTTTTTCAAACAATAGATGGAAAAGAATGCTTGTATGTTATTTATAATTGAAATTGAGATGGATTTACCTCCTACTGTTTATTGTCAGTATCTTATCCAAAAACAGTGGGAAGAAATCTGCCTTCTACTAATATTCAATTTGTGAACATTCACATCTTTATTTCAGCAGGAAACTCACTCTGTGAACCACAGAAACAGATGCATATCACCAGGCAAAAGTAGGTTTACTCATTTTATGATGCTGTGAGAAGCTGGTATTTTATGAATTAGGCACATCATCTCACCTCAACATAAAAATTCATATAATCACACAAAATCCTTCTGGAAATTTTAGTAAATGAATTGTGTCAGATTTGAAAATCCATAATCATCAAGTGAGCTTGAAGGTAGACTTAGAAATTTAAAAATAACTTATAATGAAAAAATATATCTTAAAGGAAACTCACAGGTGATATAGATGGTATCATGATATCTAGCTTATTTATTCATGGGATCATTCACTGCTTTAATTTGAGGAAGTATTGAATTTAAATATGATAGTGATTTTATTTTTTTAATCTAGCACTAATTACACAAAAATCCAAAATTGAAGGATGTTTTTAGCAGTAAGTAGTGTTATTTTTATAAATGAATTTAAAAAATGGAGACTAACATATATGCTTTATACTGTTTAAAAAACAAATACCTATCTGTTCTACTTTTTATTGGTATTACCTGCTTTTAGAAGCTACCTATGTGGAAAGAAAACTTGGGTAGAAATAAGGTAATTCTAAATTCTAGACCCATGTTTGTCACTGACTCATCCTTATGGATCTTATTTTTCTCATATTTTGAATGAATCGTTCAGGCATTTATAGCTATGCTACTTTCCCAGTCTCAATTTCAGCAAGTGAAGTCATTAATAAATGCTCTGAGTTGGTGTTGCATTTCTATTTTTTGATAAAATAGTCACTGAATTTTCAAGAATCATTAAACTATAAAATTTCCTTTCAACTGAAAAATTTTCTGCAAACTTTTCTCTGTTTATGTGAAAAATTATAGAAATCATTTTCATCTAATATCAAGAATAAACAATTTAAAGAATTAAAGTATTTCAGATGTAGGTTGATATTAAAGTTTAAGTTGTCCTTAAATATTTATTTCAGTACTAAAATGTACAAACCTATGCTAGTTTTCATGAATAAATTAAATATTACACAATTTTCTTACTTTTCTCCTGTAAAATTTAATTGATGATCATTGTAGCTGTCACATTTTTTAGTTTTCTTCATGCCAAGTGGATGTGCTCATTCATCCATTTAAAATCTTTCTCTTTGGATATATTTGTAAGCAAATTCTGAAGAAATATCTTTAACCAAAGTAGTTGGCCATAAGTGAATTGTTTTTTTTTTAAGATTTTATTTATTTATTTGACAGAGAGAAAGAGATCACAAGTAGGCAGAGAGGCGGGTAGAGGGAGAGGGGGAAGCAGGCTCTCTGCTAAGCAGGGATTTGGGGTTAGATCCCAAGACCCTGAGATCACGACCTGAGCCAAAGGCAGAGGCTTAACCCATTGAGCCACTCAGGCGCCTCCATAAATGAAATTTTAATTAACATTTCAATAAATGACTTCAGGGAAACTCATTTACAAGGGTGCTGCAAATGACGAAAACTGCAATATACTACAGAGATTTAAATGCTTTGTATCAGGAGTGATATAGAGCAAGGCAGGATCCTCTACTAAGAAGTACAGAGTGTGGGGTGCCTGGGTGGCTCAGTGGGTTAAAGCTGCTGCCTTCGGCTCAGGTCATGATCTCAGGGTCCTGGGATAGAGCCCCACATTGGGGTGTCTGCACCTCAGGGAGCCTGCTTCCCCCTCTCTCTCTGCCGGCCTCTCTGCCTACTTGTGATCTCTCTCTCTCTGTCAAATAAATAAATAAAATCTTTAAAAAAAAAAAAAAGAAGTACAGAGTGTGAGAAGGAACACTCATCCTGATTCATTCTGATCCTTTCATTCCTGCCAACAATGCTTGACAATTTCTGCCAGTTCCTTGTGAGATCTAATCAAATTTGTGATGATATTTTAAAAAGTTGAAACAAAAAAAAATAAAATAAAATAAAATAAAAATAAAAAAATAAAAAGTTGAAACATAAACAAAGTCCTAAACAACACACGCTTTTCCTAGTAGTACTGCTATTATTCACATTAATTTCAGAATATTTATTAAACAAGTAGGAAGTGAAGAAATTGTCATTGAAGTAAGAAGCTGGGGAAATTTTTTTCACATATTTAAATTCATATGAATCCTCTTCACATATTGCCAGACATGTCATTTGCTTAAAATGTCATTTATTTATTTAAAACATACCCTGTGATTATTTATTTTAGTGTCATATATATTCATGTTTGTTCATCATATCACAAATTAATAAAATATTTTTAACTTGAAGTAAACATTTTTCAAAATATTTAGTATATTTATCATGCCTTCAGTGTAGTAATGTATGTGAGCCAAAGAAACAGCATAAGATCTCAACTTCATTTTACTCTCTCTGAAATATTGCACATATACTCTATTCTTCTGATGTTTTGTGATTAAAAAACAACTAAGATCACTCCTTCATAACTAAAGTGTTTTCCTAGGAAGAGATAATTCCAATTCTAATTAAATCATTCCAGTATATTAACAATCAGGGAAGGCACAACTGATATATTTTTTAAAATATTTTATTTATTTATTTATTTGAGAGAGAGAAAGAGTGAGTATGGGTGGGTGAGGGGCAAAGGGAGAGGGGCAGAAGGAGGGGAGGAGGAGAAGCCTACTCCTCACTGAATGGGGAGCCTGATGCAGGATTTGATCCCAAGACCTGAGATCATGACCTGAGCTAAAGTCAGATGCTTAACTAACTGAAGCACCCGGGCACTCTAAGGCACAATTAATACTAAGAAGCAAAGTTTGGGGACACCTGGGTGGCTTAGTCAGTTAAGCTTCTGCCTTTAGTTTGAGTCATGAACTCAGGGTCCTGGGATCAAGTCGTGCATCAGGCTCCTTGCTCAGCAGGCAGCCTGCTTCCCCCTCTGCCTGCTGCTGCTCCCCCTGCTTGTGCTTTCTCTCTCTTTCTCACTCTCTCTCTCTCTCTCTCTCTGACAAATAAATAAATACAACCTTTAAAGGAAAAGAAGCAAAGATTGCCATATTGACAAAAATAAATAAAATCATTCTGGAAAAGTCAATTTTGAGCTCTTACATACAAAAAATAACTCAAAAATTCTAAATAAAATAATAGAAAGTCAAACTTAAAAGCACTGAACTGTACATTACCAAAAACAATTCATCTCAACTATGCTATGGTAAACATTAGCAAGCTTTTATACAGAATATCAGAATTAAATATTAAATATATTATTATGCTAATGATGTAAAAATAAAGCTATAGTTAATTTTTTTAAAGAATTTATTTTTTTATTTGACAAAGAGAGATCACAAGTAGGCAGAGAGGCAGGCAGAGAGAAAGCAGGAAGCAGGCTCCTTGCTGAGCAGAGAGCCCAATGTAGGGCTCAATCCCAGGACCCTGAGATCATGACCTGAGCCGAAGGCAGAGGCTTTAATTTACCGAGCCACCCAGGTGCCCCATGCTATAGTAAATTTTTATTAATTAGTAGGAGCTAAAAAATGATTTAAGAAACAATCCTACGTATGTATGCATTTTGATATGTAATAGTTATGTCATACAAAATCAATGGGCTAAAGAAGATATTCAAGAAATGGAAAGAAGCCTTTTTTCTTCACATGCTAAATAAAAATATCCAGCAGATCTTAAAACCAAAACATATAGGGGCGTCTGGTGGCTCAGTGGGTTAAAGCCTCTGCTTCATTTCTAATACTGTAAGACTTAACCAAGTAAGTAATACAGAATAAAATAGGAAAGCGTGTACCTACCACTTAAGCAAGCCGTAGTGTTATGTCTGGATCGAGACCCTCCCAAAAGAACCCACAAAAGGCAGGCTGGATGCAACAGCAAGAGGATTTATTTCCAGCTAGCTGGGGCTGTCACCAGCGCACACGACACAGCCCAGTGCTGTGGTGAGAAGCCCCGCCTCTCCCCTTCCCCGCATTTTTATGCACTCAAGTAAACAAGCACATAGGTCACTACACATGCAGGCGAATTCCTTATTCTTTATATGGCAATTACCTAAATCTATGCATTTCATTGGTGCATTTGACAACTCAGGGGCTAGGTGTCACACAGGGAAGTGGAGGAATCTAAATTCCAGGAATAGTTTCACGCCAGTACCCTTAGGCCTGTCTTTTTCTGGCTTAAAATGAAGCCTGTCTTGGAGGAACGGCAATCTACACTAACTTACGGTTAGAATTAATTACTTAAAACTGAACTCCACCATAGCAGAAATAGATTATGCAATGAAGTGACAGATTTACATTACAGCAGGATAATGTCTAAAGATAAATGAAAGTTGGGATCCTGGGTGGCTCAGTTGGTTAAGCGTCTGCCTCTGGCTCAGGTCTGATCCCAGATGTCTGGGATTGAGCCCCACCTCTGGCTCCTTGCTTAGCAGAGAGCCTGCTTCTCACTCCTCTCTACCTCTCCTCTCTGCTTGTTTTCTTTCTCAAATAAATAAATAAATAATTTTTTAAAAAGATAAATGAAAGCTTAAAATGGATTGTGTTCCCTAAACCTATCAGAGTTATGTATAACTTGTCTTTGTAAAATATAATCCTTACTATTTGTGAAATTAGATTTAGTCTCTAAAGGTCTGATATGTTTTGAACATACAGATACACATATAGAATATATACACTTGCACATATATAGTACATATGTATATTTGAACACAAAAATGGTAACACTCATTAATTAACATATGTATTCACTATGTTTCAAGCACTGGATCAGTAACTATGAAAAGAGTAAAAATTAATAATAAATAAATAATTTTAAATCTTAAGATTATAAGTTATTTAGATAGCTGCTCTCTTAAGAATCATAAATGATATAAATAAATAATACAAGTTTCCTGACACTGAATAATCACAGGCTTGTTAGAGGAACACACATACAAACAAGTAAGTGATGGGCATGGAGTTATCGGAAATATCCTGTAAGGCTGAGGGGAATAGTATTATGCTATTTAGGCTCAGATAAAGGAGTTAGTAGAGAAGTAGTGAAAATTCAGTTCAGATAACAAAAAGTAAAAGATATATAGGAAAGGAGAATATTATGAAATTACAAACATAGGGCAGTGATACTAGCCATGTTGGTATTCATAGTAAAGATGATAAAAGCAAGTAAGGGACACCAAGAAAAATGACATTGAGATAGTTAATTTAAGAAAACCTCCATGTTCTCTTTAAAGATTTTGTTTGTTTGTTTGTTTATTTATTATTTATTTACTTATTTATTTGTTTGAGAGAGGGAGATAGAGAGCAGGGGGAAAAGGAGTAAAAAGAGAGGGTCAAGCACGCTCTCCTCTAAGCATGGAGCTGGACCTGGAGTTCTATCCCACGACTATGAGATCATGACCTGTGCAGAAATCAAGAGTCAGAGGCTGAATGGATTGTTAGCCATCCAGATGCCCTTCTACCAACGTCCTCTTTAAATGATAAGCTGTGTAATATCTAGAATTTTGCAAAGTTAATAATATTTTGAAGACTATAAATTTGACTATAAATTTTATCTAACAGCTGTCTAGAAACTAGTTAGTGATGAAACTGGATGTTATTCTATAGGACAAGCTAAATCTCTCAATATATTTCCTTGTACAGGATAATTTAATATATGACAAATATAACTATATATCAGCAAAACAATCTAGATTCTGAATAGTGGATCATATTCAGGAATCAAGCAGGATATGATAGCAATACATGATTGAATGCAGGCATGAAGATCAAGTTTAAGTTCAAATATGATGCAGAAAATAGGGCCAATAAATAAGACCCTGAGAACATATACAAATAAATATATATTCATATATGAATATGCACACTTACATATGAATTATGAATATGGTATTTGTATACTTTATGCTAAGTCATTCTTTTAATAAACTATGAAAAAACAATGGTAATGAAATCACTTAATTGAACATTATATTTTAATAATTGCACATATTTTTAAAGCCATTTCATGCAAAAGATGCATTCGCAGTAAACCAACCAAAATTTTAATTGTTGTTTTTTATTATGTTACAGTTGGCCAAATTTCACTAACAATAGTAATGTCAATCAAAGTGTAATTATGGGCTACACAGCACATAGAGGCATGAAATATAATTTCTTTGCTAGAGTTAAAAATTCAAGGAAGTTTGGCAAAATTGTAAAGCTATGTCCAATCCTTTTGTATTCCCATAAAATTAGTAGACATTAAGAATTTAATTTTTATTGTTTGCTTTGGTGCTTCATTGCAGATGTGAGCAAGTTATGAACTTTGGAAAAAGTGGTGTGTGCAGCAGGATCTTAATTAATTCACTGCATAAATTTTTCTCACTGTGCTCTTTTGCCTACTACCAGCTTTATAAAGGAATCCAGGCAAGTTTCACATATTGCATTTGCTCTTAAGAACATTAACTTCTTTTAATCTAGAACACTCTGACCACTAAAAAATTATTACATGTCTATATATAATAAATATAATATATGTGTATATATTATATTACATTGACTCTTGAAGACATTTGGCCATTTTTCTGTGAACTTGTTTACATTTTGGATTTGTTTATTTAGAAAAAAATTATTAGATTCAAGTTAAAGATCCTTGGTGAGTTCCTTCAGAGATGAGATATTGTGTCCTACATGTTATATCACATCAAGATCAGGACGCACATAATGTCACAACTTCCATTATTATTGATGCTAGGGTTGATCATTTAGTTAAGGTACTTACTGCCAAATCATTCCCTTGTAAACATAGATGTCCTCACAAAATAGCTGGTCATCTAAACAGTGATATACTGACATCTTACAAATTTCCTATTTTTCAGTAATCTTTTATTTAATGAGTTTAACATTCTTGATTCTGTAATTACATGGAAATTGCACACTGGCAATCTTCTTTTCTTTTTTTACATTGGCAATCTTCTAATTTCATTTCTTTTATATCTATCAGCTGATAATATCCTGTTAAGAAGAATTTTCCTTTATTAACTGGAGATGAGCTATGATTCCAAATAAATTTAACAGATGAATGCTAAATCATTGTCTTTTAAATTAAATTTACTTAAATTTGTCAATGGTATCTTTATGTAACTGATCAAAGTTCTTATATTTGAAGTAAGAAATTGACTAAAAGTTTCTTGACATTTCCTTGCCAGGGTATTTTTCACATTGTGCGGTACACAAATTCAAGGAAAATTAGAATGGCAGTTTCTCCTATGGTCACCATATGAGAAATCACAGTCTTATCAATTGATCCCGGGTAAGCTCCACAAAATCCTCCTTAGCAGAAGAATCAGAGTAGCCTTTCAATCAACCAGAATTGGAACCTGAGGATAAAGTAATTATCCATTACTCCTAAAAGTATAAAAACACAGCCTTATTATCAGAAGATTATAGCTGTGATCACCAATGTGTTACTACTTACATGACTTTGAATGAGTCATATGAAAGTGTTCTGAGAATAATTTTATATTTGTATATAATAATGAGGAAATTTCTTACCTTATAGGGATGCTAGTAAAAACCCAATATATATTCAAGAGATTCTTAGTTGTTGGGAATGTAAGGGAAAGACATTTGGAATATGGTTGTAGTATCTACTAAAGCTGAATGCATGCATACCCTACAGCCCTGCAATTGTTAGAAAGCATCAGAAATGCATATATATTCACAATAATATATGTAGAAGGATATTGAGAATAGCACCCCTTTATGTAAATTTTAAAAGTAGTAAAGATTTATCTGTGTATTAGAAGGTTTCCCTTTGGGAGGTGGTGACAAAAAGATACAAGGGGCACTCTGAATGAGTTATATTCAGGGTTACTCTGATTCACTGATGGCTTTTTAAAATCAATCACAGATTTGGTCACTTTTTAAAAATTGAGCTCTACAAACATTGTACTTTTCTGTATTTATGTTGTACTTTTAAAGAGTGTTAAAAATTTCATGTAAAACATCTAATAGTGTTTGACACATAGAAGGTAATTGGTAAATGTCCCTTCCCACTTTCCTGTAATGAAGATATGGGAATGACAAACTTCGACAACCCTTTTGGCCAAAGCTGCATTACTTGACAGAAACATAATTGGTTTCATTTTTCTGTATATTTGTGTTTAAAAGACAACATGTAATTTGTCCATATGCTGTATTCCAGCAGAATTGTTTATGGATAAATTTTGCGAACAATGTTAAAGTATAGAACACTCACTTTGCAACTTAGAAATGACATTTCAAAGTTCCAGGGGAATTACATAGAGACCATTCTCTCTATTATCTACTAGAAATGAGATATCTGGCCAGAAACAGACTGGTTTTGAAATCCTTTGCGATGCTGCATTTTCAAATTTTAATAGATACATTGTGTTTTCAGATGATAAAGTTTTTAATGCACAGCCACCCACCACACCATTATATGGTTAAAATTAAAAAATGATATAAAAAAGATCTGAACTAATTTAAGATGAAATCTTAAATATAATATAATATAGAGTAAATTAAGTAATACATAATTACATAATAATTACTTCCTTTAAAATGCATATGTATATGTTTAATAACTGATTTCCTCCAATTACATATATATATGATGAAAATATTTAGAATTGAAAATTTGGATTTTAATAAGCTTAAATTATAAAGTTATATATATGTATATATTACATTATATATTTCGCCATTATTTGTAGAAATCAAAGCTTTTGATATTTTAATTTCAATTAGAGTAGGTTTACATAATATCAACATAACTTGGTGTGAAAATAACATTTTTCTTGAGGCACTTGGGTGGCACAGTGCGTTAGGTGTCTGGCTCAGAGCCCTGATCTCAGGGTCATGAGATCCAGTCAGTGCTCAGTTGGGCTCCCTACTCAGCACAGAGACAGTTTAAGTCTCTCTCTTCATCTCCCTCTGTCCCTCCCCCCTTGCTCTCTCTCTCTTTCTCTCTCTCTCAAATAATTTTTTTAAATGACATTTTTTCCGAATTTTGGTGATACAAATTAACACTACTGTTTTTCTCATTGAATTATTGAACTTAATTAATATTTTAATAAGATTTATAAGTACTATGTTATATTTTATGGGGACATGTTTATTTAATTTAGGTTTTTAAATAATTAATTTCAATTTAAATGATGAAAAGAAGAAATACAGACATTTTTAAATATGCCCTTTCATTATTTCTATTAGCAAATGGGTATGGGTACATAGCTTTATTACATAAATAGAGAATCTTTTATCTATATTATGAAATTTTAAAATCCTCATTGCAACATAGGAAACACATATTTGTGTTTATACATTTTTTTCCGACAAGTAAATCAATTGGAGCAGACATACATTAAATAACATGAAAAATAAGATCTCTCAGAATTATGTATTTGTTTTATAAGGCACCAGCCATTTTAATTACAAATATTTGATACTGACCCAATTTTACACTAATCCCCATGACATTAACTTATGAGTTGGCAATGTGCATTATTTTATGCTGTTAAAATGTCACATAATCTGATTTTAACTATACATAAAGACTGATCCCCCTTGGCAATGAAAGGTAGAGAATGAGTGAAAAAAAAATGTTCTTAATTCCTCAGAATTTTTGCTCTACCATGTTTACCAATCACAGATGTTCAATTTTAAATATTCATCAACATGCAAATCATACATTATAAATTATTTCCAAAACAGATTAGATAAAATGTAGGCAATGAAGTATTTAATGATAATAAAAGAGAAATATTGAAAAGTATCTTTCTAATGAAGATAAGAGTAGAGCATGTTACTAAATTTAGCTGAAAGATTATTTGGGGTTAATTCTGGTAGATATTTTATAATCCATGTTTATTCTAGAACTATTTCTAAGTATAATTGAAGGGACTTACTTTAATAATTGAAACTGGCATGATGAAAATATAGTCTATTAAACTCTGACATGATTACACACTATATTAAAAAACTATTTCTAAAAGTCTCCTTGTGGTGACACGATGTATTATTCATTATATATTTAACTGCTGCTTGTCATAACTATGCAATAATTTTCAGCTATATTTTCTAAAGTAGGTATTTTTAAGTTCTGACAATCTAAGTTCCTGAAAAGTTTCCCATTATGGTTCCTTTGTTTTTTCTTTCCCTCTGACCAGCTATCAAAATCATATACAAGTTAATGTATAATTTTACCTCTAACTTTAGAGTATATCCATAATAATTCCTTTATGTCTTTTGTTTCCATACTAGACATATTTATCAAGTTTATAATAAAGTTACTTTATAATAAAGTCACTCTATTTTCAACAAGTTTATAAGAATATTTCACCTGGACAGTTGTAATAGAATCTTGTGTGATTTAATAAAGAAATTTATTGGTGTATAAATTCCTTCTTTTTCTTTGTTCCTTTTCTTTCTTTTTTCTTTCTTTCTCTTTCTTTCTTTCTTTCTTTCTTTCTTTCTTTCTTTCTTTCTTTCTTTCTTTCTTTCTTTCTTTCATTTCTTTCATTTCTTTCAATTAAATTAGTTAACATACAATGTGTTATTAGTTTCAAAAGTAAAGGTCAGTGATTCATTATTCTTTTTTTTTTTAATCAGTCTTATAAAATACCCAGTGTTCATTACATCATGTGCCCTCCTTAAGGTCCCTCACCCAGTTACCCCATCTGCCCCACCTCCTTCCCCTCCAGCAGCTCTCTGTTTCTTTCCTATGATTAAGAGTCTTTTATGGTTTGTCTCCTGCTCTGATTTCATCATTTTACTTTTTCCTTTCTTCCCCTATGATCCTCTGTTTTGTTTCTTAAACTCCACATATCAGTGAGATCATATGATAATCGTCTTTCTCTGATTGACTTATTTCACTTAGCATAATACCCTCTAGTGGCAGCCACATTGTTGCAAATGACAAGATTGCATTTTTTCAATGACTGAGTGGTATTCCATTGTGTGTGTGTATGTGTGTACATATACATATCATAAAGGCATATATATATATATATATATATATATATATATACTTATTTATTTAGGATTTATTGGGATATTTAAGATTATTTATTCCAGTTCTGTGAAAAAAAGTTGATGGTATTTTGATAAGGATTGCATTGAATGTATAGATTGCTCTAGGTAGCATAGACATTTTAACCACATATATGTTTCTCTGTGTGTGTGTGTGTGTGTGTAAACATAAATATCCATTCATCTATAATGGACATCTGAGCTTTTCCATAGTTTGGCTATTGTGGACATTGCTGTTATAAACACTGAGGTGCTGGTGCCCCTTTGGATCATTACATTTGTATCTCTGGGTCAAATACCCAATAGTGTAATTGCTGGGTAGTAAAGTAACTCTATTTTCAACTTTTTGAGGATCCTCCATACAGTTTTCCAGAGTGGCTACACCAGCTTGCGTTCCCATCAACAATGTAGAAGGGTCCCCCTTTTTCCACATCCTCACCATCATCTGTGGTTTCCTGACTTGTTAATTTTAGCCATTCTGACCAGTGTGAGTTTGTATCTCATTGTGGTTTTGATTTATATTTGCCTATTGACACGTGATATTGAGCATTTTTTCATGTGTCTATTGGCCATTTGTATGTCTTCCCTACAGAAATGTCTATTCATGTCTTCTGCCCATTTCTTGATTGGATTATTTGTCTTTGGGTGTTGAATTTTGGCGCAGACCAAGCTACTCATGCTGTCTGACAAGTCCAGGTATGAGGGACGATCCTGAAAAGTCAGGAGAATCCAGAGCTGGTCCCTGCTACTTCCTTTCATTTTATTTATGGCAACTCTTGTAATTGTGGGCTTAATCTATGGGCTTAAAGGAAATAATCTTTATGCTAACATCAGTGACGACTATGAACAACAATGAGACAAAGCACCCCTCCCATACCTTACACAGGCATTTATGATCACACAGGTGTTTATACTGAGGATATAAATAAATGGTTTAAGAGTAATGGAAAATGGTAGAGCATTTTCTGTGTCCCTCTGGGAAAGAACAAAGAAAAGGTCACTGCCTTGGTGCCCTATCCCCAGGAGAGCTCGCTTAGAGGAAATCAAGCATTGGAATAAATACTCTACAAGAATCAAATGTTAATATTACATACTAGTAGAGGCTGATTATTAATCTTCATGAAAAATAGTTTAGTTAATTGATATAAGGTTAAACTTTGACCAGATTGTTTAAAGATCATGTTTAAATGATCTTTTACCACCAACCACCAACCCTCTCTTTGGCTAACACCTCATATACTTTATGTTTCTATTATAACTTTGTCTATCACCTTTTACACCGCTTGTACCCAATAGTGAGCCCAAATGGAAATTTGTAAAGGTCAAACTATTGAATGCAGAGAAGAAACTGAAAGGAAAAGATCTATGTCTATAATTGGTATATTCTAAGTCAGACTCATTGAACTGTAAACAAAAAACATATGAGAAACAATGTAAAATCTTGAGGTATAAATAAAGGTCCCCTGAGATCCTCAGGAGGAGATGCTTGCACCTTGATTGTGTGTCTGTGTCTCCTCACTCGCCGAACGCGCCCTTCCCTTTGTGAGACCCATCCCGGCTGGAGCTGGACTCCAGCAGAATTTGATAAGTTCTTTTTTTTTTTTTTTTTAAAGATTTTACTTATTTATTTATTTGATGGAGAGAGAGAGAAAGAGAGAGAGAGAACCAGTAGACAGATTGGCAGGGAGTGGGAAAAGCAGGGTCTCTGCTGAGCAGTGAGCCTGAGTAGGGCTCATTCCCAGTACCTCGAGATCATGACCTGAGTTGAAGGTAGCCGCTTAACTGACTGAGCCACCCAAGCACCCTTGATAAGTTCTTTATAGATTTTGGATACTATCCTTTATCTAATAAGATATTTGCAAACTTCTTCTCTCACTTTTTCAGTTGTCTTTTGATTTTGTTGACTGTTTCCTTTGCTGTGTAAAAGTTGGATCTTGATGAAGTCCCATTATTTCATTTTTGCCTTTCTTTCCCTCACCTTTGGAGACATATCAAGCAAGAAGCTGTTGTGGCTGAGGTCACAGAGGTTGCTGCCTATGTTCTCCTTTAGGACTTTGATGTATTTCTGTCTCACATTTAGATCTTTCATCCATTTTGAGTCTGTTTCTGTGTATGGTGGAAAGAGATGGTCCAGTTTCATTCTGCACATGGGTGTCTAATTTTCCCAACAAGAGGCTGTCTTTTTTCCAGAAAAGCCTTTGGGTGTGGTAACTTTTATAGAACTCATGGAAAACAAGAAATTATCACTAATAATAAAGTCATGCTAATTACCTACCTAGCTAGAGAACTCTAGCTCTAGGAATAGCTCTGGCCAATAAGAAAATTAGAAATAATTCTGCTTCATCTATGGAGAAGCAGTTAGAGGACTATATTCAAAATTACAGTTTACTCAGTTCCTGCTGCACTGACCATAAAAGACTGACAATGAAATGACAAAGTAACAAGAATAAATGCAAGCCATCCTGACCACTGAGTCACCACATGAACCATGTATGCTGTAGAGAGTCATCAGAAGTACATTAGAATTTGCATTAGTGTAAAATAAATATTTGTTCATGTTTAAGCATTTCTTTGTACCACCACATATTCTTGCATATTCTAAACATGAATTGGTACAGGACGTGAGGTACAAAATATACAACTTTGTTTTAATGGGCAAATTGTAGACTGTAAGGGAAATGATAATAGAGGTTGAAAATGGTAGAGATTGGTATTACACCAGGGCTGTCATGTATGACTACTTGGGAGACATGCTATTAATAATGAATTTGTAGCTTCAGGAAAAGAGATCGGAAACAAGAAATGTAGTAGTGTATCCTGCTCATCACCCTAGCCCTTAGCAGTGGAAAGTCTGTAAATGGCTTTCTGCCAAATTCTTGGCCTCTCACCTTAGGCAAAGAATTGGCAAATGTCCTAAGAGAAAATAACAATAGAATGCCTGTCCACTTCTCTGAAACTCAGCCCTCACTGGACTATTGGCCCTATAAGTTCTATTTTCCTGACACACACAAATATTTGTCTGTGTTTGTGTGTATTGTGTGTGCACCCCCTTTCTTATTCGTTGGTGAAGCAGCAGTACACAAAAAGTTCATCCATCTTAGGAGAACTAGAAGCCCCAAAGGAAAAATATTTTATAATGTGGCAATCAATCAAATAAGTAACTAATATAAATTGAGACTTCAAAAGGATTTTTCCTATTCTTTTTCTAAAAGTAGTCTGTGAGCACAACCAAAACCACTTTGTGTCCACCAGTAACTTTTATTAAGACTTCCTCAAGTTTATTCTCCAAAAAGCCACCACTAAAAGGAACCAAGTTCCATGACATTGTATTGAGTCCATATTTTTAGCAGGATGTGTCTGAAATATCTACCTGTGTCCCAGATTCTAGTATGGTGATGAGAATGGATGCAAGCAATTGAAATTTATTAGTAGTAGAGGTTATGGTAGTATCTAGTGAAAATGGTTTTAAGTTCCTTAACTCAGAATGATACACAAAATTTCAAAGGTAATACAAAAGTATCAAATGGTAATTTCAAATCCGTAAGAGTAAATATGACACCTTAGGTTTGGTATTTGTGTATTGTAATAAGAAAAGTGATTACATATTTTTGGCAGATTGTTTATAATGCATACATGAGTGTGGAGGTGTGTGGTGGGTCAATGTGTGAATAAAATTAACTAGAAAATATTAATACATTTAACAAAATTTTAAGGTCTAATCAACAGACCAATCGTCACAATTACCAATTTAAAAAAATTTGTATGTGTGTGCTAAAATGATAAGTTAACCAGATATCCCAAAAAAAAGATCAATTGCATGGATTCAATCCCTCTCATGCAAATGAATCCTCTAGATACCATATTAACTATCATGAGATTCTGATTAGGAAAAGAGAAACATCCAATAAGACTGAGATGCATGGTGCATATATCATAATGACAGAATAATGAGTTCAGCAATGTTGGTCATGTGAAAGTATGTATCATTTCTAAAAAATACATTAAGTTTAAAACACTAAATATGTGTAAAAGTCATGAACTTGAACAGCGTCTGAATTAACAAATGAAATTAAAACTTGCTCAGTATTGGAAAACTTTGCAATAAAAATTTGTTCCTTGACATGACATGAATTAATTGGTTTACCTCCAGATTTTGCATGAAAGGGTATTATGAAATGATAGTTATCTTTTCATTAGACTGCTAGAACACGTAGGAGATTTAAAAAAATCAGATAAAATTATTACCACTCTAGAAATAGGATAATGTGAAAAATGATTGGGATATTTTATGTGTTCTAGTTCTATGATGGAGTTTTGCTGGTTTGTACTGATATGGAGGTATACTCAGCATGTCTTAAATATAAACACTACTCATGCTGTCTTCTCAGAACCTGATACTTACATTTAAAAAAAAAAAATAAAACAAAAAACAGGGAAAGAAAAATCAAATCACTGCAAAAATGTTATACATATACATATATAATATAGATTAAATATAAATTATATTAGGTATAGATTACAGTATACATTTTCAATATGTACAATCTTTTCCCTCTTGCAATAAAATTTTCTCCTAATGACTATGATCTTTTATAAGATATATCACTATCAGTTGCCATGTTTTTGATTCCAACTTTCTCCACCCCTCACTTTTTTCAACTTTACACTCGGCATAATGATTTAAATATTTAATTCATTCATTTTTCCCCAACTTAATAGTGTCAGATATCTCTATCCTGTTACCCACAGAATACAATCAAATGGAAAGTGTTGTAGTACTCACAAGAGAAGTTCAATTAGTCATTTTTGATTAGTTAGGGAACTAATTATTATTTTAAGGTCTGCATAAGTCAAATAAAACAAGAGAAAAATGGAGTAATGTGTTCTTTTTCTTTGCAACAATGTTACGAACAGTATTGAACTACCATCTGCCATAAAGTTTTCTATATATTTACATATAATGTAGATTTTGGATATCATACTCCAAAAATTTCTCTTTAGAAATGAACTTACCAATGCTTATCCATTTCTTTGAAGCCTTCATGAAGTGTTTCTTCTACTAAAATACCTTATATGGTATACCTCATAATTGTATTTTTCAACGTTTCAGTATGTGAACAGAGTAGTGATCCAGTAACATTAGATGTGTCAGAACAGTTTAAGATTTAGACATTTCCTTCTATGACATAGGCTATTTTCTTTTTAACCCCATAGAAAATAGCATCAGGGACTATGGGAATTTTTTGTGGCTTTATATTTTATGAAAAAAGAGTGTGTGCCAGTTTACATGGAGTACCAATTTAGAATGCTTTGTAGCACTATCTTTTCAAAAAAGTCTAACTTATAGTTTTTCCTTTATACTGAAGTGTTGCAGCTGCCACATTAAATCTCAGCCCTGAAACATGGTATTTCAATTTTCTTCACTACCAGAAAATATAATTTTACATCATGCAAAGTTTATGCAAATGTAATTCTCGAAAGTGTATCATTTCAATTTTCTGTCCACCTTTGTCATATTGTGGTTCTCATGTGTTGTTTTATTTTTTAGATATTGGAATTAATATTTTGAATTTCAGTTCTCTTAATCTGTGAGTATAGTTGACTACAAAATCTCAGCTAAAGTAAAATAGAATGCAAGAAAAATTAATGAGAAAAAATACTGTTATAGTGACCAATTCTCTTTAAGAAAGAAAGGTTAAGAGAATTATAAGAAATTCTGTTTATCATTGGTTGAAAACAGAGATGACCTAGTTTAAGAAAAGTGAAATTCAAGTTGCAAAGAAAAGAGTTATTGTCCAATGTCCCAATATGCTTGCTAAAATTAAAGTATGTTTAAGGGGTAAACATCCTCAAGCTGGGAGTAAATACTGTACTGGGAGTACTTATTGTGACCAAACTATTAAAGTCACCTTACATATTGACTTAAAAGAAAAAACTTCTCAACAAAAATGAGATAAATGGGAATGACTTAGAAAGAACATGAATTAATTATGTAACTTAAAAAAGGTCGATCTACAAGTATACGATGTGGAACTCTTGCTCCAGCAAAGTAAATCTATATTTACAATAGTTCCTTAATTGCAATTGTGATCTGACAAACTTTTTGTAATACATGAATGCTATTCAATATTGTTTTCAAATACTATACTTTGTGAACGTCATTGGGTATATCATGTCGGCATGTATAGTACATTTATAGGGAAATGTTTTAACCGATTTAATAAAAGCAAAAATAACATTTGAGGGTGGGAGAGATGGACGAGATTTTAGGCAAAGTAAGAAAACTTTTACGTTTTGGCACACACTTTCTTTTGATTACGTGTTCATTAGTCCATATTTTTCTATGAAATCATTGGGGGAAATTTTATCGAATGTGACACTATTTTGTGTATGTTTTTTAATGCACTTACAAAATAGAAAAACACTCAAATATATCTTGAATGTATAAATAAGTTATCTATTATAATTCACCAATTATAATATATTACACCATTATAAATAAGGAAACATTGAAATTTTTAAGCAACTACTTATCTTCCAAAGTGACTACACTATTTTACATTCCCACCAGCAATGATGAATTTTTGTAGTTTCGTATCTTCACCTGCAGTTGATACTTGTCAGTTTTTAATTTTTTATTTGTTTACTTTTATATGCATAAGTGCATACCTGTGTGTATATTTTAGCCTTTTTTATAGGTGTATGTATCTCATTATTTTAATTTTTAATTCTCCAATGACAAATAGTGTTGAACATATCATAGGCCATTTGCTATCTGTTTTGAATGAGGAGTTTGTTCAGATATTTTGCACATTTTTAAGTTTTGTTATAAATGTTTATGTAATTGAGCTGTGAAATTTCTTTGTATAATTTGGATAAAAGTTTTTTTATAAGATATGCTATACAAATACATTCTCTCAGTCTTCGATTTCTGTTTTTATTCACCCAGTAGTGTTTATCACAGAGCAGCAGTTTTTAATTTGAATAAAGTTCAATTCATTAGTTTTTTCTTTTATATATTATGCTTTTAGTGTTATATATAAAAACTCATCACCAAATCCAAGGTCACACAGATGTTTTTCATATTTTCTTTCAGAAATTTTAGGATTTTTAATTGTACATTTAGGTATATGTTCTTTTCTAGTTAATTTTGTGAAAGATTTAAGGTTTGGATCTGTTCATTTTTTGCATGTGGACATCCATTTGTTTGATCATTATTTATTGAATAGATGATGCATTCTCTATTGAAATGTCTTTGCATTCTTCTCAATTTTCTTTTTCTTTTTTTTCAGACTTTAGTTATTTAATTGAAAGAGAGAGAGAGTGTGTGTGTGTGCAAGCAGGGAGAAGGGAGGAGGGAGAAGAAGAGAATCCCAAGCAGACTCCATGCTGAGTGCAGAGCGCAACATGGGACTCTCTCTCACAACCTTGGGATGACCTAAAACAAAATCAAGAGTTGGATGCTTAACCGACTGAGCCACTGAGGTGACCCTCTTCTCAAATTTCAATTGACTACACTGGATTGGGTATTTTTATAATTGAACTGATTATATTCACTTCATATCTTCAAATTGCAGCATTTCTTTCTTTCCTTTTTTTTTTTTAAGATTTCATTTATTTATTTGACAGAGAGAGAGAGAGATCACAAATAGGCAGAGAGGCAGGCAGAGAGAGAGGGGGAAGCAGGCTCTCTGCTGAGTAGAGAGCCCAATGGAGCTTTATCCCACCACCCTGAGATCATGACCTGAGCCAAAAGCAGAGGCCTTAACCCACTGAGCTACCCAGGTGCCCCAAATTGCAACATTTCTAAGAACTCGATAATATTTACATCATTTTTCAGTATGGAAAATAAAACACAGGTCAATCCTACTCTTTAAATATGTTTATGCACTATTTTGGAATAAAATTCTGATAACTGACAGGAGTACCAGTAAATTTCTAATTAATAATTTATAAACCTCAATTATAACTCAAGAGTAAATATATTTTTACAAATAATAGAATAAAAGCAAGAATGTATTTTTTAGTTTTTTCTAGTTATTTGAAAATGTATTTCATTTATATCAATATTTTATTTATATGAAATAGGAAAAAAGCATAAATAAATATATAAGAATACTCGTGTAGGTCATCTACAACAAACACTAAGTATTTTGCATATTTTTACATATTTTACATCATTTATTTTTTTCTTTTTACCTCTTTGTAGTGATATCTATTGCAACCTTCATTTTAACCAAAGAAATCAGTGAAGCAAAGAGGTTAAGTAACTTTTCTAAATTCTAATAACATGTAATAAGTGTTGGTTTTCACTGTGCCTTCAAAATTCAATCTATGATTTACTTTGGAGTCCTGTCCTTTAAAGATTAGTGTAAAATAATATAAACTACATTGTTAATGTCTCTAACACACTTGCTTTCTAACATTCATTAATTATCAAAGTATAATATCCACTTTATAGATAGATCCTAATTTAATGGATTGAATTCATGTTTCAAGAATTATTTTAAGGAATATTTCTGGCTAAATTGAAAATAATTTTTGAATGCCTGGGTGGCTCAGTGGGTTAAAGCCTCTGCCTTCGGCTCAAGTCATGATCTCAGGGTCCTGGGATCGAATCTTGCATCGGGCTCTCTGCTCAGTGGAGAGTCTGCTTCCCCCCCTCTCTCTGCCTGCCTCTCTGCCTATTTGTAATCTCTCTCTGTGTCAAATAAATAAATAAAATCTTTAAAATGATAATAATAAAACAAAAGGAATTTTTAAAAATAATAATTTTTTCTTATGTTAATATTTGCCTTTGGTGATGAAATATACAAATGTGAAACATGTCAATCCTGACACTTCCTTTTTTTCACCTGGTATGTTTATTATGGGACTTCTTACTTTGAGCTTCTGCACAACAACTCTACTTTGTGAGTGTTATTAAAATTAGCTACTATAATCAGTATTTAAACCTAATTAACTGTGGTCCACAACCTTTTTTCTAAAGGTAAAGAGACCAATGAGTTTACTTCTCAACCCCACTGAATGTGTTCTTTCTTATATGACTTTAGCAGATTATGTTTTTCTCAGCAATTCCTTCGTCTTTATTCATATCATTTTTCTTTTTTTCCCCCATCATATCACTTTGGCCCTTTGACTTGCTTTGCCAGTGGAATGTGATAATGACTAATACTTTACCTGATCAGACATTTTCAATATACTAGCATGATTTTACTTGTCCTCTTGCATCTTTAAAGTAACTTTTTTAGATGCAAGGGCTTATCTCAAGGAATTGACTTTTTTGCCTGGGTCTCAAAAATGAATTATAAATGAAATAGTAAACATTGTTAACTCACAGATGCATGAGCAAGAAATAAATGTGTATCATTGAAAGTTACTGAAAATTTCTGATTGTTTATTACGCAACATGTACACAGATATCTGACTAAATCAAATACGGTGAATTATATACCTTTCTATGACTAATAGATGAAGTGAGAGAATCAATGTCAGCGCTTCTATTTAAATTAGTGCAAGGGTGCCTGGCTGGCTCAGCTGGTAAGCATGCAAATCTTGATCCCTGGGTTGTGAGTTCAAGCCCCACATTGGGTGTAGAGATTACTTAAAAATAAAATCTTAAAAAAAAGTGCATTAGCCAATGTTCTGCAGAGAAACAGAACCAATAGGATACATATTTATATAGAGATAGATTCATTTTAAGGAATTGCTCATGGGATTATTGAGTTTGACAGGTACAAAATCTGCTGGAGACCTAAGGAAGAAACAATAATGTAATTCAAGCCTAAAGGTCACATGCTGACAGAATTCCTTTTTGCTCAGGGGAAATTAGTTTTTGATCTCTTAAGGCCTTCAACTTTTGTTGATTTCTATGAGACCTAACCACATTATGGAGGGCAATCTGTTTTACTCAAGGTCCATGAATTTACTATTAATCTTGTTGAAAAAAAACCCCTCACAGAAACTTTCAGAACAATGTCTGAACAAACATTTGGGCACAGTGTATCAGCCAAATTTACAAATGAAATTATCATATCGGTAAATCTGAATCATGTTCTTATATATAGATGTAAATAAATGTTTAATATTTTATAATTGTCTTCATATTGAGAACCAGTCTTGAAATCTATTAAAACAAAAAGAAGAAAGAAAAAATAATACTGCATTAGCCAAATGTAGACAGCAGCTGGGTTTTGTATGACTTTACAGTTTCAATTGAGTGTTTTCAGAATCATTGTCAATACATAAAATCAAGAAATTTTTAGGTAGATATCTGGATAACTTGTTTTTCTTGAAAACCCAGATCTGTTGCACATGGCAGCAATTGACTCCCTGCCTTATATTGCCATTCCCTGCTCCATTTGCCATGTTCCCTACTGCTCCTTGTTAACATTAGGTCAGTAACGGTCGCCTTTATTACCTTAATTGTACTTTTCTTATACTCTGATTTAGGTTAAATTATTATTTCATGGAGGTATTTCAAACCCTTACATTATTTAAGAAACATAAAATCTTAAAGATATTAGAATAAATTCATTTTGGAAGAAAAGAAGTGTATAAGTTCTTATTAGATTTGTTGTCATATTTTCTGAGACCAAAGAAGGCTCTTTTAATTTTGAAAAATTTCTCTGAACTACTTGAAATATTGTCATTTATAACACTCTTGCTGAATACCAACAGTCTTTCAGTTCCTGAATTGAACCCTTAATAGCAGTCAGTATCACCTGAAATGATAAATTAAAAATAGAACATCAAGCTGCTCCTTAACGTCAAGGCTCATTTAATATAACTGATCACTATGAAAGCAAACAATGAACAATTAAAAAGAGATCCTGTCCATATAATGTATATCAAGTATTTTAATCGTCTTCATTAGGGATGCATGAAAAAGCCAAAATGTGTTTTGGTTGTGGAAAGTAATGATCCAAGATAAAAATATATCAACATGGGAGAAAAATAGCACATAAAACCATTTCTGATTTGTCACCTGGAATTAGAAGCACCTTTCCACGACATAATATTGTCAAACCTTTGATTCAGTTATTAAATGTGCAGATGATTAAAGTACAAGCTGGTCAAAGAAATCCAATTAACATTGCAGATTATTCTCAGAAGTGAGCTAGTACTTTATTCATATTGTGAGCAACTTAAAATGCTTCACACCAAGGTAAGTCCTGATGTAAAAGGAAATTGCAGACAGTAGGCATTGTAATACAAAGTATGCCTGTTGAAACTGTATGTTCCATAAAAACTTTAAAAAATGGAATTGTTGAATCATTGTATTGTACACCTGAAACTAATATAACAATGTATGTTTATCAACTGGAATTAAAATAAAAACTAAAACAGGGGCACCTGGGTGGCTCAGTCGTTAAGTGGCTACCTTCGGCTCAGGTCATGATCCCGGAGTCCTGGTATCGAGCCCCGCATCGGGCTCCCTGCTCTGTGGGAAGCCTGCTTCTCCCACTACCATTCCCTCTGCTTGTGTTCCCTCTCTCGTTGTGTTTCTCTCTGTCAAATAAATAAAATCTTAAAAAAAAAAATTAAAAATAAATAAAAACTAAAACAACAACAACAAAAACTATATATTTCAAAAGCAGACAATTTTAATGGTGGATTTTTCAACTTGCATGTTGTTGATATTTGGGTTCAGATAAATTCTTTGTTGATTTGTTTTTAGTACTGAGCTGCCCTATTCATTGTAAGAGGTTTAGTTACACCACTGGCTTTAACCCATTACATGCCAGTAGCAGTCCTCTAGTTGTGACAAAGATAACTTCAGATATTGTCAATATTCCCTGTAGGGCAACATCATCTCTAGTTGAGAAATATAATTTAATGTTACATCTTCTTAAATATTAAGATACATATCCTGTGAGTATTCAAAAATATCAGGAAATATAAACATGCACAATAATCATTTATCTAAAGGAAATGAGGGCTTAAAAATCATTTACTTAAAATTTAAAACCTTAGAATTGAATCGCAAGGGCCATTATCAAGATAATTAATATAGACATCACATAGTTACCATTTTCATTTTTATTTTTCCTCTTTTCTTTCTTTCTCTCTCTCTTCTTTCCTTCCTTCCTTCCTTCCTTCCTTCCTTCCTTCCTTCCTTCCTTCCTCCCTCCCTCCCTTCCTTCCTTCCTTCCTTCCTTCCTTCCTTCCTTCCTTCCTTCCTTCCTTCCTTTCTTCCTTCTCTTCTTCTCTTCCGCCTTCTTCCTCTCTTCTGCCTTCATTGTCGTCCTCTACTCCTCCTCCTTCTCCTTCTTCTTCTTCTCCTTCTTTTGTGTGTGGTGAGGACACTTAAGAGCTACCCTCTCAGGAAATTAAAAGTATGCAGACGTGGTTGTTAACTATAATCACTATGCCCTATTTACATCTCCAGAAATTATTCATCATAATCATTTGTAATTGAGACTTTCTATCTTTTGATCAATATCTCTCTATTCGCTCATCCCTCCAGTCCCTGGTAACCACCATTCTACCCTCTGCTTCTATGAGACCACTTTAGATTCCACATATGCAAATGATCATTCACTCTTTGTCTTTTTGTGTCTGGCTTATTTCACTTAGCATAATGTCCTCCAGGTTTATCAATATTGTCATAAATGGTAGGTCTTCCTTCTTTATAATGAAATACATATGTTTCATTATAGATCATGTTTTCTTTATACAGTAATCCATCAGCAGACATTTTTGTTTTTTCAATGTCTTGGTTATTGTGAATAATGTTGCAATAAACAGGGGATTACAGATATCTCTTCAAGATCCTGATTTTATTTCTTTAGAATATACACCTGTAAATGGAATTTTGGAGTATATGACAGTTCTGTTTTTAATTATTAGGGAAATCTCCATACCATTTTCCATAATGGCTGCATTAATTTACATTCCTACCAACAATGTATAAAGATTCTCTTTTCTCCCCATCCTCTTCAGCACTTATTATCTCTTATTTTTTTTATAATAGTCATATTGACAGATGTAAGGTGGTATCATTGTAATTTTTATTTTCATTAATGATTAGTGAGCTTGAGTGTTTTCATATATGTGGTTGTCATTTGTATATCTTCTTTTAAGAAATATTCAGGTTTTTTACCAATTTTTAAATTGGATTATATTTATGTGTTTATTTATTTATTTTAACTTATTTTTACTATTGGGTTTTGTGAGTTCCTTGTGTATTTTGGATATTAACCCCTCATCAGACATATTCTCCCATTCCATAGGCTTTCACTCTGTTGATTGTTCTCTTTGTTATATGGAAGATTTTCAGTTTGATGAAGTCCCACTTGTCTCATTCTGCTTTTGTTTCCTGTGTTTTTGTGTTATACCCCAAAATTATTGCCAGTACCAATGGTGTTGGAAGCCATTTCCCTATGTTGTCTTCTAGTAGTTTCATAGTTTCAAGTCTTAAGTTTAACCATTTTTAAGTTGATTTTTGCATCTGTTATAAGGGTTAAAATTCATTCTTTTGCTTGTGGATATCCAATTTTCCCAGCACCATTTGTTGGACAGATGTGCTTTACCTACTTGTATTCTTGGCACCCTTGTCAATTGTCAGTTGACTATATTTGCAGGCATTTATTTCTGGCCTTTTTTTCTATTTCATTTGTCCTTAAGTGTTTTTTTATGCTAATACCATACTGTTTTAACTACTATAGCCTTGTAATATATATTTTAATTTAAAAATGTGATGCCTCCAACATTGTTCTTGCTCAAGATTGTTTTGGCTATTCAGAGATTTTTGTGGTTTCATAAAGATTTTAGAATTTTTTTTATGTTTCTGTAAGAAATGCAATTGAGATATTTATAGACTCTTTATTGAATATGTACCACACTTGGAGTAGACTGGACATTTTAAAAATATATTAAATCTTCCAATCAAACACAAGACACCTTCTCGGGGCGCCTGGGTGGCGCAGTCGTTGAGTGCCTGCCTTCGGCCTAGGTCATGATCCCGGAGTCCTGGGATAGAGCCCCGCATCGGGCTCCTTGCTCAGCAGGAAGCCTGCTTCTCCCGCTACCATTCCCTCTGCTTGTGTTCCCTCTCTCGCTGTGTTTCTCGCTGTCAAATAAATAAAATCTTTTAAAAAAAAAACAAAACAAGACACCTTCTCATTTATTTGTTTCTTTATTAATTTCTTCTATAAACGTTTCATAGTTTTTAGTCTACAAGTCTTTTGTACCTTAGATAACTTTATCTTAAATATTTTCTTTTTGATGCTATGTAAATATATTGTTTTCCTCTTTCCTTTTCAGATAGCATATTGTTAGTGTATAGAAAGCAACTCATTTTTGTATGTTGATTTTGTACTCTGCAACTTTACTGAATTTTATTACTGCTAACAGTGTTTTGCATTTGATAAGATGAAGCTGAGATTATTGATTAAGGGAAAAGACCACCTTACAAAGTTTTGGATGTGGCTACATGTTTCAGGGGAAAAGGAGTTCAGAATTTATTAAGAAATGCAAGTTTGGTTTAAAGCAGTATTTAAATGTAAGGGCTTGGTAACGACTGAGTCAGAATCATATATAGTAGTCCAGAATTGCTGGAAACAGATGGGAGAGAATTTTGAGAAAAGTATTCAAATAATCTTAGTGAGTAAATTGTTTATTGAAGCTTTCCAACAAAGGGTTCATGTTCTTGATTATTAATTGAATTATAGTTTCCTTCAAGTTTGTTCGGTGCATCTGCTGCATTTGTTAAATGAATTCCTAAGTAAACAGATTCTAAATATAACTATGCTGAATAAAAGAAAATCTATAGTAATGTACAAATAAAGAAAAATCTCTGGATTTTTCCAGAGTATCTATAATGAACCATGCAAACATTAGTGGGGCAGAGCAGTCTTGAAAGAGTCAAGAAGTACTAATAATAACAGTAGAATAGCAAACTTATGTTAATGTGAACATTAAGGTGTGATTTAGAATCTTAGCGTCCAGTCTAAGTATGGGAGTACACAGTTTTGAGGCGTTAGTTCTCAATGGTCTAATCTAGTTCATAGTGTCATGTGCTTTACCTAATTAATGAAGAGTTACACAGTTCACTGCATTATTAGTTTTTTAAACAGTCTGTCTCTTCTCTGTGCTTTTAATTCCCCTGGGTTTTTTCTCTACATTCTCAGAATAGTTTTATTTAACACTAAACTGTGTCTATTTTCCAAATTAACATATGTAGCCTATTGCATAAAAGCAATTTGAATTTTTACAATATGGTTAAATATTCTTAGATGAACAGAACACAACAAAATTCCAGTTATAAAGCAGTTATCCATTTATTCTTGGTAACATATCAAAATGTTTTATTTTATACTTTTTGAACAGTTTCTCAATACACATTTGTTTATCAATGAGTTCATGTCATATTTATATAAAGTGAATTTAAGAGTTGCAATAGTTATGAAATTGAGGCAAACATTTAAGAAAAAAGGACTTTAAAATTTATATATTTGTTTCCTATTTTGTTATTTATGTATCTGGAAAAACAAGATTTTACCAATACTGCCTTTGCTCTTATTTCCATATCCTTCTTCATAGGTTGTAGAAAATTTAAATTCTTTGACATTTTGGAAGAGGAAGAGTTGAATCAACTGTGAAATGTTTTCACTATCCTTGATTGTTAATTGAATTATAGTTTCCTTCAAGTTTGTTGGTGCATCTGATGCATTTGTTAAATGAACTCCTAAATAAACAGATTCTAAATATAACTATGCTGAATTAAAAAAAAAAACTATAGTAATGCACAAATATAGAAAAATCTCTGGATACACACACACTCACATACATGCACACTACTCTATTTGGCATGTGATGCTTTTTTTTTAAAGCTTTTATTTATTTACTTGTCAGAGAGAAAGAGAGAGAGAGAGAGCACAAGCAGGCAGAGTAGCAGGCAGAGGCAGAGAGAGAAGCAGGCTCCCCTCTGATCAAGGAGCCCAATGAGGGACTCAATCCCAGCACCCTGGGACCATGACTGAAGGCAGTGGCTCAAACATCTGAGCCACCCGAGGGTCCCATCATGTGATCCTCTTTTATACATTTTCCACTAAGAAACAGCAGTAGAGGTGTTTATATGAAGTATTAATTTTCCATTCATCTCAAAATGATTATAACTAACCAATATAATCCTACCAAAACCTACAGAACACCCTAGAGTTGTTAGGGCAATGTCATGTATTAAAACTATTCTTGTAATTTCTCAAAACAATACCTCCAAAATTTTAAATCTATTGTTACTAGTTATTTTAATCATGAAAAAATATTATTTTGATTTTGGGGACAATATTCAAACCTTGTTTAGAAGTCTGTAAAGGAAGATGAATAATCAAGCTGAAGAGTAATATTTTGTTTAAAAAGCATAAAATATTTCTAAAAACAATTGTAGAAGGTAAGTTACAAAATTATCTTGAACAGAGTAACATTATTTAAATAAGCATATATACTTTTGAAGTGAACACCTTAAGGAATACTGACTGAACTTTGAGCTATGTAATTTCTACTGGACAGCTCCTTTATATTATTATAAAGATTATTTTAATATTTTGCATATGAATTATAATGGTTTTCTTGCCACATTTCTCCATTCCTTACTTCAGAAAAGTGCATTTGTCAAGGGAATAGAAATAAAGGTCAGAATTTTAAAAAATTGTTGCTTTGCAGCTAAGAAGTATAAACTAATAGAAAAAATTACCTTTTTAAAAAATTTTTTTAGAAATTCACTGATAAATAGCTGTTATTTGTTCAAATACAAAGTTAACTCATAAAGCATTTTATGCGTAGGAATTTTGACCAGAATGAGTAGTCAGACCACTCAGAAAGGATGATCCTGGTCTAGGACACACGTAGGAGTTATGTCAGTCTGGTATTGAAGTCACAGAGCCACAATTAACTACATGTGTTAGGGCTGGAGAAATGCTTAACGTCTCTGAACTTCACAGCAAATAAAATGCAATTCCCTCTAAGTGTATAGTAACGTGAAATGCACGTTTTTCCCACTTCATGAAAATCTTTTCAAACATTTCTCTCTTCACTCTTGTACAGTTTGCACTTTTTACAAAACAAACTTCCAAATCTCTGCTTTTCAGTATTTGGCCTGTCTTGAGTCTTATTATTCATGCTGTTGTTTCTCTGACATTAGACTGTTCTATCTTTGAGACACTTCAGAACGCTACTTTCCCTGTGAGAATCAACTGTATATATTAGTAGGAGGAGATGAACAGTGGAAAGCACTACTGTCATGGTAACAAGCACTTTACCCATTAGGATGCTACTTGTTTTTGTTTTTATTTGTCTACATTTTTTTACCCTTTCCTACCATATCAAAACCTATTTTTCTCCCCAAAATGACAGTTCCTTAGTTGAAGGATTACCAATATTCAGTTTCACAAATTTATGCGATTATAATGCAGAATCTATTTACTTCCCAGTAATTGGAGTATAGCCATCACTGTGGGAATAAAAACAAGGCTTACAGTTCAGAGTAGAGAAAAAAATCATATCATACAGCTTGTGCCAACAGGGTAGAACTCTACTTGGCCTCTGTGACACTGAGCATCAATGTAGAATTTTAATGATAGTTTGTCTTTTGCAACAAGAACGCATGTTTTAAACACTTTCATGTAGAATTAATTCTGAAACTAAATTAAGGTTCTCACCTTATGATTTATGTTGATATACTAATGTTTTATGCTGGAAAAAAAGCCACCTAGAGGTAATGCCATATAGGTATGTATCTATGTACATATGCAGTAACATATGCCTAGTTACTGGCACCACAGGTACCATTTAAATCAATTCTATTTCCTTCGGCAACGTTTCTTGTTATTATTTATGACAACAAACAACACTAATGATGTATGCTGTCTAACCTATTTTATCTTTTTAGAAGCCCATACTCCTTGTTTTGTGGTAAGGAATGTATCTATGCTTGTTAATACCACTACCACTGTTCCAGAACAGACAGTCTCAAATAGGAATCATTTTTCTTAGAGATGAACAGTTACTTATAACTTATATCTTCAAATAAAGAAGACATTCTGGTTTATCGTGAAAGCTATATTTAAACAAAGACCAGCATTTTTGTGCTAGCCCTTTATCTAAAAATATAACATCCAAAATTAATACAGATAACAAAACAAACTCTAATTGCCTACTTAAAAATTTTTCCTTAAGACTGTTTCCTAAAGATAAGGTAGTTATTAGTCCCTACACATTTTACCTACCAACTCTGACATCACTGTTTTACTTAAAATGTTTGTACAGCTATATATTGATTTCTACTTCTTCAGCTTCTGAGGCAATTCAGTTTGGTATGTCTAAATATGTAAACTATTACAGTCAACTACTCACTTAGGTCCAGCAAAGCCTCTGCCTTCAGCTCAGGTCATGATCTCAGGGTCCTGGGATCAAGCCCCGCATCGGGCTTTCTGCTCAGCAGGGAGCCTGCTTCTCTCTCTCTCTCTGCCTGCCTCTCTGTCTACTTGTGATCTCTCTCTCTGTCAAATAAATAAATAAAATCTTTAAAAAAAAAATAATAAGTTGCTTCACAAAAATACCATTCTTAAAAAAAAATATATCATTCTTTTCACATTGATCATTTTTGTTATCTTGGCTGAAAATTCTTTACTACATAAAATATTCCAGGGGAAGAGATATGATAATTTTTAGAAGGAATTAAAATCAACATACTCTGAATTATTATACATGTAAATGAATATTTACTGTATCATTGTATTCAAATGTATGTATATTACATACACAAGTTGGTTTCCAAATTGTAATAATTATCATTGTTTCAAATGTAATGAAGTTGAAAATTAAAGTTTAAAGAGAAAGGAAATATCTCAAATGCTTATTTTGATTAACTGAATGATAGCTTTGTGTATATGGAATCAAAACAATGACTAATTTAATAAATTAACTCAAACAGTCACTTGATAGGGTAAAATTCATATGAAGCAATTGCTTATCATCATGTAGCTGTGCTAATTTGCCAGATTATTTAACTGTGTAGGATTTACAGAAATAGAGTCACAACAGATTTATCTATAATCAAAAACATGTGTATATTTCAATTGTTTTCAGAGTATGACTTCATATAATTACATTTGGATATTACACAATAGTGAACTTTACATTACATCTGAAAACTATCTCATGCTTTTTTTCAAGTTAATTCAAATGATGATCTATAACTCAAATTAGTTATTCTTTTTAACAATAGTCACTAAATATATTTCAAATAAATAAATGCCAAATACTAGTTAGCACGATCAGTTGATTTCTCTTATCTCTCATAATTCAGTCTTGCCCTTTGTCACATTCTACAAATTAAACCATAATAATAGTGTGTGTGTGTGTGTGTGTGTGTGTGTGTGTGTATATTTAAGGTTTTACTTATTTATTTGACAGAGAGATAGAGAGCACAAGTAGGCAGAGCAGCAAGCAGAGGGAGAGGAAGAAGAAGGCTCCAGCAGGGAGCCTGATGTGGGGCTCAAGCCCAGGATCCTGGGATCATGACCCTAGCTGAAGGCAGTCACCTAACTGACTGAGCCACCCAGGTGCCCCAATAGTGTATATTTGAACTGTGATAGTCTTTCTGTCAGATTAAAAATTTAATTTTATACAATTATAATGTATCTGTGTTATTTGTACATGTAAATAAAAGTACCCCAAAACACAACAACAAAACAGTGAATATAAAACTCGGTGAATAATTCTTATTTTTTTAAGTGAACAAAAAATTGTGTATATATATATATAAAGAGTTAAATTTCATCTTCAACATATTTTGTTACTATGATTGTGATTGGTTGTCTAATAATATTGACCTCTTAAATTATGTAAAATATGTAGAGACTCCTGAGCTCAATTCTACCTTTATGGGCAATTATACTGCAGTGATAAAATTGACCTATCTATATGTTCTGTTTTCCAAATGTGCTAATTCTCTAGCAAATAGGTATCATTATTGCTCATTATAATTCCTTAACTCTACACAATATACTATTAGAATTGGAAGAGAAGTTACTGTACTTAGAGAGAAACAACTCATCCTAATTTATTTTATGAGACTAATAAAATCTTGATATCAAAGTCAGACAAAAATACTACAAGAAAAGGCAACTACAAACCCAAATATCTGTAAATAAAAGAATACATATGCAAATTGGTAGATATAAAATAAAATATTAGCAAATCAAGTCTAGCAATATATAACAGAGACAAATCATGACCAACTTGGGTATACCCTAGAATTTAATTATGTGTTAAGGCTTAAAAAGCAGTTTATACAATCTCCCAAATATACAGATTAAAAACACACGCTCATCTTGATAAACACACAAAAAGTAATTAACACAATTAAAGATAACATCTAATGAAGTGCTGACAATATTCGGCAAACTGGAAATAGAACATGGAAGGGTACATTTGTGGATACAAGGTACCCTTTTAAAAATACCACTACATTTATATTAAAAGTTCAAAATCAGAAAGGTTAAGTGTTCATTCTCACCATTTTTATTCATTATTACACTACTGCACATAGACAGATGAGTGTATTTTGTTGAGGATGTGGGCCATGAGAAACTCATTCATCACAGATGGGGATATAAATTGGTACCTTTATTTTGAAAAAAAATTTCAAAGAAATATTTTTCTGGGATTGAGAATCTGATTTTAAAATATATTAGGCAATTGAAAGAGCTAAGAATAGTTAAGGGCCACCCGAAGATAAAAAAAAAATAAAAAAGGATCTATTTTTAGCATATTTCCTGTCAGAGTATGATTTTTCACAAAAGTGCCACGGTAATTCAAAGGGAAAATGATAACCAGTACAGTATGGCTAGAACATACATTAATGAGACAGAATACAGACTCTAGGAACAGACCCACTGACATAAGTAGCAATGACATGAAGATAAATCAGGACAGGACAATATGGACAGGATAGACTTTACAATAAGTGACACTAGTATATCAGAGTAATCACATTAAAAAAGGAAAGTAAAACAAGTTGTTGTTTTATTTTTTACTTTATCCCCAAACAAAAAATAAATTTCACTTTGAATAACTAAACAAGAAATAACAGATACAAATCTTTGATAATATAATATTGGATGATATCTTCCATAGATTAATAAGAGAAAAAATATTCAGATAAGACTGAAAAGACAGTCTTCTCATAATGGAAGAGTTCAAGAATGCAATCCAAGCACATGAGTACCTTTGAAGCCTCTGTTTCTTTCACACCCACCAACATTAAATTGACCAAAACAAATAATCTGGTCAAGCCCAAAGTCAAGAGGTGATGAAATGCAATCTTCTATCATGAGTCCATGGCAAGTGTTTAGATGTATAATACTGTGGAGTGAAAAATTAGGATCAATGATTCAGTCAACCACATCTGGAACACAAGGCAGAAAGAAAACATTGGCACTCATGTATTTCTAACCACATATTGTACTTTTGCAAGAATGAATTTTTCATTAATTAAAAAAAAATCAGTATACCACATTTGACAAATCAGTGCATTTACTAAACAATGAGCTGGGAAGCACAACTCTAAGCATTCCTTAACACAAGCATAAAATATCTCTCCAGTAGAACAAAACAAGATTAGACACTGCAAAGTTAGTTTGAAAACTTCAGAGAACAAATTTATCCAAATTGGACAAGGACACATTTCAAGACTTAAGGGGAAAAAAATCAAGTATTGTATAGTATTTCCCAACTTATATATAAATATTCTCTTTACAGTTCCTAAAAACGTAAATGTATTATTTTTTAGGTGTAACTCAGCATCATTCACATGTCATAGTTTGTTTTACAGGAATATTTTTCTAGTTAAATAATCACAATTTCATGATTCAGTGTCTCACCTTGTGCTTTCAATCATATCATTTTTTCCAAGTTAATCTGCAAAAGGTCCCTGGGGAATTGCACAAAACGTGGACCACTTCATGAATTTGCATGTCCTCCTTGTGCAGGGGCCATGCTACTCTTCTCCAATTTTAGGATATGTGCTGCTGAAGGGAACACATAAATGTGCTATTTTGACATGTGTAGTTTTAGCAATAATTATCGTATTTCAGCTCTGATATTTAAAAAAGTAATTTTCACTAAAACTACATACATAAGAATATACTTATGTATGGTATTAACGCCTTCTTTACAAAATACAATTCTAATCTGTCTTCCGTTTACTCATGAAAATCCGCAGTCATGAAAATTTACTGTGCTTTGAAGCAAAATGATCTGGCAAGATGCTTCGTATGTATATTTTGGATGAATATAGGTAAAATATTCAAGTGATCTTAATATGAACTTAAATTAATTATAACAATTGTCTATAGTTATAAGAAACTTTGAAATGAAATGAGCAAATAAATTGTGCAGATGGGAAAATTGAATTGATTGTCTATGTTACCTAACCACCTTACCCTTTTGTGCAGAAATTCAGAACACCACATTAGCTATATAAAACAAACTTTAGGTTAAATATTTTATACAATTTTATTTTTTTCCCAAATATGTTTATTTTATTTTTCAGTGTTACAAGATTAATTGTTCATGCACCACAGCCAGTGCTCCAAGCAATACGTGCCCTCCTCAATACCCACCACCAGGCTCACCCAACCCCCTACCCCCTCCCCTCCAAAACCCTCAGTTTGTTGCTCAGAGTCCACCATCTCTCATGGTTCATTGCCCCCTTTGAAGTCCCCCCATTCACCCTTTCCTTCCTTCTCACAATGCCCTCCATGTTTTTCCTTATGCTTCACATGTATTTTGTATTGTATTGTATTTTATACAATTTTAATCAACAACCACTGAGATTTCAATGACAGCAAGAGATACAAGTAACTGTGCTTTTATGAGATGCCTTAAATTATAAAGAATTATAAAGGAATTGTAGATCTCAAATATTTTTTCTAATGATTATAGGGTTGTACAATGTTGAGGCTTGTTTGGAGTATCTTTTTTATTTTATTTTATTTTATTTATTTATTTGACAGAGAGATCAAAAATAAGCAGAGAGGCAGGCAGAGAGAAAAGAGGAAGCAGGCTTCCCGCTGAGCAGAGAGCCCAATGCGAGGCTCGATCTCAGGAGCCACCCAGGCGTCCCATTGGAGTATTTTTTTAAAAAAGATTGATTATAAGAGTGGACTAATATGAGAACCTCAAATAGAACAAACTAAATTAAATCTCAGACAATTTTTTAAAGCTAGAAAAATTATCAGTGGTACCTATACTAATATTGTCTTTATATTTATGAAACCTCTGTAAAAAATGTGACTTTAACAATACGCATCTTTTGGGTGCCTGGGTGGCTCAGTGGGTTAAAGCCTTTGTCTTCGGCTCAGGTCATGATCTCAGCATCCTGGGATCAGGTCCCGTATGGGGCTATCTGCTCGGCGGGAAGCCTGCTTCCTCCCTCTCTCTGCTTGCCTCTCTGCCTACTTGTGATTTCTCTCTCTGTCAAATAAATAAATAAAAATCTTAGAAAAAAATGTATCTTTTAATCCATATTTTAAAAAGTAGATTGTATTATTATTATGACTTTTTGTTGTTTATACCATAACTACTGCCTTCATGTGTGAAGGCAAAAATGACTGTCTGTGAAAACATATGGGCTGAACATTTACACACATACACAAAATAAGCATATACATATTTACACAAATATATATATACAGCAGAAAAGAAAAGAGGAAATATATTTCATTTTGCACATTTTTTCTGAGATTTAAAGACAACAGCACTGCAGAGATATAATTTTTTTAATTAATAGTATGCTCCACAGAGTAGAATGAATCAAAAGGTCAGTATTTTCAATTTTATTAGCCAAAATACAAAATGAAATCTAGAATTAAATAGCTGAAAAATAAAAAGTGATAAGACTGTTTGAAAAATACATTTATCAGAAAAAAATTAACATTATCACTTGAAAAACATGTAGGCATAATAAATTAATTAAATATATAAATATACACCTGGTAAAATTATTTTTAGATGTCTATTTTTAGAGTAGTATAATGTATATAGAAATGTTTTAAGCCAATTTTAATGTATTTATTCCTTTCTATTAAGATCATTTTTTGAAAAGTTTCAGATTCATAGCAAAATTGAGGGGTAAGGGGTGCTGGGTGGCTCAGTTGGTTAAAGGACTGCCTTCAGCTCAGGTCATGATCCTGGAGTACAGGGATCAAGTCCTGCATTGGGCTCCCTGCTCAGCGGGGACCCTGCTTCTCCCTCTGACCTTTCCCCTCTCATTCTCTCTCTCTCTCTCCAATAAATAATTATATATAAATATATATAAATATATTTATATTGTTGCAGAGATTTCCCAAATACCTCCTGCCTTCACACAAACCTTGCCTTCTCCATTATTAACATTCCCCACCAGAATGGTACATTTCTTAGAGCTGATGAACCTAAATTGACACACCATAACCACTCGAAGTCCAAAGTTTACATTAAAATTCACTTTTGGGGGCGCCTGGGTAGCTCAGTGGGTTAAGCCTCTGCCTTCCGCTCAGGACATGATCTTGGAGTCCTGGGATCGAGCCCCGCATCGGGCTCTCTGCTCAGCAGGGAGCCTGCTTCCTCCTCTCTCTCTGCCTGCTTCTCTGCCTACTTGTGATCTCTCTCTGTCAAAAAAATAAATAAAATCTTTAAAAATAAAATAAAATAAAATTCATTTTTGGTTTTAACATTCCATGGAATGCTAAATTATGTATTGATAAATATATAATATGTACCCATCATTACAGTACCATACAGTATATTTTTACTGTACCAAATATTCTTTGTGCTCTACCTCTTCATCCCTCCACTCCCCCCAACCCAACCTGACAAGCCCTAGTATTTTATTCTCTCCACAGTTTTGCCTTTTCCAGGATGTCATGTAGTTGGAATCACACAGCATGTAGTTTTTCCAGATTGATTACTTTCACTTTGTAATGGGCGATTAGGGTTCTTCCATGACTTTTCTTGGACAGAGAGCTCATTTCTTTTAGCATTGAATAGTATTCTATTGTCTAGATGCACCACTGTTTATTATCTATTCACCCACTGAAAGACATATTGGTTGCTTTTCATTTGGCAATTATGAATAAAGAGGCTATAAGCATCCCTGTGCAGATTTCTCTGTGGATGTAAGCTTTCAACTCCTTTGAATAAACTCCAAACCTCCTTCTAACAACCATATGAGTGAACTTTGAAACAGATCTTTTGAAGACTTCCAATAACCATTTGAGTCTGAAAGCGGATTTAACCCCAATCTTTGAGGTGTCTGCATGTCCAGCTAACAAACTGATGTAGAGATTTTGATCCAGAACCACCTTAAAAAAAATAATTATTTGCTCATCTCCTACAGATACCATGGAAGGAAAAAGTTTATCATTTTAAACATTAAGCTTAGATTACTTTGTTACATAGCAATAACTAATGTGTGTGATATTTTAAAAAATTTAGTTGACACATATTTCTTGAACACCTATTGAATGGCAGATATTGTTCAAAGTACTACAGATTCATTTGTCAAGAAAAAATAAGAAACTATTTTCATTGTGCTGGTTTTCTTTTTTTTTTTTCATGATTAGGATTTCTTGCCTAGTTTTAATTTTCCTTTGAATAAAATTTTCACTATATACCTTAGTGATTGAAAGCAATTATTAAGTGTTTAATGTGAGTCAGATTTTGCATTAAACTCATTTCTTCATCATAACAATATTTTGAGATAGAAATTTGTGCCAATTACTAGACCATTATTGCATATAAATAGCAAATCCACCCTTCTATACTCTGTGATTCCAGGGATAGGCTATGCAAGCTTGTTTAAACTCTAACAGCTGATTCCCTATGAAATTTTGCCAGTATGGAGCACTTTAGAGAAACTAGAAGGTAGGAGGGAATAAGAAGGCTTCTTCCTGTTTTCTCAGAATTCTACTAAACGTTGCCTTAGCAATACTCCACATTAGTAGAGAAAGTTGATTCTACTCTCCAGCTTTGCTTGTTACTCCCAGAAACAGCCTTATTTTTACTCTTTAGAACTTCCAAAATCAGAAACACATCCACAAAGGTCTAGGTTTTTTACTCACAAGACCCTTCTCCAAATGTGTAGGCTCATAACTCCAACTCATGCTTTGTTTTTTTGTTTTTTTGTTTGTTTTTGTTTTTTTCTCTAGTTTGATCATGACTTTTTAAAAAGATTTTATTTATTTATTTGACAGAGAGGAGAGAGATCACAAGTAGGCAGAGAGGCAGGCAGAGGGAGAGGCGGAAGCAGGCTCCCTGCTGAGCAGAGAGCTGGATGTGGGTCTCAATCCCAGGACCCTGAGATCATGACCTGAGCTGAAGGCAGAGGCTTTAACCCACTGAGCCATTCAGGCGCCCCTGATCATGATTCTTTCTAGGAGTTACTATTTCCATGTTATTTCAATGTTCAATATTCAATATTTTTTTCAGTTATCCCAAATTTGAAAACAATTCTTAACATTAAATTCTCTCTTAAAATGCCTAGTGTGGCTTCTGTTTTATAAGTGGACCCCAAATATAATATTTTGTTTTTTCTCGTATTGCTCAAGGTCATAGAATTTCTGAGTAGAAGTGCTGAGTTGAAACTCAAGTTCTGTGGCCAAAGAGCTTTGCATTTAATAAGTAATCTCTTTTGTTATGAGTTGTTATATATAGTCTTCTCAAAATTATTACTTTTAAATAGTCTCGATTTTAAAAAAATAATAATCTGCTTTAGATCTGAGATAAGTCAGATTTAGAAGAAGCAAAAATTTTACCCAATATAATGTATTACTAATGATTTTGAGGATACGAGCATTTGTAAAGTAGAAGTAAAATTGAAATAAGTCAGTAACAGCCAACTTAGCTTCCCCCCATTCCTTTCTTGCCCCATTAGTATGAGATGTGGACTAGCATTTACATGTGAGGTTAACAAATGATACTTTACACACAAGGGAAATATTTCATTTAAGAAACCTCTTCCTTTTATACCCTATTAATTGTACTGTTTAATGAAATTTTTCAGAAAGCCAACAAATAAATCTATTCAATCTGGTGTTGTTTATCATAAAAGTTCTAGAGAGAATAGGTACATAGTATAAAAAAAATTTCCATAGGTAAGGACTCTCACTTTTAAATACCCTGAATGCTTTAATTGTGAGTTCCGCCAATAGCATGTACTTAAGGAAGTTTTTACTGGACCATTTTATTCCCTCTGGTCTGTCTCTGAAGAAAATTTAAAAAATACATTTCAGGTCCACTAATAATGCTTTAGTTCTCTAGCTGATACTTGCTTAGAAGTTCTTTTGTTTTTGTGATATGCTTGCCTTTTATAATTTTAAGTGTATGAGACTTGGAGTGATACTTCAGTGCAGCCTAATTCTTGCTTTGTTCAGTTTTACTCTCAGAATTTAAGCTGTGCCCATTCAAACTGTTGCTTTAAACTGTTAATATTTGGGATGTTTGTTAACCTCTATAAGATATTTTTGATTTTTAAATATGTATGAGATACACATATTTATATGTATCTGTGTGTGTATGTTCACATATTAATAGTTACAGTTAATGATAAGAAAACAATGAGCTTAATTGGATTTAGACAGAATATTGCTCGTTGCACAGAAGAGAACATGAACTTCATGTTCACATTAGATTCCTTTGTCTTTCAACCATGAGGATAATACGGAAAGTGCCTAGATAGTTTCGGAGTACACAGCATTCTGTGTTGCAGTTGAGAAACAGTTTAGGGAACCCAATCTTCACAGAGACTGCTCACAAATTGCCCACACTGTGCTTAGGAGAAACATGTTATTTTATTTTATTTTTCCTGGAATATAAGCAAACCTCCTCATGAAGAAGGAAGGAGACTTGATATGGATTATCTCCGCATATATATAAATCTGTTCACTGTCTCATATGGAGATAGTCTTCCTAGCTTTCAAGACCGTTAATGCTTAGAAGTGCCAGAGACGTGGAGAATGATCTCCCAGCAGAGATACAGGCTTATACTATTAATGTAGAAAACTGATATAGGGGCATTTCTTGTCTTCTTCTGGATCATCCATTACCTTGAAATTTATTCTACAAATATAACAATGTGCTTGAATATAATGATCAAGAGAAATCATCCTTTCTTTTCAGAGAATATATTGGGGATCAGTTTAATCCTAGACATCATGTCAAATAACATCAGACTCATAGAAAGCATGATAAGGGTACTCAGAAAAGGTCAGTAAAAAGAAAATCTTCATCCTGTATCTACATATCTCATTGATTAAGAAATTTGTTAAATAACACTACTAGAAAGCGACTGGTTTTGATATTAGCCTTTGATATAGAGAGGAAAATACTTCATGATCAAAAATGACAAGTTAAGATCAACTTACTGACTTTCTATGAATTTATGTATCATCAGTAGCTCCTGTGCTTTCCCAGTAAAACTTTTTTTATCTCTGTTATAAAATAATACACAACAGAACTTATGTTGGACAAATAGTATATGTTCTTTTAGACTTTATAATTCTAGCATTTTCTTCAAAAAGCAATGAAATATTAAAGGAAAAATATGCAAATACATCCTGAGTCCTAAACATATATGCATCCCCTAGCAACAGTGTGGTTGTACTTCATGAAATGCAAATCCCAGTTGTTATTAAATACAACACGCCACATTTCTGACTTGGTTAAGAAAAATCTGAACTGTAAGAACCAGCAAACACATAACATAATTGTTGTCCCTATTAAGAAATAAAAGCATGATAAATTAAACTGCAATATTACTCAGGGAAACCACATTAAGAATGGACTAACATTGGCTTTGGAACACTCACTGAAAATACAAAGCTAAAGTATGCATTCATACCTCATCTTAAAATTTTTTTCCCTTTCCTTTGACATTACATTTCTGGAAAGAAAGTAAGAGCATTTCTGCTTTCCAGTTATAAGATAAATAAATAGCAGGCATTCAATGTAAAACATTAAATGATAACTATAGTTACGGATGCTGTATTATATATAAAAAAATGGTAGAGAGTAAAATCCTAAGAGCTCTCATCGTAAGTAGAATTTCTTTTACTTTTTTCCTTTCTTTTTTTTTATATTGTATCTATATAAGGTGATGGAAGATGTTAGCTGAACTTACTGTGATAATCATTTCAAGATATATGTAAATCAAACCATCATGTGATATACCTTAAGTTTATTCAGTGATATATGTCAATTACTTCTCAATAAAACTGGGAAAATGATTTCCCTTCCTTAAATAAAATTGGAAATTTTTTAACTCCAAAATTCTTAATCTTAATTACCTGATCTGATTATTAACTATTTTCAAACTGTAAAAGGCATTTACTTGTTATAATAGCTTAGAAAATTCAGGAAGAGTAGTGATGGAGTCTAAAACAGGGGAACTGGGTATAGGGCAATGGTGATCTTCATTAATTCTTATACACATTTTTCTTCTGTTTCTCTCTAATGGCTGAGGTAGGTATAGTAACTTGTGGTAAACTCTAGTAATTTTCCCTGTGTGATATTGAATAAGATAATTTCTTTAAGTGTTGTTTTTTTTAAGATTTTATTTATTTATTTGACAGAGAGAGAGATATCACAATTAGGCAGAGAGGCAGGCAGAGAGAGAGGGGGAAGCAGGCTCCCTGCTGAGCAGAAAGCCCAATGGGGGCTCCATCCCAGGACCCTGAGATCATGACCTGAGCTGAAGGCAGAGGCTTTAACCCACTGAGCCACCCAGGCGCCCCTTTTTGAGTGCTTTCACAGTACCTATTTTTTTTCATTCCACTCTGTAGCCTCTCAAGAGTGTTTTCTAATGTTTTTTTTTTCTTAAATACACAAACTATAATGAATTAGAGATGTTTATACACAAATATTATTAGACTTATTTTATATAGGACTTGTGACTCTTCAGGTAACACTAAATACTTCTCCCAAACACTTTAAAATTTTTGTTTTTTAAATCAGCTTCATTTATGTATAATTTATATAAATAAAAAGCGCAAATTTTAAGTGTACAATGTCTGTTAATTTTTCCATAATGACCTTGTATCCTGAAACCTTGCTAAACATATTGACCTTGCTACTAGCTCATTATAGATTTGTTAGGATTTTTCTGGATAGAAAATCATGGTAACTGCAACATATATATATTACATTTGTTTTCCAATCTATTGCACCTTTTTTCTTTTTTTGTCCAGAAATAATTGACATGCAACATTATATTAGTTTCAGTTGTACAATATAATGATTTGACATTTGTATGCATTGCAAAATGGTCACCACAATAGTTCTAGTTAACATCTATCACCATATATAGTTTACACAATTTTTTTTCTTGTCATAGGATTTTTAAGGTCTACTCCCTTCGCAACTTTCAAATATGAAATACAATATTCTAACTATAGTTACCATGTTGTACATCACCACAACTTATTTATTTAACTGGAATTCTGCACATTTTCCCCCTTTCTTGACCTTATTATGGTAATAATTCTGAATAAATATGCTAAAAGTTGACTTCTTTGTCCTGTTCCAGACATAAAGAAAAAAACATTTAAATAAATATGAATATTTGCTGTTTCGAGGGTTTTTTTTTTTTTTGCAAGTACACTCAAATGTTTCTGCATATCCCTCTCTCTCTCTTTTTTTAAGATTTTATTTATTTATTTGACAGAAAGAGAGAAAGGAAACACAAGCAGGGGGAGCAGAAGAAATTGGGAGAGGGAGAAGCAGGCTCCCCAGTGAGCAAGGAGCCCAATGCAGGGCTCCATCCCAGGACCCTGGGATCATGACCTGAGCTGAAGGCAGACACTTAACCCAATGAGTCACCCAGGTGCCCCTGTTTCTGATCTCTTAAAATAAAAATACGGCTTTTCTTAGTCTGTTAGTGTGGTTTCCTATTATTACTCTAACGAATTGCTCCAAATTTAGTTTTAAAACAACAGAATTCTGTGTTAAAACAACACAATGTATTTTCCTACATCCTGGAGGTTGGAACGCTGAAATCTCACTGTGTTAAACCAAAGTATCTTAAGGACTTTGTTCCTGCTGGCAGCTCTAAAGGTAAATCTGTTTCTTTGTATCTTCCAGGCTCTAGAGACTACCTTTATTATCATGGCTTATAGCCCCTCTCTCCATCTTCAAAACCAGCAACAACTGATTGAGTCTTTCTCATACTGTATTACTCAGACGCTCCTATTCTGTAGTAAAATCTCCCTCCACTTCCCTTATAAGGATCCTTGTTTTTAAATTTAGGGGCCACTTGGATAATTTAGGATAATCTTCCCATCTTAATGATGCTTCACTTAATCACATCTACAAAAATCTCTTTGACCACGCAAGTTAACATATTCCAGAGATAACAGATTCCAGAGATTCAGCCACTGATATTTTGGTGAGAAATTCAACCTATCACAAGATAAACCAACTTTGCATTGCTGGGAAAAACAGGTTTCGGTCATCATGTATTTTGCGTCTTGCATGTTATTGATTTGGTATGCTATAAAATCAAATTGAGGACATTTGTGTCTATGTTCATGAATGATATTAGTCTGTAGTTTCTTTTCTTGTAATGACTGTCTGGTTTTAGTGTCAAGATAATGTTGTCCTTGTATAATGAGCTAAGGAATACTCCATCCCCTTCTAATTTCTGGAATAATTTATGTAGAATAGGTATTGATTCTTTACATATGTTTTCCAGAATTCAGCACTATATAAAAAGTATAAATTAACATGACTGGGTGCCTGGGTGGCTCAATCAGTTAAGTGTATATCTTTGGCTGATGTCATGATCCCAGGGGCCTGGGATCCAGTCCGTCATTGGGCTCCCTGGGGAGCAGGCTCAGTGGGGAGCCTGCTTCTCTGCCGCTCTCTTGGCTCATGTGTTTTCTCTCTCTTTCTCTCAAATAAAAAAAAATCAACTTAAAAAATCTCTTAAAAAAAAAATCAACTTGACCAAGTATGGTTTGTATCAGCAGTGTAGAACTCATTCAACATTCAAAATTCAATGAAAGTCACTATGTTAGACAGAAAGAGAAATACATTTATCTCAGAAATGCAGTAAAATCACTTGAAAAATTCAACAACTATTCATAATCATAAAAAAAAACCTTAGCAAATTAGAAATAAAAAGGAACATTTTCAACAAGTAAATGTGTAAACATATTGCTGTATATTATATAATGGAATAAATCTTGGAGTGGAATATATCTTGACAGTATTTTTGTTTACAGACTTGTTTAAATTTTTCAAAATTCATCAATTTTACACTTACAATCACTGTAATAAATTTACCCAAATTAAAAAAGAAACACATAAACAAGAGTTAACAAACAAAAAAGGAATGCCAATTATCAGTGCAAAATGTTCTCTTATTTATTACCATGTTGGATGCAATACAGATTAAATTTTGAATTTTTTGTAGCATTCATTAATATTTTTTATGTGTAATCATTTATCTCTTGTGCACTTATAAGTGAACTTCTTAAAATGTAATTAAAGGATGAAATAAATCTATTTTATATAGATCACCAATAACTCTTTTTGTTATAGAGATATTAAGAAAGGAGCACAGCTTTAATAAGAACATCTTGTTCCCATTTTCTCAAATATACAGCTCTGCTATAAATAGGTTTCCACAGAAACACCTACTGCTTATCAAAGTTTGAGCCAAGAAAATCTCAAATGTACTTTTTTTTAATGCAACTGAAACTTCGATTGAAAAGTTTTCTTTCATCATTTTTTCAATGTTCTTTTAATTTACCCAATTCCTTGGAATTTTCACCAAAAGTATCTGTATTTTGGATACACTCCCCAGTGTTCAATTCTCTCAAATCTTACTCTTCATTCTCTTAACTTCAAACTTCAACTAAATCTTTAAAAAAACGTTTTAAGTACAGTGCCAATTAGCCCTGAAATATATCATGATTATAGTATTGTAACCCAAACTGAATTGTCCTAGAAGTATTTATACAAAGCAGCTATATTTCCCTGTTGCTATTGCAACTATTTTGTTATTGCTAATAGTTGAAAAGGAACATAGATATGTGTATGGTTAATCTTATCTAGGTCTCAGTTTTTTATTCATGAAATATTGTATGACAAATAATTCAACATGTTTAATTTAATAATATAAAGCAGACTAATATTATAGAAGATGCGAGTGCATTATTATCCATACAATTTTACCAGTTAGAAACTTGAAAATAGCATAAGCATCTCCCTCACAACTCTTCAAATTCAGTTAGCCAAAAAGATTGTTTAATTCTATGTCCTAGATTTTTCTAATAGTCATCATATCATTTAGATATTCTTCAGATCTAATTATGTATTTCTTTGTGTTTAATTCCTCAGATCAAATCCCCAGTTTTTTCTTTTTTTTTTTTTAAAGATTTTATTTATTTATTTGACAGAGAGAGAGAGATCACAAGTAGGCAGAGAGGCAGGCAGAGGAAAAGGAGGAAGCAGGTTCCCCACTGAGCAGAGAGCCCAATGTGGGGCTTGATCCCAGGACCCCGGGATCATGACCTGAGCCGAAGGCAGAGTCCCCAACCCACCCAGCCATGCAGGCACCCCTCAAATCCCCAGTTTTCATATCTCCCCACAGCATTCTACTAGAAAATAAATTGACTGCATCCTCAAAGTCTTCGGTGATTCTTTTTTTTTTTTTTTAATTTAATCACTTTCCACTAAATTACTTAGTGGAAAATTGCGATGATTAGGAACTAATAATCTTGTAGAGCTAGAACAGATTGTATGATTTACTGTTATAATAACAGTAGGGGAGAGGAGGCAAGATGGCGGAGGTGTAGGAGGCACAGAGAGCCCTGGGAATCAGAAGTCCAGCTAAAGAGGAGGAAATCACTCTAAAAGCCGGCAAACGCAACAGCAGAGAGAGAGAATAAGAACAGCAATTCTAGGAGCAGAAAATCAACCACTTTCAGAAAGATAGGACGTGTGGAAAAAGTGAATTTAAAGTGACGGGAAGAGAGACCCTGGGGGGAGGGGCCAGCTCCCAGCAGCCCCAGAGCCGTGGAGCACAAAATCCTGAACTTCTAGTCCGCTCCGCTGAGGGACATCACTCCGGAGGCTAACCAGGGGTTCAGCCCTCGTGGGAACAGTGTGGTTTCGGGACCCGTGGGATCACCGAGGGACCAGGGGAGCCCGAGTGCAGTAGAGCTTCCAGGTATTGGGGCAGAGAAGCCCGAGGCAGAAAAGGAGCCGCGCAGCACCCCATAGGCCTACCTTGGACTATAGGAACTGAGACATATAGTCCATATAGGGCTGTCGTAC
>CM053618.1:14074231-14097072 GCA_028646535.1 Procyon lotor
GGTGGTGAGGGGGGTAGGGATAGGGTGGCTGGGTTGTGGACATTGGGGAGGGTATGTGCTGTTAAGTGCTGTGAAATGTGTAAGCCCGAAGATTCACAGACATATACCCTGGGGCAAATAATACATTGTATGCTAATAAAAATTAATAATAAAAAAAAATAATAACAGTAGGTATGGAAAGAGTCTGGTGGTAATTAACACATGTTGATAATATATATGAAGGCTTAACAATTAAGGTTCTTTAGGGCTGTAATTGTTACTGCAAAGCATGAGACCAATAACTTACTAATTGGAGAAAGAAAATTAATGCAATGACTTGTATGCTATGCAAAACATTTAAATATACTATTTAGGTACGACTAGCTTTTGTCTGAAAAACTTCAAACATAGAGTTTTAAAAAATGTGTATATGTAATTTATGCCGTTCGTAGTCTTTATTTAGAAATGTATAGACTACTGTGTTACACTATCTATAGTATTCTTTTTACTTTATGGTACATAATAACAAACATAATAATTTAATGGCTACTGAAGAATTACCATCACACAATCTCATAGACATAAGGTTGCAAGTTCCTTTATTATTTTTTGATATTAGAAAAGATATAAAATAGCTATTTCAAGTCTATCAATATAGTGCAACTATACAAAGCAATTCAGAAAGGGGGAATAGAGAGCATACCCAATGTGTGCTTTCAGAAAGGAAATAAAAACAACACATCTATTCTATCATAGCCCCACTATGTTTTATGCCTGAAACCAATATATTATATGCCAATTATACTTTAATTTTTAAATATGGAAGAATCTTAAAACATGGGTTTTATTTTTTTTTATTTTTTTAAAGATTTTATTTATTTATTTGACAGGGAGAAAGAGACAGCGAGAGAGGGAATACAAGCAGAGGGAGGGGTAGAGGGAGAAGCAGATTCCTGAATGAGCAGAGAGCTTGATGTGGAGCTTGATCTCAGGACCCTGGGTTCATGACCTGAGTCAAAGGCAGATGCTTAATGACTGAGCCACCCAGGCACCAAAACACGGATTTTAAAGATATTTCAAATACAACATCTTTAGTTGTTGTTGTTTTTTACCTCCTAGTATAAACTATACACTTTAAATATAACATCTATTTATTTTCAAAACACTTTCTAATGTGGCCCATTAAATCCATTTCACAGATGTGAAAGAGTATATGTGAAATTAGACAAATTGCCAAATCACAAGGGTATGATCTGATTTCAATCAAAATCTTTTTATTCTAAAGCAGATTCCGTTTGTTTGCATGTTTTCCTCCTTATATCTCAAATCACTCAGGATGCCAAAAGCAGCAGAAACACTTTCACACAGTCTGTTTGTCAGTTGAGGACACATATTTCTTTTATATACTTTACACTTTTAAATTGTACTTATTAGAAAAAAGTATAGATGCTATGTTTCCTGTGAAATTTCATTTTCACTTTCGTCCAGGCTGAAAGAAGACAGACCAGTGACAGAGCAAAAGAGCAGGAAAGAGTGACAGAGCACAGGCAGTGAGGAATGTGATTAGGCTAATTTCATCAAGAGATTTTAAGTGGTCAAATATTTTGGCAATTATCATAGCAATTTCCAAAGCAGCCCTAAGTGCCCTTTTATGAAAACATATTTGAGCCACACTTCTAGAGGATACTCGTCTCCAGGAGAGTATATCTGAGGAAATTGCATTAGGAGATAACTTTCTAGGTGGAAATATGCTGAAATGAGCATTGGTCTGAAATTATCTCAGGTCTATCACTGCATAAAATTTGCATACATGCAAACAAACAAACAAAAAACTATTCCTTTTTAAAAATCTCTACCTCTGGTAAAAATTTAAGAACAAGAGTTTCTAAGGGCTACTTGATACATCAATAAATGTGATCTTTATTGTGTAAAATATCTTCTCATATGTGTAGAAAATTAACAGACTTATTAAAATAATAAGTATAGGAAACTATGACTGGTAGAATGACAGGTGATTTTCATTTCTTCTTTATATTTTTCTGTACTGCTCAAAACAGTACCTGCCCATTATTTTTGTCATTTTTAGTACAGTTCATAACTTTAACAACAGCTGCAAAAAATCTCAAGCTTTTACCCCCAAACCATACCATGCCAAAATAGTCGTGGATATATAACATGGAAATTATAGTAAAGACAGTCACCCTTATATAAATTTGTACATTTTTCTTTCTACAAACTTGTTTTTTTCCACTAGATGGTTCCCCATTGTTCATCCAAACACACATATTGCTCATTTGTCCTTTCGCAAAGAAGTTTTCTCAAATACATTCTTCCCCCAGGTTCTCTCCCAGTTCTCATCATATGATATCTTGCAGCACAATTTTTTTTTCTTTTTAGTGCATCATACTAAATCTGATGTTGGCACCTTAGACTCTCCTAGAATCATCTTACATTCCCTACTCTTTAACAAGATGAACTATTCCATCACAAATCTCAATGTGGATTTTATTTATTCTCCCTGACTTTCCACTTCTGTGTTAGTTGTCTCTGCTATGTACCCCTACATTATATTGTCTTTTTGTGATGAGAGCACTTACCATATTTTGATAAAACTGATTTTTATCATGTTCAATTAGCCAAAATGTAGTACGTCATTAGTTTTTGATGTAGTGTTCAATGATTCATTAGTTGTGTATAACACCCAGTGCTCATCACCACACACGCCCTCCTTAATACTCGTCATCCAGTTACCCCATCCTTCTACACCCCTCCCGCCTGTAACCCTCTGTGTCCCAGAGTCCAGAGTCTCTCATAGTTTGTCTCCCTCTCTGATTATTTCCTATTCAGTTTTCCCTTCCTTCCCCTAAGGTCCTTTGCACTATAAAACTGATTAACAAATCAGTTATATACGAGTAGGGTCTACCCTACCAGATTTGCATGAGAAGTTATATATGTGTACATACTACTCATCCAACGTGTGTGTGTGTGTGTGTGTGTGTGTAGTTTAATGAATATCAGAAAACTTGCATTTGCTACCATAAAGAATAAGAAAGAAATGGGACTAAGAGAGACAGGAAATTATTGTGCAGTTTCTAATATAAGTCTGTAGATTTACAGTGTCTTTACTCTTTGTTGTCTAAACATTTCTAACCCCCTGGAATACAGATTTCAGAGAAGAGAACTGCACAGTTAACTAATTGAAAGTGAGTGTATAAGTAATGAGACATTGACTAGAAGGTGTTATTTGGAAGCAAATGTATTGATGTTAACCATTAGGAAGCAAATCAAATAGTTAAGGGGTTGGAAGGACTCATAGGCTTTATACAGATAAAATAAAATACTTGTCAAATTGATAAAATAATTAGTGATCATTTCAATCAATTGGTCTTCCAATATCAACTCCCTTGTTCCCCTCAATGTTGTTTCACAATTGACGTCCAATATTCAACGTCTGAATCAACCAACACTCTTCTCCATTTCTATTTCCAGAACTTAGTAAACTTTTAGTGCTAAAGTACGTATTTAGGTACTTTATAAAATTATTTTCATGAGTTCCAAATCCAGTTCATACTAGAAGACTGCACAATAACTTGTCATAAGTTTCTAGTCTTTCCAATGATCTCTGGAATCATCAAAGATTTCACCAGCCCAACTTTCATCTCACTGTCAACAAATGATCTTGAGTTTTATTTCAGAGGAAAAGATAAATCAACAAATCACCTCAAATTCCTTTTACTTTACTTACAAAGATGAACATTCTTGTCTTAGTTTCCTTTCATACTCTCATCAAACAAGAGGTGTCTTTTTCTCCATCTAAGTGGATTCCACACACATTTGGAATCATATTTCCTCATTCATCTCTTGAGGCTAGGTTCTGTCAAGTAAGTTCACTCTCTCACAGATCTTAGTTTTCTCATTTTCTCTTTATTTCTTATGAGTATAATCTCCTATCTTCAATATGAAACATTAAAATTCTTAAAATAAAACAAACTCTGTCTTAACTTTCTCCTTTTAGCATCTTATATTGCTTTTCTTGATGTGCCACAGTGCTTGTAGTCATCTTTACCTACCATCTATTTTTTCTAATTTTATATGTATGCATTAACCTCCCAAATAAATCCTCTGCCCCCATTTTTCCAAAGAGACAGCTGGGGTCATCAGTAACAACTTAGTTAACGAAATATTTGTTATGACATCATCTCACAATTCTAACCATGCATTCTTCTAGCAAGATCTCATCTTTTGGTTTCTTTCAACATTTTTCTTATGTACCTCTTATCTCCATAAAAATGTTTCCCAGTTTCTTTCATGGATTTACCTTTCTCCACTCACCTTAAATATTGGTTATGACTGTCCATTGTTCAACTTTGTAGCCCACATTGGCCTACAGCTCACTTAAGAATCTGAATTATGTTTTGCTTTTGTGGCTTTCATTGTTAGTAATAACAATTCCATGGGATAGAATCATTTTTTAATAATGTAAACAAAACAGGAAAGATAACTCAAGTCTGGCCATTTTGAGACAGAGAAATAGAGAGAGACTGCAAGTGATAGTTCCCAAGAAAAGATGAAAAAACATGGGTTTGTAGATCAACATGTATTTTGGTTTTAAAAGCAAAATCAGCTCTGCTACTTACTAGCAATATAAATGGAGACAATTTATTTAAATTTGTTCAACAAATTTGTTATTTAAAATGAGCTTGAGAAGCATCTAGGTGGTTCAGTCCATTGAGTGACTGCCTCAGGTCATGATCCTGGGGTCCTGGGATGGAGCCCTGCCTGGGGCTCCCTGCTCAGCTTGGAGCCTGCTTCTCCCTCTCTCTCTGTTCCTCCTCCTGCTCGTGTTCTCCTAGCTCTCTCTCAAATGAATAAATAAGTGAATGAATAAATTTTTTAAAATCTTCAAAAAAATGAGTTTTATATCTACATCATTGTGTAAGTATGGCAATTAAATTATATAAAATATTTACAGTAATTATCTCAAGTCAAGGAAAATAGAGAATGGTTGGTAAATTTAGATTTTAGTATTACAATTATGTATTTCTTATTATTTTTATATCTGTTGTTTGTCTAAAGGCTTATTGTGTTCTAAATAGGATAAGAATGACATTCAATCTTAAACTGGAGAGAGGGATAAAAATTAATGGCTGAATGAAATAAATTAGTTCATTCAAAAATATGTATTGAGGGGCGCCTGGGTGGCTCAGTGGGGTAAGCCTCTGCCTTCGGCTCAGGTCATGATCTTGGGGTCCTGGGATCAAGCCCCACAATGGCTCTCTGCTCAGCAGGGAGCCTGCTACCCCCCCCCCCTCTGCCTGCACCTCTGCCTACTGTGATCACTTTCTTTCTATCAAATAAATAAATAAAATCTTTAAAAAAATATGTATTGAACCTACACTTCATATATCAGGCACTGTTATACATAACATTGACTATAAATGATAAAATATATAATATTTTTATTTATTAATTAATAGGCATTATTGAAAATGCTGTGTGGGAGTCACTGCACCAAAATATGAATGCAGAGTGATTTTTTAACAGCTTATTTTTTTTAAACATTTTATTTATTTATTTGACAGAGAGGAGAGAGATCACAAGTAGGCAGAGAGGCAGGCAGAGAGAGAAGGGGAAGCAGGCTCCCTGCTGAGCAGAGAGCCCGATGCAGGGCTTGATCCTAAGACCCTGAGATCATGACCCGAGCCAAAGGCAGAGGCTTTAACCCATTGAGCCACCCAGGTGCCCCTTTTTTAAGAGCTTTTATGGAGCTAACTATAATATGGAAAAGACAGCAACCATAAAAGAAATTATAATTTGAAAATATGCTCAAATCTCTGACGTAAAATAATAACTGAAAGAGAGGAAAAAAAAAAAAGCTAAGAACAAACTGACCAGAAAAGTCCTTTCTAAGAGAGTTATATTTAAATTGCTATGTGAAAGATGAATAAAAGAAAAATATTGATAGTGGAGAATAGTGATAAGTGGAGAATATTCCTGGCAGAAGGAGTTTAATGTTTAATTGCCTTGAGGTAAGAATAAGAGATCAACAGTTAAAAAATAGAAAAAGAGGTAGAATAGGTAGAGTCTGAGTAATTAAAGAAAAGTGGCTCAGGGTACATGGCTGGCTCAGTTAGAAGAGGATGGGACTCAATCTTGAGATAATCAGTTCAAGTCCTAGGTTAGGTATAGAGATTACTTACTAAGATATAAAAAAAATTCTATTAAAAAATAATAAAAATAAAAGGAAGGAGCTCAGATTGGATTTTGGAGATAAACTGAAGCAGCTCATTCAAAATCTTACAGCCAAGGCTGTAAAATGTAAAATGGCTCAGAGGTGTGGAGTAAGTGACATACATCATTTATCGACCAAATATATATATCATGTTTGTAAAAGGCAGACATTTTCTAGGTCCTGTAAATAAAATTATTTAACTCAAGGAGTTAATGGAATAAAAAAGCAAATTTTATAGCAATTTGTGAGAAGATGATAATGAGCAGTATGGAGAAAAAGGTAAAGAGAAGAGAGTTCCAATGAGATACGGGCATAGGCTTGTGGGGAAACTACAGTTTTAAATGGGGAAGATAATAATAATATATATTTTTTCTGGTTTTGCTTCTTCATTTTTTTGTCAAATCTAGTGATTTTTAAACAAGTATATGCTCACTGTAAACATAAATTATAAGCCCCTTACTTTCTGCTTATTTCATACCCCCATACTGTTCCATTTCCCCATTTTATTCTTTAGATTAAGACATTGTCAAGAATTACTTTTGTCTTTTCAGAAGTTTTTGTGATATAATTGTCCAACTTTTCTTCTTATCAATTTCAATATATCTTGGAATCTCCTCATTTCAGAACATATATTTCTTGCCTATTCTTTTACACTCTAATCTGAGAATTATATAATATTAATGCATTTTATTAAACCCGTTTCATACTGGCAAGCATTTTTTTAAAATTTTATTTATTTATTTGATGGAGACAGAGATCACAAGTAGGCAGAGAGGCAGGCAGAGAGAGAGAGGGAAGCAGGCTCCCGGCTGAGCAGAGCCCGATGTGGGGCTCAATCCCAGGACCCTGAGATCATGACCTGAGCTGAAGGCAGAGGCTTTAACCCACTGAGCCACCCAGGTGCCCCATACTGGCAAGCATTTAAATCATTCTGCTTTTAAAGCATAGTTCCAATAAAATTGCGAAGAAAACCTTTGTTACATACCTTTGGAAAATTGTGTGTCTTCTATCAAAGAAGTAGAGTTGAGGGGCAAAGTGATTTATGTTACAAAAAAAAAAAATTGATGTATCATCCCAAACTGTTCTCCCAAATGATAGTATCGATTACATATGAACCAATAAACTGTAAGGATTTTGGCTTCTTAACTTTTACCTGTACTTATTTATCACATTTCGAGAGTAATTTAGATTTTATAATTTTCCAATATGACTAAAATAGTATCTCATCACTGTTTTTATTTACATATCTTGGATTATGAGGGAGGTTCATCTTTTTTTTTCATTATTCTTCATCAGTTATATTCTATTTCTGATCAATCCTTTTTTTTTCCATATTGCAATATCTCTTTATTAAGGAAATCAGTCTTTTTCAAATGTGTTGAAAATATTTCACTGAATTTTCATCTTTCTTTTGCTATTTATTATCTTTCATTAAATAGATACTCTAATACGGGCATACTCAAAATAATCAGTATTTTCTTTTATGGCTTCTTGGGTTTGAAACCTGATGGGTTTTGTTTAGGAAGATTTTCCTCCTCCAAGTTTACAAATATTCATTCACCATTCTTTGTTACATGGTTTAATTTTAATGTGTCGATCATTTTGCCTATCGAACTTGGCTAGAGTTTTAAAAATTAAGTAAATAGGCATTCTTATTTTTCTGCAAATGTGAACCAATTACTGCAAACATTTTGTTAAATAAAACTATCCATTTCTTAGTAATTTTAAAATGCTTACAATTTTATCACATAAAAAATCACAAATGTAATTACACTAATATTTCAGAAAATATGTTGCTTTTACCTGAGTATTCCTTCCTAAGATCATGTTTTAATACACGTAGCTTTATGATAGTTCTTTTAAAATAAAGAATAGCTAAAAGCCCTTTATTATTTTTTTCACAATAGCTCTGGTATTTTTGCATGTTATAAGCTTTTATTTCAGATGAAATAAAGGGTGTTTTTATTATTTTGATTGGAATGATACTAAACTAACATATTACAGAATAATAAATACCTTGATAATATTTTTAAAGTTTTCTTCATAAAGCTTTCCATATTTATGTTCATTAAAATTTGTTTTATCTTTTTATTGCTATTATAAGTAGAATATTTCATATCATTTTTTATTTTATTATTTTAAAAAATACAGTTCTTAAAGTATGTAAAGGATATGTTTATTTTATAGACAGACACCTTAATCAATTCCTTTTTTTTTAAAAGTAACAAATACCTCTATATTTCTTATCTACTAAAAAACTATAAAATTATAACTATAGTTTTCAAAATAGCCATTAGAGTTTAAGAAACTAATTAACTGTATTATATCCTAAATGCTCAGAAACTTGTCAAACTTTGAGGAAAACAAAAAGGTTATCCATTTAATCTGAGCTACCCTAAAATAGCTAGATTATCTTGTGGTCATTAAAATCTGAAGAAAGATATTCCAATTTCATATACCAAATTCCTAGGAAATTCAACTGAATAACTCATATATTCTACAACATTTTCTCTCAAAATTTATTTTCAAACATCATTAGAGGCATGTACTGATCTTCCCCATGTGTCTTTTCCACTTTTGATTATTTTTGGAGAAATCTGAGTCTGTGGTCTGTTGCTCTAAATCAACATGCATAAAAGACACTAAAATGTGACTGATCCTAGAATCTTACTCTCTAAGTCTGTTGTTTTCTTAACATTAAACAAGTTATATGTTCAAATAACTTGACTACTAACCAATGTGAATCAAGGAACATCCATTGGAATAAGATTTTGAACTAAAATCCCTAACTTAAAAAGTTGAAGATACTGAGACACAAAGATATTCAATATCTTGTCTAAGATCACAGAGCAAATCCAAATCTCATTAGATTTTATTAAAAACTTTATGTAAAAATTCACATTATAATTTTAATTTGCTCAAATGCCATCTTAATTTAAAATACTTTGGTTAGATTTTAGTTTTCACAAAAGTATAATTTTTTAAAAATGTACTTTAATTAGGAATGTTGTTAGAGTGATTATCATAAGTAATAATGTTTGGAGTGATTACAAAATGTAACTCTGTCAAAGGGGTTTCTATAATTTTTATATGAACATTGATAAATAAAATGCCTTTCAATTATTGTACAATGTTTCCCAACAGATTCCAAGTTACATTCCTGTCATATCCCAGATGATAGAAATTAAAATTAACATGAAAGGGTGTATGTGAAATCTAATGTTTTCTTCCAAGAGTAAAATAACTTCTTTTCTTTTATGTTCATTATCTGAATCAAATGCAATGAGAGCATTTAGCCAAGATGTCCTTTTGTGAGTTTAGTTTTCATTATCCTGACGGTATGTCTCAATAACAACAAAATAGTCTTTCCGTCTTACTTTTGGTAACATCATTCAATTGCCTAATTAGTTTTTTGATATTACAGAGAACTACTAGAAAATTTATGTAAGACAAACATTTGTTGCTATTGTTCAGAAGCAAATAATCTCTATTGCATCATTTTCAAGCTCACAAAGATGTATAATGTCTGCAATTTTGATACTTTTTAATTATTCTTAAGGTTAAGATCACGTTAAGCACTGCTAACACAAATAAAAACAATTATAATCATATTTACACAAAAATATGTTTATATTTACATATACCTCTGTCCACAGCTTATTTCAAGGAGATATTTTTTTAATTTTTGTCAAGTTAGAGGGTGCCAGGGTGGCTCAATGTGTTAACCCTCTGCCTTCAGCTCAGGTCATGATCTCAGGGTCCTGGGATCGAGCCCCGAATCGGGCTCTCTGTTCAGCAGGGAGTCTGTTTCCCCCTCTCTCTCTGCCTGCCTTTCTGCCTACTTGGGATCTCTCTCTCTGTCAAATAAATAAAATCTTAAAAAAAATTTTGTCAAGTTAGCTGATTGATATTTCTTAGGTTATTTCTCAATATGTTGTTTGGATGTTTTTAACTTCTTATTTTGAAAGCATATAGAAATTTGAGTACTGTTTAACCTCCTATATTCCTTTGTTTATAGTGGCTTAATGTTTGTAAGGATTAAAGTCATCATGGCCCTTTAAGGTATATTTTTCATTTTAATTTTCCTCTTCTTTTTCAGTTTTTATTATTTTTTCTTCCAAATTTTTATTTAAGTTCCAGTTAATTAACATACAATGTAATATTAATTTCACATGTAGAATTTAGTGATTCATCATTTATATACAACACCCAGTGCTCCTCACAAGTACCCTCCTTAATCATCTATTTAACCCTGTCACTCACCAACCTCCCCTACAGTGACCCTCGGTTTGTTCTCTATAGTTAAGTCTGTTTCTTGGTTTGCCTCTCTCCCTCACTCTCTTTTTTTCCCCTTTGCTCATTTGTCTTGTTTCTTGAATTCCATATATGAGTGAAATCATATAGTATTTGTCTTTCTCTGACTGAAATATTTTGCTTAGCCTAGTACTTACTCTCTAGTTCCATCCACGTCATTGCAAATGACAAGATTTCATTCATTTTTATGGCTGAGGTATATTCCAGTGTACATATATACTACATTTTTATCCACTCATCAGTAGATTGGCTGTTTCCATAATTTGGTTATTGTAGATAATGCTTCTATAAACGTTGGAGTGTGTGTATCCCTTTGAATTAATATTGTATTCTCTGGGTAAATTCTTAGTAGTGAAATTGCTGGGTCATAGGGTAGTTCTATTTTTTTTTTTAAGATTTTATTTATTTATTTGATGCAGAGAGAGGGAGAGGGACAGCAAGAGAGAGAACACAGGAGGGGGAGTGGGAGAGGGAGAAGCAGTCTTCTGACTGAGCAGGGAGCCCGATGCGGGGCTCCATCCCAGGACCCTAGGATTATGACCTGAGTGAAGGCAGATGCCTAACAACTGAGTCACCCTGGTGCCCGGTTAGTTCTATTTTTAACTTTCTGAGGAAACCCATTTCCAGAGTGGCTATATCAGTTTGCATTCCCATCAACAGTGCAAGAGGGTTCCCCTTTCTCCACATTCTCACCAATACCTATTGTTTCTTGGGTTGTTGACTTTAACCATTCTGATAGGTGTGAGGTGATATATCATTGTAGTTTTGATTTGTATTTGGCTGATGATGAGTGATGTTGACTATCTTTTCATGTGTCTGTTGGTCACCTGGAGGTCTTCTTTAGAAAAATGTCTACTCATCTCTTTTGACCATTTTTTAACTGGATTATTTGTTTTGAGGGTGTTGGGGTTGGTAAGTTCTTTATGTATTTTGGATACTAACTCTTAGATATGTTATTTGCAAATATCTTCTATTACTTTTAATTTGTTTATTGTTTCTTTGGTTGTGCAGAAGCTTTTAATTTTGATAAAGTCTCAATAGTTTAATTTTGGTTTTGTTTCCTTTGCCTCAGGAGACATATCTAGAAAGAAGTTGTTATGGTGGCTATCAAAGAGGTTACTGGCTGTGTTCTCTAGGATGTTGATGGTTTCAGGTCTCACATTTTGGTCTTTCATCCATTTTGAGTGTATTTTTGTGTGTAGTGTAAGAAAGTGTTCCAGTTTCATTCTTTTGTGCTTTACTGTCCAGTTTTCCCAACACCATTTTATTTATTTATTTATTTATTTATTTATTTATTTATTTATTTATTTCCCAACACCATTTATTGAAGAGACTTTTTTCCATTGGATATTCTTTCCCATTTTGTCTAGAATAATCGGCCATATAGTGATGGGTTCATTTTTGGGTTTTTCATTCTGTTCTACTGATCTACATGTCTTGTTTTTGTGCCAGTACCAGTCTTGACCACTGCAGCTTTGTAATATAAGTTGAAGTCCAGAATTGTGATGCCTCCAGCTTTGTTTTTCTTTATCAGGATTGCTTTGGCTACTTGGGGTCTTGTGTGGCTCCATACAAATATTAGGATTGTTTGTTCTAGCTCTGTGAAAAATGTGGGTGATATTTTTGATAGGGATTGCATTAAATGTGTAGATTGCTTAGGGTAGTATAGACATAGTAACAATATTTATTCTTGTAATAATAAATAAATAAATAAATAAATAAATAGTAAATAAGTACTAATACTTATTATAAGTATTTTACTTATTAAATAAGTAAAAATAAATAACAATATTTATTCTCTAACCATAGGCATGGAATGTCTTTCCATTTCTTCGTGTCATTTTTAATTTATTTCATCAGTGTTTTATAGTTTCCGGAGTACAGGCCTTTTGACTCTTCAGTTAGGTTTATTCCTAGGTTTCTTATTGTTTTTGGCTCAATTTGAAATGGGATTGACTTATTAGGGTTTTTCTTTCCTGCTTCTTCATTATTGGTGTATAGAAATACTACAGATTTCTGTATGTTGATTCTGTATTGTGACTTTGCTGAATTCATATGTCAGTTCTAGCAATTTTTTGGTGGAGTCTTTCAGTTTTTCTATACAGAGTTTCATGTCATATGCAAATAGGGAAGGTCTGAGGGTGCTCTGAGTTGAGAAAGCTCCTTAAGCACTCAGTGACCAGAAATAATTTATATAGGTGCTCATTTCTTTACCAGAGGTGTAGTGGGTAATGTTTGCTCTCAGCTTGTCTGTAGATGCCATACTTTTCTAAGTTGGATGAACTATAATTTGACATTTCTATCAGAATCTGATGATAAAATTAAGATAACCTATAAAAGAACTCAGTGAAATGTTGTTCTCTCCAAATATTACACCAGGAAGTATCTGGTATGGTCAGCTGTCAAAAAGTGGAAATATTTCATGGTCCAAATGCCCAAAATAGGTGGAGCTCCTTTTGAAAAGGAGTTGGACAATAAGGCATCTCTTCTAGAAAGGGAGTGATATTTTGACTCCTTTTATTCTTTTTTTCTGGACCAGAATTTTTGAATCCATGGTGACATTCAGTTATAATTTTCTTTAACCTTTTGGGGGGATAAAAAATAATAACTCCCTACAATTCACTTATAGAAATCTTAATTATGAAAGAAATTAAGCAGAATTTTCTGAACAAAAATGCACCCACCATTCAGGGAATATATAAATAGTACATGTTCTCTTCCATGCTAATGTATACCCATCCTTTTTTGGGAAGCATATGGAAAAGATATATAAATATATATCTTATAGAGATATTCAAGAATCTCTGCTTCGTGCCCTAGCCTAACTACTAACTCTTTGATACTCCTGTTTTTTCAGAAACTTTCAACAAGTACACACCATGTGAACAATTCTTGCTGGATTCTGTATTTGTTTATTTTATTATTTTGAATTTTATCCTTGCTTTCTACAATGTTAGGAGTCTCTGTGTATGTATGTGTGTGTTTATGTATAGTTTGTATCATTCTTAACACTCAAACTTATTCAGAGACTAGAATCTTAACTATAAAAGAGAAAAATAGTTAAATGGTATTTTAATTTCAAATAGTTCCTCTGGCCACTAAATCTGTCTTCATGACACCCTCAAGAGGCAGATAGATATTAATATACTTATTTTACAACTGCAAAGTTGAGAAATAGAGATTTTGTAGTCAAACAGGTAATGAATTTCATCCAGCACCCATGTAAAAAGAAGGTGATGGATGTGTTAACTACATGTATTGTGGTGATCATTTTGCAATATATACATATATTAAATTATATTGTATACCTTAAAGTCACACCATGTTACATCAATTATATCTCAATAAAACTGGAAAAATAATTTAAAAAGATATCAGCAAACTCTAATTACATTATTTATAATATTCACATAGTTATTTCTAGCAAACTTCCAGTAACTCTTGTTTTTAATATAAACCCTAATTTTTTTAAAGATTTTATTTATTTATTTGACACAGAGAGAGTGAGTGAAAGAGAGAGACAGAGAGCAAGCACAAGCAGGGAGAAAGGAAGGCAGGGGAGAAGCAAACTCCCCACTGAGCAACAAGCCTGATGTGGGACTGGATCCCAGGGCCCTGGGACAATCACCTGAGAAAAGCAGCCACCTAACTGACTGAACCACTCAAGTGCCCCCACACCCCAATTTTTTTATTAAATTGGGAAAAAACGGAATGTACATAATTCCTGAAAGAAGGCAGTTAAAATCACCAAATGCTTGAAGTATAAAATGTATAAAAATGGTGCAATTGCCACAGTAATTCATTTTATTTTATTTTGAAAAGATAACTTTAGTAACTCTCAGATAGAAATTTTTTAATATTATGGAAAAAGACATCCAGATAATTGCTTTTTGGATGAAAACAGTAATCTTGTAGAAAAATTCTTCTTTTTGATATTTAAGTGCTATGTAGTCATATAATGGTACAGTAACATAAAGATTTAAGAACCAAAGATGTATCTCCTAGGAACCTTTATAAAGCTCATTCGCAAATTTGTGTGAAGTAAACTGTACAAGTGAGAAGATGAAACTAAGAAAGGATTTGCCCCATTTAATCCTCACTTATAGACTCTTGAAGCATTGGCTATTTATGGACTAATTTATTATAATGGTATTATATCAAAATTTCTTTAATACATACCTATTATCCTTACTTGACAGCCCAAGCACAAAAGTTCACATTGGTTTAAAATCACATGTTAGCTTGTATATCTTAACTGAAGATGTGTTCATTACACATAAAGGTATTCTTAAATTTTATATCTACATAGATCAAGAAATTACAGTACTCCATGTTTAGTCATCTCTATATATCAAATTTGAGTTAAATTTTTAAGATTTTATTTATTTATTTGTCAGAAAGAGAGAGTGTGAGCAGAAGAAGAGGGAGCAGCAGGCAGAGGGAGAAGCAGGCTCTTTGTTTACAGGGAGCCCAACCCAGGGCTTGATCCCAAGACCCTGAGATCATGACATGAGCCAAAGGCAGATGTTTAACTGACTGAGCCACCCAGACGTCCCAAATTTTAGTTAATTTTTTAGTTGAAAATAGTTGACAATTAATTGGAGTAGTAAAAAAATGAAAAATGTGCTTATGGGAAGTTTTTTATTAATATTGATCTTAAAGAACTATACAGTTAATTCGCATATTTTGGTCTGATGTCTTTGTGAAGTTGTTAATAGGACTATTTCTTTGCTACCTATTTTACTTCTTTTCTTACTAATATGTCAACAGATATTGGGTGGTTATTATAATAACATCTGAAATTTTTCAAGTGCTTTTTTATGTCTTAGCACTTCAGATTTTCATGCAAAATGTGAGATATAATACACAGATATCTATAAGTTGGAAAACAGAAACCAAACAAGAATATAGATTGCTAGCAAATAGTAGTCTTCTTCTTATCAAGTAGTTTTTTAAGTTTAAAATATTAATAACAAAAACAATAACAGTAATATCTACCGTTTATGGAGCTCCCACTGTGTGCAAAGCATTTTAAAGACATTATCTTATCATCTCAGACTTGAAGTTACCATTGTTATATGCTTGAAGAGGTCAAGTTCCTTGTAAAAGATCATATAGCTAATAAGTAATGAGTCAGGAAAGTATCCCTATCATGTAACAGCCCAAACTACATCTGTCCCATGATAGCAAATTAAATCTCATTTTATTATTTTTAATTTCATTAATAAACTGGAATGCTTTTACAAATAGGGAAACAAAATTTTATAAGGGTTAAATATCAGCTTATATCTGTTTGATTTAGAATTTCAATTGCACTGTCCTTAGTAACAAAATATAGTCTTTCCATAGAAATTATACAGTGCCAGCATTCTAAGAAAATAGGTAGAGAGGATCATGCCTATTGGACATTTATCATTAGACAATGTGTAGCCATCAGCAGACTGAAAATACCTGAGGCAAAATGGAAGGAAAATGATAGTAATATATAATGTGTTTTGAAAAGATATTAGTTTAATCCAATTTTGAAGTTTTGAAGTTCATTAATAGTGCTGTAGAATCTGTGGAATCGTGATCATTCTTTTAAATCAAGTGAGTTTCTCCAAACACCATATTCTGAGGACTCTGAATTCCACAAGTCTGGCTTCCTTCTTCCTGCCTTTGTTCTCTTCTTGTCTCAGAGTTTTCTAAAATCTCCGTCTTCACATGGATTATGCTTTTTCACATGGACCAAACCATTTTCCACTCCTTTTCGAATTTTTGCCCTTGATCAAGGAACTCATCTTCTCAGAGCCTCAAATACTTGATTTTTTTTCCCCTGTTTGATATTGTTTTCAAGAATTCATTTAAGTGGGGTGCCTGGGTGGCTCAGTCGTTAAGTGTTTGCCTTTGGTTCAGGTCATGATCTCAGGGTCCTGGAATGGAGCCCTGCATTGGGCTCCTGGCTCAGCAAGAAGCCTGCTTCTCCCTCTCCCACTCCCCCTGCTTGTGTTCCCTCTCTTGCTCTCTCTCTCTGTCAAATAAATAAAATCTTTAAAAAAATAATTCATTTAAGGATATTAAGTACTGTAGATCATTTAAAGATATGAGTAGGCCAGATTTTTAAAAGATGATGAAAACCTAAGAGATCAGTATTTAAGTTCTAAAGGAAAAGAAGGAACAAATGTAAAACTCAAGAAAAGAAATACCATGATTCATAGGTAGACCTAGCAGATGTCTATATTAAAATATAGTTTGGTGGTTTGTGATAATCGTAACCTTTCTTGAGGCAATATGGTTCAATGGACATGGGTGTAAAACTACCTTGTCTATTAGAAATTGTAAGAAAAAAAAAGAAGAAGAAATTGTAAGAAGTTGTGTTTACCTGGGCAAAAAAGTTCAAGAGAAAGCATAGAATCATAACACATAAGAAAAAGGTAGATCTATTATTGTTATATGGCCTTATACTGCACACATGCACACAAATGCACATATGCACATATAGAAGTATGGTGCTGTCTTTAAACATTTCGAGGACTAAACGTGGAAGGGTAATGTTTCTCAATAATTCTTTAAAGACGTCACACAGGCTAATGAATCTAAATTAGAAAATCACAGAGAACCCATATAAGAACTCTTAGTGAGTATTCTGCTAAAAAAAGTTTTTAAAAAAGCTAAAATATTCACTACAACTAGTGTTGAAGTTAAAATATGTCATTTGAATCAAAGAGAAAAGGTAGAATGAACTCTATAGAAATATTGAGAGACATTGTGGAGTCTTTCTCTAGATGATTCAATTTCCTAGTTATTTATCTTCATATTAAGAGAGAAAGCAATATGAGAACACCTGGAATCAATTATACACGTAAGATCAATTTAATATACTAAATTTTTAAAAGGTCACTCTCTCTCACATTCTTTTTTTTTTTTTTATATTCCAGTGGACAAGATTTCTTTGAAGTGTAAGACTTTAAAGTGTAGTTGTCCAGCTATAATACCTCACTTACTATTGGAAAAACAATCTTTTGAAATGTTTTCATACTTAATCTGTAAACACTGTCAGGATAAAGAAATTATTATGGAGGCAAAGTATTAAAAAAGCAATTAGAAAGTGACATGTTATAAATAAAAATGCAAGCTTTTATGAGAGTGTCAAATTTAATATTCATATAATATGCCAGTTTAGAAAAATGTTGCCAGAATGTGATATTTAGCTCCTTTCTTCTTGAAGAAGCTAAGTCTTGTGAATTACTTTGAGATGTGTATAGATATTTTTTATTTCTATTTGTACTTTTGTTTCTTTACCCTGAATTCCTGTCACCAAATTAAAGGCCACAATGCTTATTCCATAACATGTCCAAACCGTGGACATTCATTCATCTCATATTTCTATCCTAAACATCGCGTATTTCCAGACAGTAAAGTTATGCAATCAGATCTTTAATACATCTCATCTAGCTTATTAAGATTGTAGTTTAGACATTGTGTGCTTGGATTTGAAATAATATAAAAGTCACTCAAAGATGATTTCAGTGTGTCTATTCTGACAGGTTTTTTGCCAGAGAATGGAAGAACATACATCTTGGACTTAAGTTATTCCATACTGACCTGCCCAAGCATGATACAGTGTTCGGGTGACTTTTATTTTGGCCTATAAAACTATTTAATACAAACACACTGCTGGTATCTACCATACATTAATAAAAATTCATTAGATATTTATTCACAATAAGGAAACCATTTCTCAGCCTTTTGCAAAACAATTGCAAAACCATTCTATCTCTATTTATATAAAATAAATATTTTCTTGAAGTTTTTTTTCTTCTTAAAGTATAAACACAGTTCATGAGTGGCATTTGTATACTCAGCATTTCTGAACTTCAATGAAAATGCTGATGTGTAGCAAAATTTCTAGCTAAACTTTGCTTCTGTTCTAAGGTCACTTAGGTTCTGATGATTAAAAGTGTTCAAGGATGCATTTCATATTAATCTTGGGAGGAGCAAAGATTGACTGACCTCTGCTGAAATTAAATATAATTCAAAAAGCTGCATCATTCTTAAAAGCAGCTTGATTAAAAATGTTCATCTTCAAATTATTTTTCATCTCATACTTCTATGTTTTTCCTGTTTCAATTTAATACATTATGTCTTACAAAAAGAACATTGATAACTCTATTCAAACTGAAAATAATACTTCTGTAACAGTAAAAAGAACAAACAATAGCCTCAATGCATTGGTTTCTTCTCTACAATTTAAAATGCTTTGGAGATAGTTTTTCTAATCTGTAAAATATCCCTGAAAACACTGCATTATTTTACTGATGAGGTTATTACACCAAGGTCACAGAGCAAGAAGAAAGGGTTTAATATATTCTAGCATATATTCTTCTTTCCAAGTTATACTTTCTTCAATAAAGTCAGAATCTAGTAAAAACATGTCCCAACTATGTATTTGAAAAGAAAAAATATTCTTTTGACCTTTGCTAGGTATTAACTAAAGCACAATAAAGCTGAAGCTAGGCTCCTGAGTATTCTAAAGTAGTGGGGGGAAATGATTGGGTAGGAGAAATGCCTGCCAACTCAGACTAAAAGCTGGTTTCTAGACTTTCTTGGAAGCATTAATATATAGTGATTTTTCATGCTATTCCATTCAAGTATTTTATTAAGCTCTGTAGAGAGAAAATTTCAACATGATCCTGACGCTCTGAGGGTTATAACCTCTCATGTCTGTATCTGGAGGGTGTTGGGAAACAGGTGTTGAAACATTTTCATATTTTACTTTGACAAAAATAAAAACCATCCGGTGTTAGTTTTTTGTTTGTTTTCAGGACTTGATTGAACATTTGCGCTTACATGTTTCATGTGGGGAATTTTCACAAGAAAATATGTGAGAAATCTGAGTTCAGACAAAGAAAATTTCTGTGAATTATTAACAAGCTACATTTGATGAAAACGTCACTAAATACCTGGTTGAGTGAGAGTGTCAATTAGATTGAAAGGACTTATGAAATCAGGCAATGTTTGTTTTAGTAAAAACTCAGAATTATTCTGGAACACTTTTGTGAAGCTCTTAAGTATCTCCCTGGATTTCTGTTTTTTCATTTATAAAGTAGGTATGAAAATATAAAATTCATTAATGTATGAATTACATAAACTTATGACTATTAAACACTAAAAGCAAAATAATCTCTCAAGAAATATAATTTATTTTCTTGCCTTCCACATTACTTTTTGTTGTCCTTCCCAGACAGTATGTATCATACTTATAAAAGCAAGAGATTGATGCCATATTAACTAGTTTATATTTAGAGAGAATGGTTAAGAATATATGAAGTTTCAACACGCACACAAAAATAATTGACTGTCAGGAAACCAAGTGAATTGGGAAACCATAAGTAGTTACTTTTGATTATTGCAAAGATACTGAACAACAACTTAATTGATCTCTGGTTTAGAGAATGTTTTACATGCTGAAAAACCATTCGTTATCAAAAAAATAAGATAAAATTGTAAGTTAGTGCCTAAATACTTTGTTGTTAATACGTATGTTGCATCCTTACTAGCAAAAATGAGGAAAATTTCTCACAATAGGGAAGAGTCCATAAACTACAAACATATATTAGAAAACAACTGCTACTCAGGGCCAGGTGCAGTAATTTGGAACGTATTATATTAATTAATGATACTTACCTGACTCTCAATCTCTATCTGTATTTCCACACTGAGTGTATATAAGTAATCCATAAAATAACCTTTTATTGAGATTAATTGTTTTGTGTTACTTTCTATCTGTCGTGTGAGGGGCAATTATGAAACAGAAGGTTTTTTTCCCCCTAAAAGAGAGATGTAAAATGTCCTCTTCATTGCATTTGAAATCCATTCATATTTTACAGTGAAATCCATTCATATTTTTACATCATCAAATGTTGGTTGTTACGTTTGTCATTTTGACAATATGTATTTCCTCTTTTGTGAAATGTCTGTTCAATTTTATTACCCATTTTTCATTGGGTTGTTTGTGTTCTTCCCATTGACTTGCGGGAGTTAATTTTTTATTTTATATGTTAGCCTTGTGTCCAAAATATATGCCACATATATGTTCCCTCAGTCAATGGTTTCCTATTTATTTTCCTGATTTGATTTACACAAGTCTTAATTTTGATGAGCCCAAGTCATCTCTTCTTTTATGGCTTACTTTTTCTTAGAAATTTTTGCCTACCTCAAGGCCCAAAGAAATTTTCCTGTCTTTTCTTCCAGAAGCTTTATTATTTAGTTTTACATTTAGGTCTATCACCCACCCTTAATTGATTTTTGAGTAAGGAGTGATACATGGGACATGTTATTAACTCATCCTTTAGATAACAAATTGTTCTAGTATAATTCCTTCAAGAGATTTTCTGTATCAGTGAATTGTTCTGACACCAGTTTAGAAAATTACTCAGGTATTTGTTTGTATAGATGTGTGTGTGTGTGTATGTTTTTGTGCACACACATACATACACACACACACATATATACATATATATATTTATATGGTTATAGTAATTGGTTATAGTAATTTAATATTGCCTTTCCACTAGTTTTCTATTGCTGCATAACAAATTACCACAATTTAGAGGCTTAAAATAATAGCCATTTATTACCTCTCAGTCTTCTTTTTTTTTTTTTTTTAAAGATTTTACTTGTTTATTTGACAGAGGGAGAGAGATCACAAATAGGCAAAGAGGCAGGCAGAGAGAGGGGGGAAGCAGGCTCCCCACCGAGCAGAGAGCCTGATGTGGGGCTCGATCCCAGGACCCTGAGATCATGACCCGAGCAGAAGGCAGAGGCTTTAACCCACTGAGCCACCCAGGCGCCCCACCTCTCAGTCTTCTAAGTCAGAAGTCTGGGATATCATGGCTTATTTCTCTGGATTTGCTCCTCAATATTTGACAAAGCTGAGGTCAAGGTGTTAGTCAATTGAGTTCCCTTCTGTAGCTTGGGATTCTCTTCCAAACTTACACTATTATTTGCAGAATTCAGTTTAACTGTAGGACTCCCTAGCTGGCTGTTGACAAAGATCTACTCTCAGATCTGTGTAGCTGCTCTCTGGTTCTGTCATATGACCCCATTCATTTTAAAAGCCAGCAATGGCATCTTGAATTCTCCTTATAGTTCAAATCTCTGAAACCAATGGTTGATTCTTTGAAACTATCAAGCAAATTGATAAAACTTTATCCAGTCTGATCAGCAAAAAATGGAGAAAAAGCAAATTTCTGGTATCAAGAATGAGAGAAGTACATAACTACAGATCTTCCAGGTATTGAAAATAACAGAATAATAATAAGACAATATTATGAACAAGTTTATCTTAATAAATTTAACAATCTTCTAATTTCTTTGAAAAAAATAAACTTCCAAACCTAATTAAAAATAGGTATTATGGATACCTCTATGTCTATTTTAAAAATTAGACTTCTAGTTAAATAACTTGCACAAAGCCAAACATGCCTTTACTGGGGAATTCTACCAAAACTTTAATAAAAAAATAAGAATTTAATATAAATTTTTCTAAAATTTAAAAATAAGGAAATACTTCAATCATTCTATAAGGTTAGAATTATTCTGATAACAAACCTGACAAAAACATTATAGGAAAAAATAAGTGGTTGTTAATCAAGCATTTGCTAATGTTTAATATTCATTCCTTTCAAAAATGTGTCAACAAACTAGTTCTAGAAAGAAATTTCCTTAGTCTATTTCAGGTTGAAGAAATACTTCCAGTTACAGAATATGGAATGCCTATAAAATACCTACAGCTTACAACCTAATTAACCATGAGAGACTGAATGCGTTCCTCCTATGATCAAAACCAAGACAAGGATGTGAATAAATGATAGCAGTTCCTGTTCAGGAAGGACTGTGGGAATCATTACTGTGGGTACTTGCTGTGGTGTTATAAGATTCATCCATTTGGGGACTCGCTTGCTTCTTCACACAATGAGTTTCAGATCCAAAAGTTGGAAACTGAGTTAGGAATCAGGACTTTATAGGAGGAGAAATTCTTGATTATGGTCATAGCTCTAGGGATAGATGATAGATAGATAGATAGATAGATAGATAGATAGATAGATAGATAGATAGATAGATAGACTTTTTTTTTCATATTTTTATCATTTTATTAGGAATAATTCCAAATGGGTTATGAAGAAAACTTATTGACTTTGATGAGTTTTTCAAAAACTCTTAATGAAGATATGTTCACCAATAACAAATAAAACATCAGCAGAACTATCATATACTGGGCAAAGAGTCAGGCTGATACCAAAAAGCAACATGCAACATAAAAAAGATACAATAT
>CM053618.1:14097572-14111449 GCA_028646535.1 Procyon lotor
TGAGTGTTAGTAGAGATGCATGTCTAATCATCAAAATTATAATTATATTAATGCCCAGAGGTGGGCATGCTTCATCTTGGGTCAGGCCATTAAGGAGGGGTGTTGAGTTGATCCAGTCTGTGGCAGAGTTGGGCATGGGCTTTGCCGCTGCTTCTGTCACACGCAGTGCACTAGGGATTTGTCACCTAGTGATGGACTGCTCAGATTCACGTGGCTTTGCTCCTGGAGCACCAGCGCTTCCTTCAGGAGTACTGTACTCAGATTTCGACCATTCCTCATGCCTGCCACCAGGAGTCTCTCTCAGTCCTCCTTCCCTCCTCTAGGGGTACCGCAAGTACAAAAACGCAAGATTTGAAGTGCGCTTGACAGTGGATAGGGGTGGGGACAAGCTTCCATCCTCCTGCTCACCCTCGGACTCTGGCAAACCCTCAGTACCCAGGACTCTAACGCTCTTGGCCCTTCCCCAGCAACCTCATTTGCCTGGTACTCAATGCAGAGCCTGGAGCAAGCATTACCTCTGTCTCTGGCCCAGCATGGTAGAGAAGCTCTGCTTCAAATTCAGCTCTTGAGCCTGTGTGGGCGGGTTTCCTGTCCACCTTGTGGGCCCCTGCACATCTGCCTCGAGCTTAGGGCTCACTTTGGGGATGAGGTTGCAAGCTCTTCAGCCCAGAGAACTCAGACTCAGGGATGGCCCCTGGCATGTGAAAATACATTTTCCCTCTGCCAGATTCTGAAGATTGTTAGATTGTTCTGAACTGTGATCAGAACAGGGCAGGTTTCTTTCAGTTTCACTACTTCAACTTCAATCTCAGGCAGGATCTCCACAGGGTTGCATCACACAGGAGGTTTCTCTTGGTTTTTTTGCTCCAGCCCTTAGTCTTGTGGTCACTATGTGGAAATCCGTGGGGGCGGGGGAGTGGGGAAATCTGGTAGACTGTATGGCTTCTCTTGTGTCTGTGACTGCCCAGAGGATTTCACATCATTCACACTCAGCCTTAAAATCTCTGTAAATCTCTCAACTGTGTCTTCTTACCCAGTTCTCTGATGTTTGCCTTCACTTACTGTTCTGGTTAAAGATAGACAACTTGTCCCAACTCTTCTAAGTGTCACTTATCAATTTTAAGATTTTGGTTAGTCAGTCTGCTTTACAAGTTCAACTCAAATAGGCTCAAATGGAATTATGGTTTCTGAAGGTGGGTTTGGCATTCCTTGGCAACTTTTGACATTACCAAGAAGCAGAAGTGTCCAAATGCTGTACTGTGTGTGATTTATTATCTTGCCTGAAGAAGGTGAGAAGTTTCAGAAGTGCCTACCTAACTTTCTCCATTATAATACCCTATAGCCCATCTACATCCCATAGGATAGTTGTGGCATTGATCATGTATGTGTATCCCAGTTATGCACTTGGGGATCAAAAGTATGATCCTCAGGTGGGCTTGCAGACTGGCTAACTCAATGGGAACTGAATTGGGGCTCCAATTCAAGTTACTACCTCACTTTAATATGTTCCTGTTTTAACAGTAGGACTATAATGATTGTTCAGATTCCCTGGTATCAATGTCAAATTGAACTCTTTGTCCAACTGTATTAGAAATCTCTGTGTATTTCTTTTTCTTCAGTGTATAATTGCCTGAATAATGGTAGTAGTTCCCTTAGGGACTATGGGAATCATTACCATGGATACTTGCTATGGTGAGATTCTTCCTTTTGGAAGTCACTTCTTCACACAATGAGTCTCAGATTTAAAAGTTGGATGCAAAGTTAAGAATCATGACTTTGCCAGCAGAGTAACCTGGAATGGTGATGGGGGTTGGTGGGTAAGAGTTCCCAGTGGTCTCACCAAACATCATTGATTTCTTTTTAATTTATAGGTAGAGTATTGGCCTGTTATCTGCCCATCTGTTTGTTGCCATAGGAACAAAATTTTCTAGCAAACATTATTATGATTCTTTGCAGAAATCACATCGCTGCCCACACATACTGATGATAATGACAAACTGCTGGTTAAGTATCACCTCCTGCCATCATTGTTTTGGATCCTATCATTAGCATTTGTCAGTAAGACCAGGTTTGTAAGAAAAGATCCTGCATCAACTCTGACATACAGTGGGACCACAGTATAAGCACACACAGTGGTGCTTATCACCATGTCATTGCTTATAGTTTATAAATTATGTACCTTCTGCAGGCTGTCCAAGAAGCAGAGTCCACTGTTGAATTTTCAGGTCTTACATGACTTATTCCCTCTAGCATTTCCCAACTTTGAGCATTTTAATTCCTCCTTTTGCTCCTCCTCTTCAATTCAAGTTCTGGCATTTATCCCTCAAATATTGTGAACCATCATTTTTTTCCATGCTCTTAGGAGCTACTTTTAGCCATCCTTATAGCATGCAATGTCTCCTTAGATCCTTGCCAGGGTGTTAAATCCTAGATGTTAGAAGAAAATTCCCAAATCAATAAATTTTCCTTATTCAAACCTTAATTTTCACTGTATTGTTCAAGCACACTCAGAATTCAGTTGCATGTATACTTTCCCAGATTTTCCATTACATACTGGTTAGGTCCTACAGATCTTTGACTTATAATCACTTCCCTTTTTTTCAGATTTTTTTTTTTAAGAGAGAGAGACTACAAGTAGGCAGAGAGGCAGGCGGGGCAGGAGGAGGGGGAGCAGGCTCCCTGCCGAGCAGAGAGCCCGATGCGAGGCTCGATCCCAGGACCCTGAGATCATGACCTGAGCTGAAGGCAGAGGCTTTAACCCACTGAGCCACCCAGGAGCCCCGCCCTTTTTTTCAGATTTTATATATGCCTACAGTTGGGTTATGTTGTGACTTAACCTTTGTTATTGGTTAAGTTACAAATACTAATTACATATCAGAATACCGTTCTTTCTCAACCAGGAACTGTTCTGGAATAGGAGACATGCCTTAGTTGGAAGCTTAGATATTCTCCATGTAAGTCTAGGTGTGGTTCCCTGGGTCTTAGCTTTTTCTGACCTGCTAAAGCAAGAACTATGTGCCGCCAAGGAAGCTCTCACATCTAGCTATAATTTTCAATTAATCAGCCTTAGCTTTTAGGTATTTTTCAGAGTTTAATAAAACTGTTCAGTAAACACTGAGTTCCATTTCATTAATAATTAATATTTTCCCCTTTTTCTCAAATATGTGATACATCACATCTGCAAATGCATTCCCTTCTACCATTGTATTTCATCAACTATGAAAGTTAAAAATTGCAGTGCTACCTTGGGCCAGAAGGTATCTGTGACCACTGCCAGTCATAGCTCATAGGGTCTTTACTCGAGTTGCAAAATCTCGTTCCAGAGTCTAAGCCACTCCCGGAGCTGTCTACATATTTGATTTCTAGGAAAGCCAGTTCTGAGATTGAGATTAACATGCAGAAAATTTATTAGTGAGTGTTTTAAGTTAACACTTCTGAAGGGAAGGGGAAAACAAAACAAAACATTAGGTAGAAGTTGAGCACAGTGCGGATCTAATAGAGGCTTCAGCTGTCTCTATGGGGAGTTCCAGAGTTGGGAGGACACTTTACAGTTGTCTCAAGGTCGACCTAGAGCCTGGGCATTTGTAACCCAACATTGATTAATCACTGGAAATGGGCATTATTTTGAGCAAAAGCTGCTCTCTTCAACTGAGGCCATCCTTTAAATCACTGACAGATGAGGGCTTCCTGACATGGAGAAGGTAGGGAGTCAGCCCTTCATTGCTGATGGGGAATACATATGATGCATCATAGCATCCACTATAGGGTGCTTAGAAGCCATCAAAATAACCTCTCAAATGATGTAGGACACTATTTTTCAATAATTCAGCAGTCTCTCACAGCCCTTTGAGATTCAACTACACTAATACTTTCATTTGTTGTCTAGTGTACTATTTAAAATGAAATTCAAAACTTTAAGAGGTGGAATATTGCCAACTGAAAAGTGATTAGTTTACATCTATGCCATGTTATTATTTTTTGTTAGACCCCTTGCAGGATACAATTCTCTTAGAGTCTAACCAATCGATATTGAAAGAATAAAGTTAATAAAGGAATGAAAAGAGTAAAATTCCAGAAATTCATTTTATTGAAGTCCATTTATTTTCTACAAATTCCGGTGTGCACGTGCTCGTGCGCGCACACACACACACACACACACACACACAATTAGGTAAAATGTAACAATATGGCAGGGAAACAGTGGTCTCTATGTTCTCTAGATGTCATCTTGTATCAGTGCTTTATATGAGAGTTCCCTTCTGGTACCTTTCTTTATAATTTTTGCTCTTATAACTGAAATGAGTCTACAGTCATTTTAAAATTATCTTTATAAAGTATGGTTAATTAAGATACTATCTCAAGTAAATTTTGGAGGTTTCATATTTCTTGTATCAAGAATAGCTTTGTATATCTTTAGATGTTACATAGCATTAGGTTGTAGATTCATCATTCTGGTAACTTTTTAAAATGTTTCCAACCTTTTCTAAGGATATTGGTGTATTCAAATATAATCTATCTTCTGGTCACATTTTTAAATTATAATTTTATGGGAAATCACACATTTCCCCTGATATTCCAAATTTATTACATGCAGAATTATCATATAATGCTCTTCAACTTTTATCTGTCTAGGCAATGTGTTTTTTGCATCCTTAATTTTCTTCATTTTTATATTTGTTTTTCTTTAAAATTCTTTTTTTTTTTCTTAGACTGTAGGTTGCTTTATTCCGGAAACAATCCTATATGTGAATATCCTTTGAAACAAAGTTTTATGCATATATATAATTATTTCCAAAATGTAAAGTCCTAAAAATTCTTATAGGGGATTAGCTTCTGTATATTTTCAAAATAGCTTGCTTTTATATTTATCTATCCAACCATCTATTCTTCATATGTCTTTTATTTTATTAATTTCTGCCTTTATATTTAATAATGTCTTTACACTACATTAATGTATACTGTTCTTTTCGTAGCTTTTAACTTATAGTAAACACCTTCATACTTTAGTATGTTTTATGTAATAGTAGAGATAGAGAAGACTATAAAGGATTAACTGATTACCTAGTACAAGATCAATATTTATAATATTTCATTTTGAGCAAAATTTCATTTTTTTCCAGTCACGGATATATAAGATGCTTATTCCAACCTCATTCATTCATACATACATACACACACACACAAAAACAAACACACGTGCAAAAAAAGCCAAAATCCAAAAAACCTAAAAACTTTTATATTTCTGTATGCTGGATATTACTATTTATGAAATAAGTATGTCAATATCTGTTGCCTTTATAACTTTTTTTTTAAAGATTTTATTTGTTTGACAGAGAGAAACACAGCAAGAGAGGGAACACAAACAGAGGGAATGGTAGCAGGAGAAGCAGGCTTCCTGCAGAGCAGAGAGCCCGATGTGGGGCTCGATCCCAGGCCCCTGGGATCTGACCTGGGCCGAAGGCAGATGCCCAACGACTGAGCCACCCAGGCGCCCACTTTTATAACTTTTAATAGCCCAATAACCAGGAAAAAAGAATATGCACAGTTTGGGGGATTAAAAGTTCTTATTCAGTTTTTAGTATTACAAATAAAAGATTACTGACATGTAAATTTAACAGTTTAACTTAGAAGTTTTTTGTACATATGTATGAAGTTATACCTTTTTAAAAAGCTGTGTTGTCTATTTAATTTGGTTAATATTTCATTAATTTAATCAATTAAATTCACTTCAATTTCTGTTGTATTTACAACTTCGTTATTAGATATTTTTATCATGTAACAAAATATACTTATAGATAAAGATTGCAATTAATTATAGGTAAATAAAATTCATTTCTGTAATATTGCATGTGAATGTGCAGGATATGCAAGATCATCTTCAAAATCATATAATCATATAATGTATTACATATGATACTTGCTTAATAGGGAAATATGTATTCATATTTGAGTATATATATTGTGTATGTATTTCTTACATAATGTATATTCATATTTGTATATATTTTATTTTAAAATTTTTTTTTAAAGATTTTATTTATTTATTTGACAGACAGAAAGATCACAAGTAGGCAGAGAGGCAGGCAGAGAGAGAGGGGGAAGCAGAGAGCCTGATGCAGGGCTCGATCCCATGACCCTGAGATCAGTAAAAGGAAATATAAGCAATAAAAGCAAAAATCCTTCAGAAGGAGCCTAGAATTACAATATTATTTCACATAACAATGATGCTCAAAGATGGGTTTATTGTTGTACTATTCAGGAGCACATTTTATTTCCCCAAGAGTTAAAATTATTTATTTTAGATCTAGAGTAAAAACACATGTATGTTTATAAATATATTTCAAGATTCAAATCTCATAATCCCATTTAGATACCTTATGTGCATCTCCTTGAGGGCTTTTATAATTCTTTCTATGTTGTCTTTTTCTTGTCCATTTTATAAGCATGCTCTATTTTATAAGCATATATGGTTCACATCCAACTGGTTGATTACTTCAAATGATGGCAATCTGGTACAAGATGATCTCTGTCTTTGAGGGTAATGATGAGGTCTGGTTTTTCCAAACCCATTCCATTTCAGCACCAATAACTCTGATGTAAAAGTACTATGAACCACTTTTGCTAAAATCACTGGAATACACACACACACACACACATATGTGTAATACCACTAGAATATACATACATAAATATACACATATACACACGTCTCCACATATACATAAATATATAGATAAAGAAATATATATAAAGATACAGATATCTTACAGAGATATAGCTATAGATTGCTCTATATATGTCGATATATAAAAAGATATCTCTGTGAATAGATGATATAAATAATAGATAGATCTACAGAGATATCCAGTGTACTTCTATATACAGATAAAGATACAGATAGATATATATAAGTAGCTATGTGTAGATGTCATATGTATATTATATATATGAATATATATAAAGAGAAAATATATGAATAGGTAGATATATAGATCAGTAGATCTCTCTATATATATCTATACAGAGATCCAGTATAATATCACTAGAATATCTATCATCTATATCTATCTATCTATCTATCTATCTATCTATCTATCATCTATCTATCTATCTATCATCTATCTATCTATCAGCTATAGATAATGAGAAAAGAGGGAATTTAGATACGTATCTCAGCCACAGTTTTTTATTTTTCATCTTAGAATTTTTACTGAACATCTTAATGAATATTTATCACCTCATCCATTGTCCTAGATGTATCATGTTTTGCCATTTAACTATTTCTTGTCCACCACCCTGTAAGTACTTCTCTGTATGCACCAAAGTGTAATAATATTTTTAAAAAGGACAATTAGGGGCACCTAGGTGCCTCAGTCATTAAGCAATTGCCTTTGCTCAGGTCGTGATCCTGCTCAGCGGGGAGCCTGTTTCTTCTCCCTCTGTCTGCTGCTCCCCCTACTTGTGCTCTCTCTCTGTCTCTGTCAAATAAAAAAATCTTTAAAAAATAAAAGGACAATGAATTATAACAAAACATGCTTTTAAATAATTTGCATTATATAAGAATACATATCTGTTTTGTTGGGGCTTCACTGTAAACAACTAATTAAGTTTCACAATGATCTTGCTGTTAGCAATGGAATAAATGGATGTGTGGGAACCAAAATCATTCTTCCCCAATCATAATAAAATTCTTTACACCCAGTGCAACTTAGGTCATTTAAGTGTTGAAAACTAATTCCTTAAAGTTCCCTACTGAAATATTTCACAATAAAAGGAGTATTATTTGACACACTGAGCTAAAGGGAAAATGCAAGACTAGAAAAGTGGAAGAGACGATAACCGGATTTTCCTCCCACTGCTGTTATTGTAAAGTAAATAGGCTAGCTTAATGTCTTGAAGCTGTTGATGACATTTTTCCCAAGTACTTGAACATTAAATATCTGTCTGGTAATACCCTAAGGAATATTTTTAAGTGCAATGACCTCTTAGAAGATCATCATAAAAATCGTCCTTAATTAGGTTTAGAAAATCAATTTGAGTATCTCTGTAAATCAAATTTTACGTCATGCCATGTTGAATGCACGGTTAGGTAAGTGGTAAGAAATAACATATGTGAGTTATTTTTCTAAGCAGTGTACCTCACTAAGTACTAAAATTGGTTTTTGTAAAAAAGGAGAATATTTATTATTTTAAGTGTCAGAAATTAAGCTAAACACTCGTAATTATGAGTAATGGCTCTATGATTTGACATCATAACAATGATGCTCAAATACGGGTTTATTGTAGTATTCAGGAGCACATTTTATTCCTCCAAGAGTTTCCTAGATCACTAAGGTAATACAGAAGACAGAGGCTAAACTGCTTCAGGGAACTCAGCAACTTTGGCTGATGTTTGGATGTCTCATTGCACAATGGGGACACTGAAGGAATGTTCCAAAAAGCACAGCTGATACTGTTCAGTCCCCTTTCAATTTAGCAACTATTCATGGCAAGTGGGAAGTGCTATTAGGAAAGGTAAGGTGATCAAAAAAGTGTAGCTTTCATTCCCAAACTGAAAATGTTTGTACTTAGAACTTCAAGTGAGTTATTTTATTCTTTTTGTAAGCTACTATTATTTGATAATAATAATTTCATGTTCATAATAATAGCTCCATGTTCCTATCCTATTCCATAGAAGTTCAGCAACAAAAAATTCTAAAGTCTCCTGGTCCTTCCTCTTTTTATATTCTATTTATTTTACTCCTTTCTCAGTTTTATTTAGAATTGCCTTTTCATTATCTTTAATCACTTTATAGCCTCTCTTTTTTAATGTCTTTTATAAAACAGGGTAGAAGCATGGCTCCTTTAGATATATGGTCCATGGGTGCCTGGGTGGCTCAGCCTGTAGAGTATGTGATTTTGATTTCAGAGTTATGAGTTCAAGCCATATGTTGGGTATGGAGCCTACTTAAAAAAAAAAAGAAAGTAATATTTAGATATATGGGCAGGTGCAAATTTTACTTTGTGGGTTTAGCAGCAAGTGGCCTTGTCCTTACATACATATGTGTTTGTTTATCTAAATAATTCTTCCTGCCAAAATAAATATCAATTTAATTTGAAAGCGTAGAATTGTTTTCTAAATAAGTACTAGCTCATCTAATAATGTTCAGATGTTGCAGAAATAAATGTGTCTCAGTACTTCAGTTACTAATATTTAATTAATGCTTACTGAATTCCAAGATCCATACTTAGTATTTAAAATGAAAACAAATATAAAAATTAATATATGAGTCCCTTCCTTCAAGGAGCCTGTAAACTAGCATCAAATGTATGCAAAATATAAGATTAACATCACAAGATATAAATTAATGACAAATTATAGAAGCTAAGAAAAATAATGTAAACCATTTAAAGTAAATAATACTTCCAGAGGATGTAATTTTTTGAACTAGGTTTCTAACAATAAAGATGTCATAAATGGAAATTGTTCAAAAAGCATTTTGTCATTTTTTTGAATTGGTAATGATATGAAAAGATATTAAATATGTGATCACCATGCCCAGCAAAATATAACATCCAATTTAGGTGGACATGATGAAGTCTGAGGACACTTGCTTTTGAAAAACTTAATTTGCCAATGATAAAAGTCATTTTCAGAGGCTTAAATATGGAATACCTGGTTTTTCTATAGGAAACATTATCATCCCTCTTTGTCCTCACATATGTATGTGTCTCTCAAAATGAAATGAAATAGTTTGATATCCATTACACAACATTATTGCCAAGGAATAGATATTATGGAAGTAAGAGAGAGACATTACCCATTATGAGAATGATCAGTTCAATAATGAACTCACAGTGGTACTACATCTGCTAACTTATATCTATATACCAAACAGTCCAAAGTAGCCAAAGTAGGCAAGTTCAACTTAGATGTTATTGCTGTCATGAAACTGTTTCATTTTGTCTTCACTGGACGTTATGACCTCTCTGTGGCACTATTATTAGCTACTTCTTTATGAGTCATGAGAAAAATAAACATTTCAATGCTGGTTGGGGATTCTTTGAGGAGCTTACCGTTTATTTCCTTCTCACACTGACTTTATGCTCCTCACAGTAGTAAAGCAGACAACACAAGTCACTGAGCGTAGTTAAATTGATAAATAAAGGATGGTGACAAACAGAGGCTGCAGAAAAGAGTATACCTGTTTGAGATGCAGAGATTAGTTGGATGTTTATGTTTCTTTGAAATAATCTGTTCATTTGGTTGGTAATGAATGACCAAAAACAAATGAACAATTAAAGCAAAACAAAACAAAACAAAACAACAAAAACAACAATAAAACACCCAACCCCCCACAAAACCTTGAATTTTCAAGTACCGTGAGTCTAATATTCTACCACATTCTATACCTACGTCCTAAGTTTGGTTCACCAGGAAACTTTCCCAGAGAGTGTTAAGGCCATGCAAAAGTACAATACAGAGGAAAAAAATCCTTGGAAGATGTACAAAATTAAACAAGGATACTGGACACTTTTATAGTTTTTTATAGTTTTTATAGTTTTTTATAGTTTTTATAGTTTCTAATCAATACCACAATGTAAAATAATAATAATAATAATTATTATTTTACCATATTATCTTTTTTTGTCTTCTCATTTTATGCCTTGACATGTAAAATCACATGTCAAAAGAAAGCAACATGACCTTAATTAAGATTTGAGGAAACGGGCGCCTGGGCGGCTCAGTGCGTTAAAGCCTCTTTCTTCAGCTCAGGTTATGATCTCAGGGTCCTGGGATCGAGCCCTGCATCAGGGGTCTCTGCTGAGCAGGGAGCCTGCTTCCCCCTCTCTCTCTGCCTGCCTCTCTGCCTACTTGTGATCTTTCTCTCTTTGTCAAATAAATAAATAAAATCTTTAAAAAAAAAAGATTTGGGGAAATACATTTTGCATAGGATGCATTTTTGGTTTTGGTCGGGCTAGGAAAGGTAGGAAAAAATAGAAATCAAATAGAATGGGTTCTAGAGGAAGAGAAAGGAAGAGCCAATAGATTTCAGAGGGCTTGCTTTGGGTTCTAGATTTAAAGGAAAAAGAGGTATTGCAACTATGTTAGTGAAGGCATTTTCAATCACAAGGGATAAAAGCACAATTCAAATGGCTTAAACAAAAGAAATTTGTTGTTGGCTCATTTTAGTGGTTGATCCAAGGACAGATCTGACATAACTCAAGTTGGCATCTAGGAGTGCAACAATGTGTCCAGGACTATGGTTTTTTTGTTTGTTTGTTTTTTTGTTTTTTCAGGACTATGTTTTATATCTCTCTCCCTTTCCTGCTTTGGTCTATGTTTGTTTTGTTCCAAAACAGGCTCTATCTGCATTATATCAAAGGCAGATAAATAAATATTTGAGAATTATACCCTTCTTCCAGTTAGGACTCCAATATATAGGATGGGGTAGGATTATGTCGTTGGTACTGTATTGACAGAGCCTTTATATCATCATTTCTACCCTACTATGCCGTGCCCGAGTGAATAGAGCAATCTAAGTCTGTACCCTGGCTCATACTTTCTTCCTATGGGGAATATGGTAGGGATATTTGGTCCAGAACCTGCCAGAATTAGATATAGTGGAACAGGGGCAGGGCCTAAAGCAAAACTTTACCAAAAGAACAGATGGTCACTACTTTTGACTTCTTTGTTTTCTTCAGGAATATCCAACATTATTCACTAGGATAGATGTATAGAAAATGAATTCAGAAGCCAATGTGCTTAGGAAAAAAATTTCCATAGGATCTTGAGAAACAATATGAAGTACATCAATTAGAGCATGAAAAGAAATTAGAAACAAAGTCATTATAATATGAAACATTTTTCAGTGATAATGAACATCAAGGATTTAGAAATTTATATATTTTGCCACATTATTTTATTGTGTTGGGAAATAAACACATTTCTACTTTATAATGATAAATATATTTAGTAATTCCTTGTTTTAACCAATTTTAGAAAAGTAAACAATTTTTAATTTTGGACTTATAGGAAAAAATTGAATGCATTTTAGAATTCTTTGAGTTAATTTCTTTCTAGTACTCACAGTGCAATTTGGCTATGTATAAATAGTTCAACACTGCTCTATTTTAGTGAAAAGTAAACATCCAGGTCCAATTCTATGGATGAGAAAAAGTAAAAAAAAAAAAAAGGTGATACAATTATCACTGCCTACACAAATATAAAATAAATTTTTTAAAAGTTAAGAAGAGAGATTATCAATGATTTAATTTATAAAATGTCACTGTATATCAGAGTAATTCTGTTTTCTCCATGCATAGGACACACTATTTTCCTTTAATTTTAGGTAGTATATCTTCACATCTTATCATGTTGAAAATATTTATACAAATTAACCTAGAACATGCCCTTATAGTTTCAACTATATCCTTAATCTATCCTATCATTCCTAGGGAATCACACACACACACACACACACACACCACAAAAACATCACTGTCTATCAGGTAATGATGAAAGTCAATATTTTCTACTAAAGTCCTTTTCTTCCCCCTGTGATAAATGTCTTCAGTTCTTTCAGATCTTTTTCCTTTTCTTTTCTCTCCTCTTCTTTCCTTTCTTTTTTTAATATCAAGGTTTCCAGATACTTCATCAATCAGGACCATAAAACAGATTTTAAATATGCTGCCCAGAACTGAATCCAGTACTCCACGTAGGACCTGATCATGAAAACTGTAATATGGTATTTACTCTCTTATTTTTAATTAATATTTTATGCAGTATGGCTCATCAACTTTTAAAACCTTTTATCAAAAACAAACAAATAAAAAAAAACCCCAAACAACCTTTATTTATTGTTTTACATGGAACTTGGAGGAATCTACTTTTCCTAGGTATTTTTTTAAAAAAATATAAATAGTCATTACTTGAAAAATAGATTCAAAAGAAAGAATAACCATATCGTTCACATGGTTGCACCCGCATTCCAGTTTCAATCTATTCAACAGACATGTACCGAGCATGCAATAGATAGCAATTGTGTCAGCTTTTACAAATGGGTAAGAGGACAGTTTGTTGTGTTTTCCCACTTGCTTTTATGAGCTTGGATGACATCATTCTTGTTAGTAACTTACATGTTTGAAATGTCCTTACCTGAGCCCACTGCCAATTGGGCTTTTTTTCCCTTCTGTTGAGCTAATTCCTTTACTTTTTTTTTTTTAAGTCACTTCTTTGAGCTCAATTTTTGAAAGCAAATTTTTTTTTTTTCCCAAATTTATTTTTTTATTTGACACAGCGAGAGAGAGCGAGAGAGGGAACACAAGCAGGGGGAGTGGGAGAGGGAGAAGCAGGCTTCCCGCCAAGCAGGGATCCTGATGCAGGGCTTGATCCCAGGACCCCAGGATCATGGCTTGAACTGAAGACAGAGGCTTAATGACTGAGCCCAGGTGCCCTGAGTTCATTGCTTTTTGTTTTCAATACTCTGTAAAAACTATATTTTGTCTCCAACAAACATCCTAAGATGATTTTTTCTGAAGTGTTATTTCTATTCTTAAACCTTATGAAAGTTGGTTTAAACTATCTTCAAGGAGGCTACTATTTCTCTTTCTGCTCCATTCTTAAGAGTTTAGGAGCAGAAGGAACTGCTGTCCATTATGGATTCCAAATAATCATTCAACTACTGTTCATCATCTATCTTTCCTCCTTTGGAAGTGATAATGTTTGTTTATGTCACCTATCTCCAAAATAAAGCAAATATGCAAGCTCTCTAACTTTCTTGAGGGCTCTGGCATCTAGTTCACAGTCTTCATTGTAAAATACTTGTTATTAATACTGATGACTTCAATGTAAGCATTCAAAATATGTTCACTCTCTTTCCTCACTGCTCCTTGCC
>CM053618.1:14111549-14130449 GCA_028646535.1 Procyon lotor
AGCCTGATGTGGGGCTCCATCCCAGGACCCTGAGATCATGACCTGAGCCGAAGGCAGAGGCTTAAACCACTGAGCCACCCAGGCGCCCCTGCAGTCTATATTCTTAAACAATATCTGTACTATCCTCCTGCCCCGTCTTCTTGTAATCACCATTTTACTCTCTCTATTTATAGGTTTGGCTTTTTTAGATTCACATATAAGTGATGTCATATAGTACTTCTCTAACTTCTCTCTTTTAGATGTGCTCAAGATCCATCCATGTTGTCACAAGTGGTAGAATGCCCTTTCCCTTCATAGTTAAATAACAGCCCTTTATACATGTACCACATTTTAGGTTTCTAACTTCTAATTTTGGTCACTGTCTCTCTTTTCTCATATCCTCTCTACTTTTTTAGCAACTATATTAAGTTTGGGCGCTAGATCAAGTCACACAGCCTCAACCTACCTTTTAGTCCACTAACTTCTTTGTAGTTCTACCTGATCTTCTACTTTACACTTAGAATAACTTGTTCACATGTAATCATATTTGCAGACAAAAACTAGAATTTAGAATTACTATTTGTTTTCTGTTTGAATCTAAATTGTATAACTTAGTTATAAAAGATTCAGTGCTGATACTGATAATTTATCATTCACTTCTAATTATCTTCCTATTAAAATTACAGCAGGTGTTACAAAACATGTTGCAAAATATTTCACTTTCTATAAGCCCTCTTTTCAGGTAATCTAAGATCCTATTTTACTGAAATAATTGAGGTCTACAAAAGTAAGTTAACTAAAATTGCTGATCCCAATGCCAGCATTTATCTGTATCTTCACCAACATTCTTCTCTTGCTTTTTTATCTCAAGATGAAATATTTTTGTTTTTCTAAGGCTGATGGTCATGATAGAATGTCATAACAAAAAGAACACTGTAGTTAAAGTCAGAAGCCCTGCTTTTCAACCCTGCCATTTCTATATATTTTGAACAAGTCACATTACTTTCTTGAACATTATATATTTAGTTTAATAAAAGTCATTAGTCTCATGTAATTTCCATATTTAGTACTTTTACTTTATCGCTTGGTATAGAATTTGGGAAAAAAATGTGTTATACTCTAAATAACTTTTATTTGAAAGCCTTTTAAATGAAGAGAGTTTTTTTATAGCTATAGAAGTAATAAATTTAAGAATAACAGCCTTAAAGCATTTTTGTTTAATTGCATTTATCTCTATTATGTCTTAGGAATCTCATCGATTTTGAGGGCTATAAAAAGATCATTAAGTTATCTGGCTCAATTCAATATAGTAAACAATTCCATTTAAACCAATCTTTTAGACAGTAGAATATTAAATTGTAAAATTCATGCAACACACATTAATTGGACAATGAATATGCCAAAATACTGGTAAATTTTTAACTCTGTGTTATTCCATAGAACTATTTTTGTATGCTATAAAAATATTCAACTCATAATGATTTGAAAATTATAAAATTAAGTGTCTAGCATAGGTTTTTCTTTCTTGTTGGGCATATGATGTTACTATGAAAATGAACTCCATCATAGTAATTTCTTAGTAAATGTTTGTATTCATCATTCATGTTGACTTGATAACTCTGAATTGCATTCTTACAATACCTTAAATCTTATGTAATTTACTCTTTCTTGACAAGCAAGTATAGTCCATACTCAAATAAAGAGGATTGATCATGAATAGTACCAGACCATATCAGCAAGTACGATGAAGTATATTGGTTTCTGTGAACATGTTAACATACTAATTAAAATTGTTTAAGTGATATCTTATTATTTTATGAATAATTATGGTCATTGAGTAGTAAAGACTTGAAGCAACTACCCCTTCCTCATTGTGTGAAGTTACTCTAAAGTTAGAAGCAAATTCCTGACTAATTCTCCCTGCCGATGTTAGTCTTGGTTTATTTCTTGAAATATCCCCTAATTTTCTTTTTTCCCTTTATTCTACTAAGACCGTTGTCAATTTTTTGGTGTCATTATGCCTTCAACTCATTCCTAATATTAATTTCTGTCTTTATCTCCTAATGTCCCTGAATATGCCTCCCTCAAAATGACGCTAAACTCACATACCAAAAAAACTTAAAAATAAATAAAAAATAAAATAAAACAAAATAAACTCACATACCCACACATATAAGCTCTAATTCATGGTCTTAGAAAGAAAAAGACACTACTTCTTTCTCTACTCACTCAGATTGTGAACTACTTTCATCTTCACATCCTTAGAAGACTTTCACTTATTATTACCTCTGGGTCTTCAAACTAAAAATTTCCCACAGCCCATATTTTTTTTCCTCCTTTTTCCAGTATATGTGAGTTACTGTCATTATTAGAAAATATTGATTCTTACATATACTCTAAAATGCTGTTAACATGTTCTCACTTGCAAAATCAATATTTTACAACTTACAAACAAAAGAAGTTGAAATTCCTTAGCATAGCTAGGCACAGATTTAAAGACCCATCACAATTCCATGTAACCTTAGCAAAACGGTTTCTTCCTCACTTTGCAATGAATACCTCTAGAATTCTACAGCACTTTTGTTTCTTTTTCACTCTTAAGCAATTTTTTTTCTTTTCTCTTTTAAAAATTCTACCCAAGTTTGTTTATATACCTTCATTCCAAATCATGACTTTTAAAGCTTTCTACATCATAGAATTTACTCTGAAACTTAGCACCTATTGTCTACAACTATTTAGCAGTCTCACTCTGCTTCCCGACTTTTTAATATATTTTGCTTCATATGATACAATTAATGACTTAATTAAAATCATTTGTTTACAACCAAATTCCCAAGATAAACTATTTTTTTAAGAGTGGGCTTATGTCTCATAGCTATTTTTATCTCAAAAAGAGACTTAGAGACATTATATTGTCTTCTCTTTCTCTGTCTTCTCTGGTCTGATGTTGTTGCTTGTGGGGGTTTGTTGTTATTTTGTTCTTTTTTTTTTTTCTACAATGCAATGATTTCTAATAAACTCACAGAATTGAGAACCATCACCACAATCCAATTTAGAACATTTTCATCACACCAAAAAATTCTTCCTACTTATTTATAATCATTCCCTGTTTCCATCCCCAACTCTAAGCCACCAATAAGCTACTTTTTGTCTTTCATATTGGTGGGGTCACATACTATGTGACTTTTGTGTCTGACTTCTCTAAGATATCACCTCACATCTATCAGATTGCTGATTATCAAAAAGACAGAAAATAGAGTGTTAGTGAGGGTGTGGAAGAAAGGGAAACAGTGAACACTGTGACAATGTAAACTGGTGCAGTCACTATGGAAACAGTATAGAAGACCCCCTGAATTAAAAATACAGCTACCATTTGGGGTGCCTGGCTGGCACAGTCTGTTGAGCATCCAACTCTTGATGTTTGCTGAGGTCATATCTTGTAGTTGTGGGATTGAGCCCCACGTCAGGCTCCATGTTCAGTGCAAAGTCTGCTTGAGATTCTCTCTTCCTCTCCCTCTGTCCCTTCCACTAGTGCTCCTTCTTTCTGTCTTTCGCTCAAATAAATAATTAAAATCTTTAAAAAAAATGTAAAAATTAAGATTGATGGGGTGCCTGGGTGGCCCAGTCGTTAAGCGTCTGCCTTCGGCTCAGGTCATGATCCCAGTGTCCTGGGATCAAGCCCCACATCGGGCTCCCTGCTCTGCGGGAAGCCTGCTTCTCCCACTACCATTCCCTCTGCTTGTGTTCCCTCTCTCGCTGTGTTTCTCTCTGTCAAATAAATAAAATCTTTAAAAAAAAAATTAAGATTGAACTATCATAGATAGAATCAAGTAATTCCACATCTGCATATTTATCCAAAGAAAATGAAAACAACAATTACAATAGATATATACATGACTATGTTTATTGCAGCATTTTTTACAAGAGCCAAGATGTAGAACCAATTTAAGTGTCTGTTGTTGAGTAAATAGATGGAAAAATATGTAGTACACACACACACACACACACACACACACACACACACACACACAAACACACACACTGGAATATTACTCAGCCATTAAGAAGAATGAAATTTTGCCTATTTGCTACAACATGGATAGACATAGAAAATATTATGCTAAGTGAAATAAGTCAGACAAAGACAAATACCATATGATTTCACTTATCATGGAATCTAAAAAATAAAAAAAAATGAATCAACAAAATAAAACAGAACCCAACTCTTAGCTATAGGAAGCTAAGAGTTGATAGCTGTTGGTTCAGAAAGAGGAGGGGATAGGTGGCACGTGAAATAGGCAAAGGAGATAAGAGGTACAAACTTCTAGTTATAAAATAAATACGTCAAGAGGATTTATTATATAGTATAGGGAATATAATCATATAATCAATGTAACAACTTTGCATGGTGAAGGTTGGTAGCAAATTATCATGGAGATTATTTCATAATGTATAAAAATATATAATCTTTATTATGTAAACCTGAAACTAATAGGATATTGTAGATCAGTTATATCTCTCTGGTTTTAATTGAGCATTTTATGACTACATTTTCTTCCTGTTCTTAGTATGTTATATTTCTTTTTTTTTTTTTATGGTTGTTATACTGCAGGTACCTTAGAATATTCCCAATTTCTCCCTCCTATCCCTGTAACATTATTGTGATTCATCACATTTATCTATATGCTATAATCACCCAATATATTGTTCCTATAATTATTTTGAGAAAACTGTTATCTACTAGGTCATTATTATTAAGAATGAGAAAAATAAAATATTTTGTGTACTTTTTTGTTTATCTGAAAAAAACTTTTATTTCTCCTTGACTTTTGAAGGATAGTTTTACTTAATACAGAATTCTTGGGGTGCCTGGGTGGCTCAGTCAGCCAAGTGTCTGCCTTCAGCTCAGGTTATGATCTCAGAGCCCTGGGATCAAGCCCCACATTGGCCTCTCTGCCCCCAGAGAGTCTCCTTTCCCTCTCTTTGCTCATGCTTTCTCTCTGTCTCTCTCAAATAAATAAATAAAATCTTAAAAAAAATAATTCTATGTTGTTGTTTTTCCTTCAACACTTCATATATTTCTCTTTAATCTATTCTTATTTGCATGGTTTTTAATGAGGAATTCAATGTAATTATTTGTTGTTGTTTCTCTATAGAGAAGGTTCTTTTCCTGTTTTTTTCAAGATTTTCTTTTTGTCTTTGGGTATGCGTAGCCTGTCATCTCAATTCTCTGGTGGATCTGAAAAAGTTATTGATTTTTAATTTGTTCAGATATTTTCTTGGGAGGATGGGACTGATGTCTTCCAAACTTCACATGTCAGAGCTAAAACCCTCTTTGCCTACATTATTGTTCTTTATAATGTATATTAATTATATCAGGAAAAGGGATAATTTGACAATTGTATTGATTCTCAAATGATGGCTTAAGTATGTATAAATTTTTGATATATCTCATTTCTAAGTGTTAAAGTCTGAACACTTAAATATATGTTTAAGAGGTAGCAAAAAGCCCCACTAAAAGTCCTTTGAATAGTTATAGTAAATTTCAATTCTATGATAGAACTTTTTTTCATTAGCCTTATGGACCTAAATTTTATTTTTACAATTTTTACAATAAAATAAATACAAATTTATTTTACAGATTTTTACAATTTTATATTTACAGATTTATTTTTACAACATTGAAAGATACTATACAGAGTAAAAGAAAAATTAACTTATCATATGTGTGATATAAAATGTCTAGATTCTTATCTTAAATATCTTATTAATTATTTGTAAAACTTCTGTGACCCTATCATTTCATTTATTAAATGGAAAAATTTCAAGAGCATTCTGTAAATATGTAAAATTTTGAAATATAGATCAGCATTTATAGTAATTCTATACTCAGTAAGAAAAACATAAACACTTCACACTTAGTACTATCTAGTCTGGAATACATTCTATGTGTAGGATATACTTTTCAAACAACTATAGCAAATTATATATGGTAAAAAAAATTTATACTACAATATCTAAAGTAGTTCTTAATATATAGAGAGGAAATGTTTGTGACAGTTACATTATATATTAGAGAAGATCAAGAGATATAGAGGTATATGATTTTTACACTTAACTCAAACTGGTAAAATATGAACAACAGTAGACTTTAATAAGTTATGTATATTTAATATAAAACCCAAAGCAAATATTAAATAAAAGCTTTTGAAATAATAGATTCATAAAGAGTATAGATAAATCAAAATGACATTTTTTTTAAAGATTTTTTTTTTTATTTGACAGAGAGAAACACAGCGAGAGAGGGAACACAAGCAGAGGGAATGGTAGCGGGAGAAGCAGGCTTCCTCCCAAGCAAGGAGCCCGATGCGGGGCTAGATCCCAGGATGCTGGGATCATGACCTGAGCCAAAGGCAGACGCTTAACACCTGAGCTACCCAGGCACCCCTCAAAATGACATTTTAAAGAAAGGTTCAGGTAACTCATAGGATGGCAGGAAAGTGAAAATAGGAAATATAAAACCACCACAACAAACAGAACAACTAGAATACAAAAAATAAAATGTCATACTTCATCTATAATATTTAATAATTACATTAAATGCAAATATCAAAAAATCATAAGAAATGGATACAAAAATAAAGTCAAACCCAACCAAATACTATCTATAAGTAATTCACATGAAATACAATGATATAAGAAGTTGAAATTAAAAGGATAAAAAAAGATGTCCTATACAGATAATAATTGAAAAAGCAGGAGTGGCTGTATTAATATCAGTTTAGGTAGATTCAGAGCAAATAAAATTACCAGGAATAGAAAGAACATTATATAATGATAAAAAGCTCAGTTCTCCAAATACTTAGCAATGTTAAATGCATATGCACAAAAAAAACTGAGCAGTGAAAGTTATGAAAAGAGAAATAGATACCCACAAATATAACTTTAACATTCTCTCTCAACAAATAATAGAAAAATTATTGGACAGAATATCATCAAGAATATAGCAAAGACCAAAAACACTCTCAACCAACATGATCTAGTCAACATTTATTGAATATTCTTCCCAACAACTGCAGAATACATATTCCTTTCAATTGGCTATGTAATACAAATTAAGAAAGATCAAGTACTGTGCCAAAAAACCAACAAACCTAAGAGAATTAAAATCAAAGTGCATTCTCTGACTACAAATTTAAATTAAAATCAAAGAACAGATATAAGAGGAAATCTCCAAACATTTAGAAACTAAAAACCTACTTCTAAGTATCAATGAACCAAAGAGATAATTTCAAATGAAATTAAAAAATACATTGAACTGAATGTAAATGAAAGACTATATACCAATATGTGTAGGATTCAGCTAAAACAGTGCTGAAAGGGTACAGCACCGAATGCTTATCTTAGGAGAAGTCTCAGATCAATAACCTAAGTTCCCATTTCCAACTAGTAAAAGAAGAACAAAATTAATTCAAATCAAATAGGTAAAAGGAAATAATGAAGACAAGAACAGAAATCAATGGTATTGAAACAAAAATAGAGAAATCCAATACACAAAAAAAGATTCTTTGTAAATATTAATAAAATTGTCAAACCTTTAACAAGATTGGTAAAGCAAACAGAGAGAAAATGCAAATTACTAGTATCAAGAATGAAACAGAATATCACTGCAAATCCTCCTGATAACAAAAAGATAATGAGCGATACTACAAACAACACTACACATACAAATTTGACTAATTAGATAAGATGAACTGATTCTTTTAAAAGTAGAAACTGCTATGACTTACTCAACATGAATAAAAAATGCAAATAACTAACAACTAAGGGAATTTAATTTATAATTACATACTTCTTGAAAAAGAGATCTCCAGCTGTAGATGGTTTCCCTGGAAAAGTCTGCCAAATGTTTAAAAAAAATTAACATCAATTCTGCACAATCTCTTCCAGAGAATAGGAGAGTACACCCTACTATAAAAACTAGTGTCAAACTAATACCAAAATCATACAAAGATAAGACAGAAAGATAACTACTAACCTGTATGTCTTAAAAGATGCTAAGATTCTTAACAAAATATTAGGACATAGAATTCAGTAATACATAAAGAAAAGAATGATATACCATGGCCAAGTGGGATGTATTCCAGGCTTTTTCAATAGTTGAAAAATCAATCAATGTAATCTGCCATAATGACAGCCTAAAGGAGAAAAAAACAAATGAGTATAACAATTGATGCAAAAAAAAATGCATTCAAATTCACCCATTTATCAGAAACCCATCTGTGATTTTATTATTTTTTAACTATTTATTTATTTATTTTAGGGAGAGACAGAGAGAACCCTCAAGCAGACTCCCTGTTGAGCATGGAGCCCAATGCGAGGCATGATCCCCTGACCCCAAGATCATGACCTGAGCTGAAATCAAGAATTGAACATTTAACCAACTGAGCAACCCAGGCACCCCTATTGTATAGTTTTATTATCAAGTTATTTTTGTCTTTCTAAAGCTGATCCTCATGATATAATGTCATAACAAAACATGCTGGAGCAATGGGACACACACACACACACACACACCAAAAACCAACAAACCTTAACATAACCTCACACCTTATACAAAAATTAACTCTAAATGATTTATAGCTTTAAATATAAAATGTAAACCTATAACTTAAATTAATAAAAAATGTTGGTTATCTATGGTTTAGTGAACAAAACTGACACTAAAAGCATGGTCTATAAAATACAAAAAAATCTTAAACTGTCAAAGTTAACGTGTTTTGCTTTGCAAAATATCCTATTTAGAGGATGAAAAGAACCTACAGACTGGGAGAAAAATATTTACAAACTATACACCAGACAAAGAAATTGGATCCAGAATATATGAAGAATTCTCAAAATTCAACTCATAAAAAAACAAAGAAACAAACAAAAACGGGCAATCTAATTAGATTGTTGGTTTGGGCATAAAGACAAGAAATACACAGACAAGAAAAGACATTTCACTTAAGTGGATATATGGATGGGAAAAAAAGCAAATGGGCAGAGGTACAATATCACTGGACATCAGAGAAATGAAAATTAAGACCATGATGAGAATAGCTAAAATTAAAAATAATGTCAATACCAAATGCTCATGATGATGCAAAGCAAATGAATTTCTCATACATTGCTGGTGGGAATATAAAAATTATAGCTATTCTGTAAAACAGTTTCTAAAAACCAAGCATACACTTGCACCCACTCCTGTGTATTTATTCCAGGAAATGAAAACTTATTTCCAAAAAAAACACAAAAACCGTACACAATTATTAGCATCTATTTTAACAGCTAAGAACTAAAGAACTAGAGACAACCAAGATGCCCCTCAATAGGTAAATAGTTAAATTATGGTACAAACATACAGTGAAATAGTTCTCAGTAATAAAATGGAACAAGCTATTGATATGCCCCATAACTTCGGTGGACCTCAAGGATATTATGTTGAATGAAAAAATGGAAAAATTTTTAAAGATCCTATACTATATGATTCAATTGATAGAACATTCTAAAATGGAATATTAGAGGGATGAGAAAAATGATTAGTGTTTGCCAGAATTTAAGCATGCTAAGGAATTGGAAGGTGGGCATAACTATAAAGGGATAGCACTAGAGAGACACTTGTAGAGATGGAGTATTTTATGTTTTGATTGTGATGATGATTATACAATTCTGTATATATAAATATTTACAAAGTACCAATGTCAAATTTCCATTTTTGATGGTTTACTATAATTAGATACAATGGGGGAAACTGGGTGAAGTGGGCATGGGAACTTTCTGTGCTAATTTTTTTTTCCTTTCTGTGCTAATTTTGCAATTTCCTATGAATATATTATTATTTCAATTTGGAAATTTTTTTAAAGAGTCTATTTATTTAATTGACAGAGAGAGAGAGATCACAAGTAGGCAAAGAGGCAGGCAGAGAGAGAGGGGGAAGCAGGCTCCCTGCTGAGCAGAGAGTCCAATGTGGGGCTCGATTGCAGGACCCTGAGATCACGACCTGAGCTGAAGGCAGAGGCTTTAACCCACTGAACCACCCAGAAGCCCCATCAAACTGCAAATTTTTTAAGAGCTACTAATGCTGTCACTAACTGACATTGCCACTCACCTACTTCAACATCTGTATTCTTTATTAACCATTTACACTCCTTTTCAGTAAGACTTATAAAAAGCTTGTCATTAACCTATAAAATATCTAATGCCCAGAAACACCACAGCTATTCTGGGAAAAGAGTCACACTGCATTTGCATTTGCTACAGAAACCTGATTCTACGTAGTTATTCAAGAAATTATCTGAGAAGGAGAAAAAGTAATTGGAGAGCTTGAATGAGGGGCTTTAGTGTCCTTAACCTTAACTTACAAGGGCAATAGAATTTGATGGAAGTCATTAACTCTTTTCAATGTTTACATCTTTGAAATGTAACTTTCAAAGAGATTTAGCTTCAAAACTGAATTTCTCCCTAAGAATTCAATAATGATAGGGGATATATATCCAAATTTGGGACTTGTATATTTAGGAATCACTGGGTATTTGATTCAAGAAGCAGAAACAGTATGAGCAGTACAAAATAATTGATTCATTATAGTAGCTAGAATTTACACAATTAAGGGAGGAAGACAGGAAGTTGATCTAGAATGGAGAGCTAAATTGTCAGAGAAAAGTCACGAGCAAGCCCTTAGTATACTCTGGAGCATGCTGACAAGTAGGAAGGTGCAGAGAAAACAAGGAAGCTAGAAATACACACCTGCCAGAGTGGAGTCACAGAAGAGAGGTAAGTGGTAGGGAAGTTTATGGAAGGCTGCTGGCCTGTGTCTGTTGATATGACTGGGATCATTCATCACCAAAGAGAAAGGTTACATAAAAAGCATGGAGAGGATGACCAGCATGAATGTGAGAGAACTACTGCAACTTTTTCTAGCCTTGGACAGATTGAGAGCAGGCACCAATCCACAGGCTATATCGGCTTCTAATCACGAGGATGAATATGGATGATGTGTCACTTCTGCTCTCAAATCTCATATATATTTCTCTTTTGGATAATTCCGACTGGGAATAATAGAGGAAAAGGAATTCTGGGAAGTAAAATTCTATCTTAGCCTAACTGACACAATCCCAAACCACCATAGTTATTGTTTAAAATCGGGGTTCTCACGATGACTTTGAATCCTGTAGCTGAACCATGAGTGCACCATGTTTGAAAACAAAGGTGGATATAATTTGAGAGAAGAAATAAGAATTGGAAGTGCATTTTGCAGATCTGAGTAAAGTGTTCATGGAATCAATTTAGTAAACACATTGTTTTGATGTATTTTCCTGCCTTTTAAAGACCATCCATCTCATCTTTGGGAAGTATACTAAATAGTAGTCTGTATGAATGTAAAACCTCACAAGAGAATGGAACAGACTCTTCAGGTTTTCCATGATGCAACAGCAACATTTCTGCTTAATTATAGGCTTCATATTTTATGGAGATAGGTTAGCGGAAAACGAGGCTTAGAATATTGGGAGAAAAGGAAATTATTCTTGATGCCTGATGGTTCCAGGTATATGGAGGAATATTTACTAGTATAATATCCCTGATCTTCAAATCCCTCACTCACTTATTTCTAGGGAAGGAGGGATAACTTACATGATTGGTGTACTTGGAACAAAGATTTGGACATATGCTCAACCATTCTGTCATAATTTTCTCAGGAAACAGTTGTCAACAAGAAACATGACTTTATTCTAAGGAGACCTGTTGTTTTACAATGCCACCTGTAGATGAACCAATCTATCTAATTCTGACATTCAGAAACAGAAAGACTTTGTCTTTTTTTTTTTTTTTTAAAGATTGTATTTATTTGACAGAGAAAGAGCAGGAGAGCACAAGCAAAGGAAGTGGCAGAGGGAGAGGGAGAAGCAGACTCCCTGCTGAGCAGGGAGTCTGATGTAGGACTTCATCCCAGGACCCTAGGGTCATGACTGAGCCAAAAGCCATGGCTTAACCAAATGAGCAACCCAGGTGCCCCGAAAGACCTTGTCTTCTGATAGTATTCTGTTAACCATATGCCTGGTTCCTTATTTCTATCCATGGTTTCAGAAATTGTGCAGGAAAAATTAGTGCTATTTCTTAGCCCTCTTAATCACAAGCTGTCAAATTTTCTGTTACTTAAAGGTAAAGCCAGAAGTGCCTGAGTGTCTCAATTGGTTAGGGGTCTGCCTTTGGCTCAGGTCATGTCCCTAGCTTCCTGGGATCAAGACCCGCATTGAGTTTCCTGCTCGGTGGGAAGCCTGCTTCTCCCTCTCACCCTCCTCCTGCTTGTGCACATGCTCTCTCTTTCTCTTTTTTAAGAAAATAAATTTAAAAATCTTAAAAAAAAAAAAAGATAAAGTCTATCCTGAAAGACAAAACATTTTCCTTTGGGGAAGGTACCATACCACCTCAGTGATTCCCTCTCATGAAAGAATAACTTATTGGACCAAAATATTGGAGCAATGTTCATTGCTCTTACAAATACTAGTAAGGGTATCTACTAGGCTGTTGTAAACAAGAACCTCCAAAATATAATAGTTTTTAAAAAAGATTTTACTTATTTATTTGACAGAGAGAGATCAAAGTAAGCAGAGAGGCAGGCAGAGAGAGAGAGAGGAAAGCAGGCTCCCCGCTAAGCAGAGAGCCTGATGCGGGCCCAATCCCAGGACCCAGAGATCATGACCTGAGAGGAAGACAGAGACTTTAACCCACTGAGCCACCCAGGTGCCCCAAAAATATAATACTTTTAACATGACAGAAATTCCTTCATCCTGAATATGACTTAGGGCAGATGATTAGAGCTGATATTCAAAGCATGTTGTTCCCAGGCTCCTTCCTTTCCATCTTTAGGCTTTGCCATTAATACATAATCAAAGACGTCTCACTTCTGCATTCCAGCCCATATGCAGAGTGGGTAGAAGGGAGGTCGAAGGAAAGGTTCACTTTTTTAATATAAGGACAAAATCCAAAGTTAGTCACACCTTTTGCCTCCATGCCATTTGTCTAAACTTAAAAATGTTGTCACATTGCTAAAAGAGAGACTTCACCCAAGTAGTTTTTTTCTCAGCTTGAATTTTTTTTTTTTAATTGTATAAGAGAAGGATTGATTTGAGGCAAGAATTAGCTATTCTGACCAAAATGCCTGACCTGAATTGCTGGCTGCATTTGATTTGGTATGGAAAGGGTCTTTTTTTTTTTTCTCTGTTCTCTGTAAATAATTGAGAAACTAGGTCAGAGTTCATACCATACCTTATGGTGGCTGGCCAAAGAACACATCTCTTCTCTTCTCTTCTAACTCTTGCTTTTTTGTGTCTGACAGAGTGTGTGGCAGTCTCCAATGCTCTATGTGCATAAATTTTAGTATATTACCAGCTCCATTCAATTCACTAGTTGGTGCTAACATCAAATTTGGGAGGAGGTATTTTCTGTCGATTTAAATTTCAACTTTGATCTTCAATCCAGTTACCAAAAAATATATCTATGAGCACTAAAGTACTCAAATTTTTATGGCCATTTTCTGAATTTGTTCAGAAGCTAGGGAGGAGAGAGGTATAATTAAATGTTATTTCAGGGCACCTGGGTGGCTCAGTCATTAAGCGTTGGCTCAGGTCATGATCCAGGGTCCTGGGATCGAGCCTTGTTTCAGGCTCCCTGCTCAGAGGAAAGCCTGCTTCTCCCCTCTCCCTCTCCTACTCCCTCCCTATTGTGTTCCCTCTCTCGCTGTGTCTCTTTCTGTCAAATAAATAAATAAAATCTTTTTTAAAAATGTTATTTAACCCCAATATATATTAGTTTATTTGATCCTGAAAACAGTACAGTGAGCTAGCTGAGGAGATATTGTTATTTTCAAGTAAATATGAGGAAATTAACAGGAGAATTCACTTTAAGGAGACAATAAAATCAGAAGGTAAATGCTCTGGGAAATGCTAGTACAGCTTTGGTTAATTGGTTATTTGCTCAAATAATGTAGAAATAGATAATAAGCATTTTTAAAGCATAATTTCCTTATGAGGATAAATAAAAATTATTAGTGATGAAGTGAGGAAAAACCATGGCTTTGGAGTCAGACACTATTGGCTTTGACTTAGATCATTCATTTCTGTTGAACTAATTTATATAAGTATAGTTATATAACTATATGAACTATTTTATGTAACTATAGTTACATAAACTGTATGCCAATAAGTTACTTGATGAACTATTTTATGTAACTATAGTTACATAACAAACTGTATGCGAATAAGTTACTTGATGAACTAATTTATATAACTATAGTTACATAGCTAACTATATACCAATAAGTTACTTGAATTCTCAGAATTTTTTTCTATTCTAAATGGGTGTGATGACATTGCTTCATGAAATTATTAGGAGGATTAAGTAAAAGGCAATATGAAAACACCTCCCCCAGTATTTAACATACCATAATACTTAATATAATTTAGTATCATTCCAATCACCTAAACCCATTGATAAGAAATTGATTGTTTTATTTCATAATATAAGGCCCTGGGATTTAAATTTAAAAATTAAAAGTATATGTCATATCAATTTTTTCTAGTTACTACTCAGTAACAGAAATTTGATGAATATTTGTTTTATGAAGTAGAGGATCTTACATCAAAGGCTTAAAAATATAAACTTGGTAATGTAAATCATGTGAAAGCATTATTACATTAATCTGAAAGAAATTCTGAATATATATGGTTTGAGGTTAATATAAAAGAAGACAAACAAAATTCCCATAAAATTTATTTTGAAGTCATTGTTAAAATCAGGTATTGGTTATCTGATCAGTTTAGGCTTTCTTATACTCTTCTATTCGAATTGACAATGATGTTACTATTTGGTGAGTTAACTTTAAATAATAACACTTTGATGATCTCCAAGATTCCTTCAAGGGTTAAAACAATCTCTAACCTAGAAGTTGCTGCAAAGATTTTTAAGAAAAGTGTTTTTCCCCCTTCTTTTCTCAAACAAGAGCAATCAAAAAAACATTCAATACTGTGCACGAAATCATTCCCGTTTGATGTTGAGAGAAATGATCCCATTAAGATGATTATCACTTACAAAAGGATTTCATTTTACAGTCTATGATAGATTTCCTATTGACTTGCTACTCTTCAATTCCATCCTAGTCTAACTTCTAAGATTCTCTAGTTCCTACATTTCCTTCTAAATAAATCCAAATATTCAGTATTATTTTTTGTTCAATATGATGTTATAGCAAACATATATTTCATGTTGTGCAAGAAATGGTTTCTTTTATGCATTACTAAAAAAAAGCCACAAAAAAACCCCAAAAATCTCTTGTCTATAGGGAAATGCCATGGAGAGGACTATATACACATAATATAAATTTCTGATAGAAAAAAAATGCCTTAATTCTTTTCTAATGTTTGTTAAAGGAAAGTTAATCTTCAGATGAATGATCAGTAATACAGCCATCAGTGACAGGAGGAAATGAGGCTGAGGACAGGAATGGTTACAGTTAAAAGGAGACCAAGATAGAAAAAATAGTAACAAGCCTAACTAAATAAGAAAGTTTCCTCGATAGATAGAGGCCTAACTTACAACTTTCAGAGTCAATAACCTTAAAGACATAAAGGGAAAATGAAGATACAGAAAGCAAACTGAATTCTACTGTAACGAAAGGTAGTGGTAAATTCATACAGAAACTAATGGGAAGAAAACAAGAATATATATCACACTGAACACATATTCAGGTGAATTATCAATATGGCAAAATATGCTGGGAATAGTTTGGTAAAAGTATTATGACTTTTTGAATCAATTAGAAATTAGAGATAGGGGCGCCTGGGTGGCTCAGTCGTTAAGCGTCTGCCTTCGGCCCTGTCATGATCCCAGGGTCCTGGGATGGAGCCCCACATCCATCCCCACATTCCTGCCAAGCAGGAAGCCCGCTTCTCCCGCTATCATTCCCTCTGCTTGTGTTCCCTCTCTGGCTGTGTTTCTCTCTGTCAAATAAATAAAATCTTTAAAAAAAAAAAAAAGAAATTAGAGATAAAATATGAGTACATAAGATATATTATTCTGATATATTATTCTGATATATCATATGTTGTATTCTGATCAAAAGGAATGATATAAATATACTCAAAATTAATGGGAAAATTAATGGGGAAAAGGGTACCAGGAAAGAGAACGAAAGAAAAAAAAAACAAAAACTAGAAATAATCTCTAGGTAAATGTAAGTTTGTCAGCATTAATACTTCGAACAGCAGAAGGTGATTTGGAGAAAAATACAGTCTTTGTTAAAAGGAGAAGGCAAGGGGCGCCTGGGTGGCTCAGTTGTTAAGCATCTGCCTTCGGCTCAGGTAATGATCCCAGGACCCTGGGATCGAGTCGCGCATCGGTCTCCCTGCTCGGCAGGAAGCCTGCTTCTCCCACTACCATTCCCTCTGCTTGTGTTCCCTCTCTAGCTGTGTTTCTCTCTGTCAAATAAATAAAATCTTTAAAAAAAAAAAAAAAAAAAGGAGAAGGCAAGAGTATGGAAATCAGAGCCACATATTATCAATCGGAACAAATAATGTCTTTCAAAAGAAGAGCATGTCCAACATAAGAGACAATCTAAAAGCTGTCTAAAAGTTTTTGGAAAGACTTCTTAGACTGCTATTACAAGCATATCCACAATAAAATTTATTAAAAATGGAACACCTGGGTGGTTCAGTTGGTTGGGGATCCAGTTTCTTGATTTCTGCTCAGGTCATGATCTTGGGATCAGGGATCAAGCCTCCCCCCACTTCCCCCAGGGTCTGCATGCTCAGGCCAGAGTCTGCTTGAGAAAGTCTCTCACTCCCTCCCCTTCTGCCCCTCCTCACCACTCCTGCTTTCTCTCTCTGTCTTTCTCAAATAAATAAAACAAAATATTTAAAGCATTTCTTAAAATTGTCCCACCATTGTTCTTACTGCCCCAGTAATAACTGCACTTTGATTGGAAAGGAGTATGCTTTTCCTAACATTGATAACCAGAGGCAGATTATCACCTATGTATCAACTATGCATTTTTGAGCACCTGCTAAATGCCAGGCATTGTGTTAGGCACTTTGAACTATAAAGTTAAAGAGAATATGCTTTCATTCTGAAGACATTGATAGTTAATGGCAAAGCTGACAAACACTTTTGAAATAAAATGTAATCACTGATTAAGAAACTAGCATTGAGTTATGCCTAGGGGATACAAAGCAGATATCACAGTGGACTTGCACTTGACCTAAGATTTGAAGAATAAATATGCACTATCTCAAGTAAAGAGTTTTATTTCTGCCATGATATGAAATTTTGCAAAAAGCTCACTAATGTGCTGATTATAAACTAAGAATAAATCACAAAACTTTTTATTGAGTATTGGATTTTCTTTTAAATGATTTGGGAATTTAATTTTGAAGTTCATAATAGGATGCAGAATATTATTGTAAAAATGTCACAAACTCTTCAAATAAAGCTGGCTAATTTTAAAACTAAATTTAAGAAAAAAATGTCATTTCAATTGAGTGTGTCTGTGGCACATTTGTATTGCATTTCCTCTGTTGTGAGTCAAGTATACCTGGGTATGTAGTGTGAGCTTTTCCAGGGAAAACTTTTCAGAGTCCAGGTGCAGTGACTGAATTTGGCCCATCCACATAATTGGAGTAGGCTGGACTGTGGCAGAGTCTTGTATTGACCCTGTTATTTGTCCCAAATAAATACTAAATGATGGAACAGCAAACTAAAGGCTAAAATGAAGAGGACATCATGTAACACATTGGTCCAGTTGGAAGATACACCTATGCTATGCTATGCTAGGTATACTACTATACTATACTATACTATACTATACTATACTATACTATACTATACTATACTATACCATACTATAGTATACTACAGAACATGACAATTACTTTATATAAGTGTAGTATTAAAATCATCTATTAAAAATTGGGTTTGGGATTTTCTTCTAGGTATTAAATTTACAAGAAACTTGAAGAGTATATTATTAAATTCATGGCCACAATACACAAATACACATATATACACACATACACATACAGGCATGCACACACCATTGAAATATGAAGAACTGCCAAGTTGGCAACAAAGTTGTCTCTCTTCATTTCATTAAAAAAATAAAAGAACTGTAAATTTAATTTGAACTGTCCAAGATATGAATTGAAATTTATCTTCCCAGGCCCCATTCACTATGACTCAGCACCATTTTTTGCCTTCATGAATAAATAAAAGCTTTTGAGATTAAAGTGAAATATTTTGTTTTGAGAATCCAAATGTCTATGTGTGTGTCTTTCAAACAAGATACCATTTCAAAGGCAGAAATAAAAGACTACATACCATATGATTCCATTTATATAAAATGTTCAAAAATAGCAAGTCTTTAAAGACAGAAAGTAAATTAGTAGTTATCTCAGGCTGAAGCTGGGAAGAGGAATTAACAGCATATGGATGTGAGGAATTATTTCAGTGTGATGAAAATGTTATAAAACTTTATTACGGAGTTGGCTGCACTATCAGTGAACTCACTAAAAACTGTTGAATTGTATGCTTAACACAGGTGAATTTCATGATACAGATGAATTTTATTTTTAGATTATTTATTTATTTATTTGACAGAGAGAGATCACAAGTAGGCAGAGAGGCAGGCAGAGAGAGAGGGGGAAGCAGGCTCCCCACTGAGCAGAGAGACCGATGCGGGGCTCCATCCCAGGACCCTGACTGAGATCATGACCTGAGCTGAAGGCAGAGGCTTTAACCCCCTGAGCCGCCGAGGTGCCCCAATATGGATGAATTTACAGTAAATCATACTTCAATATATTATTAAAAAAAAAAAAAAAGAAAGAATATATT
>CM053618.1:14130549-14177007 GCA_028646535.1 Procyon lotor
ATTTGGCTATTTTCTCCAATAAATAAACAGTTCAATTAAGACATTGTTGTATATGTTCATTTCCATATTATGACTATTTTTTTATATATTTCTCATAAGCTAAAATATTCACCATGTTCATATTCTTTGTCTCAGAATGTTTTGATCGTCTGCCTATAGATATGGGATCAAGTACTTGATGTGGATATCCTTTGCTGTTGAATATGTTAAATTGTTTTCCACTTTGTCTCACTCTTAAAGCTGGAGGTTGTTGGCAGCTCTGGTGCACAAGGTTGGGGCTTGTCAACTCTAGCTTCCAATTAGCATAGCAGGTGAGGGCGCTGTTATTAGGTTAGTGTATCTGAATTCTAAAATGAGGAAGCCTACTGTGGAGTAGAAATAGCTAGGGTGGAATTACTTGTTCTCACAAAGTCATTATATAAACAACATTTTTTGTTTTGATTTTTGCTTTTCAGTTAGGAAGTTCCCCAATTAACTTTAGCTGGAATGGAAACTTTAGGCTGCACTGCTTAAGTGGGAAAAGAGGAAGGGAGGTCTGATTTTTTTGCAATTGTTTTGTTGGCAGACTTTCCAATTGCCCTTTCGTTTTGGACATAACCTTTATCTTTTCTGACTACTGCACTGCTGATTCACAGTCTGGGACTTCCCTGTCACATGAGTAGATGTCAGTGTGCATGCACACATTCATATATATACACACAGTGTTCTAAGAAAAAAGCAAGCTCCTTGTGAGTGTCCGGCTCCTTTTATTTACCAATATAGTTTAGCAATAAATTGCATACAAATGTATGTCATAATGAACTTAGAAATCACATGATAATCCATAGTAACTGTTTCTTGACTTACTGGTGGATATTTATATCACGGATTCTCAATCATGACAACAAAATAAAATCACTCAGGAAATTTTAAATTACAATACCCAATCTCTAGTAAACATCAAGTAAATCATTGTTTCTGGTAGGGGGAAAGCAAATTCAAAAATCATTCTATTTTTAAAGTTCTTCAAATGGTCCCTGTAGCCAAGAATGGAAATTTGAATTTTTCCATTTCTTTTTGTCAAAAATAATAATGCAAAGGGGCGCCTGGGTGGCTCAGTTGGTTAAGTGTCTGCCTTCTTCTCAGGTTGTGATCCCAGGGTCCTGGTATCAAATCCTTCATCTGGCTCCCTGCTCAGTGGGGAGTCTGCTTCTCCCTCTGCCTCTGCCCCCCTTTTCTTGTGCTCTCTCTGTCTCTCTCACCCTCCCTCTCTCCCAAATAATTAAATAAAATTTTAAAATAATAATAATAATGATGATGATGATGCAGTTATTTCCTAATTATATTATTTTAAAAAAATAATTTAATATATTTTTCATAATAGATACCTAAATATGAAATTGCTGGGTTAAATGGTCTGCTCTATTTAAATGTCTGTATGAATCACTAAATTTCCCTTTGAAAGTTTGTCTATTAAACTATATGACCATGCCCCATATTTCTTCATGAAATGATCAGTACTAGATATTATGAGTAAATTTAGAGATTAGATTTTTTGAAATGCACTATAGAAACCTTATTATTGTTATAATACATTAGAGCAAAAATCAATGTCATACAGAATCTAAATTTGAGAATTTATTATTTCTTTATACTTATTTTCATGATTAAGCCAAGAGAAGTATGACTTCTTCACATTTAAGTATGTTTTGATTATCTTCCAGCAATATAACATCAATATCTATACATAGCCAATATATTTTAAATGATTGTGACAGTTTCTCACAAACTTAGGAAATCAGATTAAATATCATTTGCAGTATAGAAAGCTTCACATGAGTCACATGTGTAGAAATGAGAGAAGCTTTGAAATGTATCTGAAACTTTACTTTCACTTAGTAGTATATAAAACTGATAACCTCTGCTTTATAGACACATGCAAGCTAAAGTAAAATTGCTTGAAGCATAAGAAATTGACAAAACATTAATAAAGCTTTCAGCATTCACATCTTGCCTTTTCTGAACTGAAAGTCAGACTCATTCGGGAATGTATTAGGGTCATTAGGAAAATGACTTCTATTTGTTGTTAGAAATATTACTTTTTATCTGTGTGTAAATTGCTTTTGAAGCTGGTAAGAACCACATATTGATCATATATCCTGTCATATAACAGGACGTCTTGTAGGAGTTTTGGTTATTTTTTCATTTTAGGTATATGGGTGTGTATTTTTCCCTTGCCCCAACTGCATACTTATTTATTTCTAGTCAAAAGACAAAAACATTTGACATATTCTGATCCACACAGTCATCAGTGTAAACAGTTTACCAGGTCTGTAACTGATTGTATTACCTGCAGTGTAATGACCTCTTTAGATTTTTGGAAAACATGATATAAAATTATTGCATGATGTCTCCCCCATGGTAACAATCTATCTTTAAACATGAAACTCTGGTGAACTGTACCCAATTTTATTTGAGAATCTAAAGATCTGAATAATTGTCAATTAGAAAAAAGTAAACTGGAATTGGACCTGGAAGAGACTGAACCTCAACTTTGAATTAAATAATCTGTGAAAGTGGGTTAAATTGACAATTAAATTGAGCTATGCCAAGAGCTCTATAAATTCCAGAAATAGATCTATACCTACATGGAGACTAGTGTTATGATGAAAGTGTCACAGAAGAGATAAGAAAATAATGATCTTTAAGTAAATGTGTGTGGAAAATTGAATATGTGTGTAGAGAAATTAAAAATGACCCCAACGTCATACCATATGGAAAAGTGAATTTCAGATGAATTGTAGATTTAAATTTAGGGAAAATAATAAAGGTTCTAGAAGAAAATATAGAGAATACCTCGAAACCTCATGATTTGAAAATGCAGAATAAAATAGTTCTTTATTAAAAAATACTGATCAGAAAAAAAAATATTGATCAGGTACATTAAAATTGCCAACACCTGCTTATCAAAAGACACAAAAAAATGAGTGAAAAATGAAACTAGCGGAGAAAACCATAATATATATGAGTGGCTATGCTCATGCACATTACAAATACAAATAAAATAAATATAAATAATTTATATGTTTTACCTCTTAACAAAAAAATCATGCATATACCATATATATACCATCTCCCACAAAGGAACAAAATTATCTAAAAGTTGTCAAGAAATTTGGTTAGTACTTTGCACATAAATATTTTCCATTGCTTATAAATATAGGAAAAATTATCTGATCTTCTTAAAACCCAGGGGAAAAAACAGTAAAGCATAGTGAGTTATCAGTTACTATTATTCACACACTGTGATGGTAAAAAGAAAAAGACAGTCCATGCCAAGCCTTATAATATACAGAGTTGGGTTTTCAGTTGAATGACTGAGGAGGCTCCTCAGCTAATCTCTGGAGCCCCTTCTCTGTGCAGCTCTTCCCAGGATTCTGTCCATCCTGCAAGCCCTAGCAGCATCTTTGCTTTTCCAGCACATTCAGCTTACTCGCCTCAAGTCAGTCTCTTGGGCTCTGTGTTGTTCCCCTAGCCTGGTTAAGAGTCCTGGAGCTTTTCTCAAGATAGCAAGCTTGTGCAAATATAGGGCTCATCTCATTTATTTCCCAACTTACAGAGATCACATTGTATTATTCCCTGCCCTCTAGTATCTCAAAATCGCTATTTCATATATTTTGCTCCTTTTTTTGGTTCTTTCTGATAGAAGAGTGAATCTTGTATACGTGTTTCATCTTAGCCAGAACCAAAAGCAGTATCACTAATTTTTTTTAAAGATTTTATTTATTTGACACAGAGAGAGAGAGAGAGAGAGAGATCACAAGTAGGCAGAGGCAGGCAGAGAGAGAGAGGGAAGCAGGCTCCCTGCTGAGCAGAGAGCCTGATGCGGGGCTCCATCCCAGAACCCTGAAATCATGACCTGAGCCAAAGGCAGAGGCTTTAACCCACTGAGCCACCCCGGCGCCCCATAGTATCACTAATTTTTAAATGATTTTCCCCAGCATGGTTAAAAGCAGAGTTCTGCTACTGCAAACTGGTGAAAATACTAGTCATGTTTCCATTTCACTGATTAGTCATTTATTGCTTCCTGAAATCTTTTGCTTTTAGTTTAAAAAATAAAGTATAATTGGTCATCATATTCTTCATTGCTGTTGTCTGGATTATGGAAACAAATATTTACCAAAGAAATTCCTATGTACGCACCTGAACTATCACAATCCCCTAAAGTATATCTCGTTCACCTCTCGGGAGGATTATAAAAGGGGCACCTGGGGGCTCAGTCAGGTAAACATCTGCCTTCAGCTCAGGTCATGATTCCAGAATCCCGAGTCTGAGTCCATCATTCAGCTCCCTGCCCAGTGAGGAGCCTGCTTCTCCTTCTGCCGGCTGCTCCCCCTGCATGTCTGTCTCTCTCTCTGACAAATGAATAAATGAAATCTTGAAAAAAAAAAAAAAGGGGGGTTATAAAGGTTCATATTGTTCCCTGAAACTTACACTCGTACACATATGTCATATATTGCAAAAAATGTTAACGGATCTTTTTAGTAGTGGATTCAATGTGCTCTCTGTGGAAATTTTACATTCCATGTTTTTATAATAGAAATTTATCAGATAAAAAAGCTTGGAGTTGTTTCAGTGAACTGGAAGTTGAGGCATTTTCTTACATCGTCTTACTGAACACTCCCAATTCCTGCTTTGCTTTGTGTCAAGTGCGTGTGCTCTTTATTCCTCTTGCCTATGACTGAGTGATGACCCCTGATGGTTGAGGTAAGGTAGTTAATAATAATAGTAATTAATAATAAGCAATTTTCATTAGCTTATGTGGTTGAACAGCCATTACCATTACACTTCTGAATATAGGCTGACCTCCCAATAGAGCTATTTCTGATGACAAAACACAAGTAAAATGTCAATAACACTCACTTTTTGAGACACGGATGAAATAGGAAAAGAAAAATTTATTTAGAATTTTACTTTTTTTGCAATGTCTTTTCACGAACATGCCCAAGCCGGAATCATTTAAAGTTGCTTTGGTTCAAGAGATAGACTCTAAATCCAGGGCAGGCAAACTAGTCTGTGGGCCAATGACACTCATGCCTGGTAATAAAATTTTATTGGCCAGAACAATCATCATAGCAGTTACATATTATCTATGACTGCTTTTTTCCTACAATGGCAAAAGAAAGTAGTGATTTGAGATTATATGCTATAAATTGTCTGTTATAAGATTTTAAAACATATGGTAAACATTTTTTATAATTATTGCTAACTTTTCCAGAAATGGAAAAAATAGAAAATCATATTTAATAAAAAAGAATGTCAAAGGCCAAGATATTTTAAAAACATACATACTTGTAGAATTTTTATCTCTAGAAAGCCAAATCATATGGAACATATGGAAGAAGAAAGGTATTTGTTACACATAAAATCAATAAGATGATGTTTTTACTTAAAATACTTGTGTTCTTTTGCATGATTTAAAATCTATGAAATGTATAAAGGTTAAACTAAGCAAGTTAAACCGGTTTAAATTCTACCATATTAATGCTTTGAAGTCATTTTTTAAGATTTCAGTGTTTGAGGGCATGTGTGAGCCTTGAGAAAGCGCTTAATTTGATCCTACAGAGAATACATTTTAGCTTTTCTGATCTTTCAGGCAGAATGCAATTTGTTCTTAAGTAACAAAAGATACCGATATTTTCTAATAGTGAGCATCATAACAAGAGGACTTTTCTATCTTACATTATAAACAGAATACTAATTTCCTGAAGCAGTACAAGGAGTAAAATTTACTTTATGAAAAAGAGTAAATCACAGATTTGTTTTAGAAATCATGCTCTGCGGGTAGTATAGACAAGTCAAATATTTCATGGAAGATATCAATAGAAATAGTTGTTCACAAGAATTAAGACAGCAAAATGTTTTCACTGTAGAGCAAAGGAGGATTAGATAAAATTATTCATTTAAATGTGTGAGTGACTCATGTGTCTGTGGGACCCAGCCTCTGCCGTCAGTTGTGCACAAAACAAGACAGATAAATAAAAAATCTTTAAAAAAAAAAAAAGGGGGGGGGGCGTCTAGGTGGTTCAGTCGTTAAGCATCTGCCTTCGGCCCAGGTCAGATCCCAGGGGTCTGGGATCGAGCCCCACATCGGGCTCTCTGCTCTGCAGGAAGCCTGCTTCTCCCGCTACCATTCCCTCTGCTTGTGTTCCCTCTCTCGCTGTGTTTCTTTCTGTCAAATAAATAAAAAATCTTAAAAAAAACAAAAAAACAAAAAACAAGACAGAACTTCTCCATAAGCAAATCTCAGTGTTCCTATAGTAAAGGATCCTGTCAGAAGGACTGTGACTCTATAAGCCATCTTCTCTTTAAGCTCCTAGCCGAGCCAGTTTCTTTCTATGGATCATCTAATTTCAGCGGGGGCTTTGTAGGGGCAGAATAATAAATACAATCACTTCCACATTACAGAAACTTGCAACATGGACTTACCTTGTCATGTCATGCTTTTCGTGGGGGTGCTCCTTGTTCTCATTGGCATGACTAGTAAGTATTAATTAAATTTTTGAAGATTGAATCATTAGAATTTAGAATATTTTTAATCCACTTAAGCCATGTGAATAGTCATCACAATTTCACTTATATTTATCCTGGTTTCTGTCTCAAGTTAGCCTAACTGACTCGTTTATCTGGGTCTGGGTATACTAACAGAGCTCATGATCACATTATTTTAATTCCCATATACTCCTTCCATTCTGTTCTCTGTAGAGTCAAAGATGATCCTCTTTTCCCTTCTACATAACTTGAGTCATTTAGTTATTTGATTTTTATGCCCTTAAAAAAATTAAAGACTGTAATTCTCCTGCTGCTATTCCTTCTGCAAATATTATATGTAATTAGAAACCGTTGCCTCATTAATATTTCTGAAACATATTTTGCTGCTTTTGCCCTTCTTATAAAAACACCAGGGCGCCAGGGTGGCTCAGATGGTTGAGCGACTGCCTTCAGCTCAGGTCGTGATCCTAGAGTCCCAGAATCGAGTCCCTCATCTGGCTCCCAGCTCCACAGGAGTCTGCTTCTCCCTCTGACCTGCTCCCCTCTCATGCTCTCTCTCTCAAGTAAAAAAATAAATAAAATCTTAAAACAAAGCAAACAACAAAACACCCAGACAAGTTTTTCATTTCTGGTTTTTTTTTTTTTAAGATTTTATTCATTTATTTGACAGAGAGAGAGAGAGAGAGATCACACGTAGGCAGAGAGGCAGGCAGAGAGAGAGGGGGAAGCAGGCTCCTCACTGAGCAGAGAGCCCGACGTGGGGCTCAAGCCGAGGAGTCGATGAGATCATGGCCTGAGCCAAAGGCAGAGGATTTAACCCACTGAGCCACGCAGGCTCCCCAAGTTTCTCATTTCTTAAGGGAAGTCAGAAATTGTGTATGAATAAAAAGGTAATATATAGATCTATAGTAACTTTAAGTAAAAGATCAAGTTATGAAATTTTTTGCTATTTTAGAGGTAATCGGTTAAAAAAATCTTTTATCACAAAGGCATAGCTGTCATTTAATCTAGCATACTTCTACCATTTTAATTACAAGGAAAATAATTAAATAAATAGGAGATAATTAGGGTTTATCATTAACATGTATATATCAGTGTAGACTGACTACATATTATACATACTCATTCCAATTGGTTCTTACCCCATCAAATAATTTGTTCAATATTTTGATGTTCAATCAGAAATAAATTGGTAAAATTATAATTTGGTCTCATCTCTATATTTAGTGTCATAAACAGTTGAATGCCTAATATTCTTTTACAAGTTTCACTACTTTATAGATAACACACGGAAGCTGGACTGGTTGAGTGGCTTAACTGATGTCACAGAAATAGTTTGCTTATTCCCAAAACTGCTGTTTGACATATTGAGTAACTCAGTTGCAGCTCAAATATCTCAAAAGCCTGGTTTAAAGTTTTATTAGGTACAAACACTTATCTTGCCTGTTTCTGATTTTTATGCCCAAGATTGGAATATTGTTTTAAATAGGGGAAGTTTAAACACAAGAATATAAATTGGATGTAACAGTGACTTTCTAAGAAACTCAATCTACTCCTCTAGACTACCCCACCCTATTTAAGGTCTTCATAATAGCTTGGCTACACTACCATTAGTGCTATTGGTCTCAAGTCTTGCCCATTCAAAAACCTAAAAAAAAAACAAAAAAAAAAAAACCACTTGATTATATTTCTAAAATAGGAAAAAAAAGGAAATCTAGTATAGAGCTTCAATGCTGGAAAAGGTATTAAATTGAACATCTCTATCATAACTTGTAGAAATAACAAAAGGTATATGCACATGTTTACATATATATAATGCCCTCACCCTCTCCCTCTGACCCTCCCCCACATGCTCACATGCTCTATCTCTCTTTAAAACAAAACAAAACAAAATAAAAATATAATGTTCAATGTCTTTTCTTATCATTTTAATTTTCCCACTGCTGGCTTCCTCTCCTAGTAAGATATAATATTTTAAAAACTGATTTGTGAACTATAACTCAAGTGATATAAGTGGAATACTTTAACCTTTTTCCTCACATACTATATGCATGAATGTATGTGTACACGTGTAAATTTAAGATGTGTGCCAGTTATTGATTTCTTGCTTCTTACCTTGAAATGTGTACTTTTTCTGCTTTGTGAAAATAGATCTAGGCCCTTAAAATACTTTTCTTTGTCAGCTGTCACTAAAGCTTTGTCCAGAAAAGACACAAAGAAGACATTGCAAAAGGAAAGAACATTTGCTTCCCAGTTTGGGTGTACTTACACAGCAGGCTCCTGGAGCACATGGCTTCTCTAGTCCCAGCTCCTGCAGCTTCTTTGGCAACTATCTCTTGCAACACACATGGTTTCCAATGGACCTAGACATACTTAGCAGCTGATAGAATCACACATCAGCACACCGATCCATAGAAGGATATTATAGTAGAAAGCACTCACTGGACGCTCTTGGACCTTCCATTCCTTTTCAAGATAATAAATCAGAAGCAATACCAAATTACTGGGGTAATTACAGAAGTTAATTCCACAATAAAACACTTGGAAGAAGCAGATGTGATATTATCTATCGTAGTCCTCAGAGATTTTGATGCTCTTGATATTCCACAAAACATCACACTGGTCCACCGAATTGACTACATTATGCTGACTGAATCAAAAGGAACCAGTTCTTGAGAGGTTCTAATAAGAAATATGCCAATGAGAGGGTTGGAGTTTGACCTCACAAAAATTCAGGGACAAATCACCTTAGTGAAGTATCTAGGATTCAATGGTCTGGAGTAGACTGAGGTATCTCCTCAAGGTGAAAGATAAGTTGCTGTACCTCACTATCAAAAAAACAGAAAGGCAGAATGTTTTGTGGGCATTTTTTGAAAATTGGAGGCAACATATACTATAGAATCACCTCTAAGGAAGTCAGTTTTTAATGAGACTAGAATAAGAAAAGTCTGTAGAACAAGTTGATAAAGTCAATACATCCCACACTGATCACAGGGGTACATTACAGTAAGGAACCCTACCTGGAAGTCCAAAAAACTTCCATTCCCTTCCAAAATGATAAATTGGAAGCAATACCAAATTTCTGGGGAAATTATGGAAATTAATTTCACTATACAGTGCAAGTTGCTCTATCACTGGGCCTTTTGATCCAAGAAATCCAAAAACCTTTGACCTGTGTGTGACAAATAAGAATGCTCTTTGAGATTTCTCGTTGAGGTCAGGGGAAATATAGAAGAGATAGCAAAAGAAGGAAGACAGAAATATTACTTACAGTCTTATAACCAGTTATAAAAACTAATCTTTGCACATTTCTATTTACAGATTATTTGTGTGCATGTGGGTGAAAATGCTATTTTTCACATCTTTTTCTACTTTCATTTTATATACTAGTTGTTAGGAGTTAACTTTATAATTTAGTCTTTAGATATTCAGTGGGATGGTGACTGAAGTGGGGGGCGTACATAGTATATCCACTGGTGTATACGGTGACTCATGATTATATGTCTCCTCGTTTTGGGGAAAGTAGGAAGAGTCCTTTCACTTATGTGAATGACGGCTGTGTCTTTTAAGTAGAACTATAGAGTTATTTTGTTGTTTATTGAAAAGTTCAAATGTTTGTAGAAGTTGTATATGGAAGGGAAATAGTCAAAGGGGTGGATGAGGCCAGTTTTTGATTTATTTACTCTTAGCCCCCAATTCATCTTTTTGCCTGCTTTGTAAAAATGGATCTAGGCATCTTATGCATTTTATTTTATTTATTTATTTATTTTTTTTACCAGCTGGCACTGAAGCTTTGTCAGTAGAGAGTGCTGGAGAATTGTGCATGAAAAAAAATTCTTCCCTGCGTCCTGGTTCTTCTGTGCTCACTGAGCAAGCCCCTGCAGGGGAAAGAGCTTTCTCCAGGACCAGGGTCCTCAGTTCCTTCGGTGCCCAGCAATAGTAGTGAATGAAAGCCAGGAGGACAAGCACCCAGCAGTTGTGACTGGCATCCCACTAACCTTGGGTGGTTTTTGCAGCAGAGTGCTCCTGGTTTCTGCAGTGCTCACAACTTCCGTAGAACCCATTCTTGCAGTGTTATGGTGGTCAGCAGCAAACACCAGGCAGCAATTTTCCCTGACCCTTCTCCTCAGGCGTGTTTCTAGTGAAGGGCCTCCAAAGAGATACTACCATTTAGGAGCAGCTTTCCTAAATACCTTAGAGTTAGGATTTCCCACAAGATCCCACAAGGGGGCAAATTTCCAAGTCTTCTTCACAGTGCCACAGTGATTTCCTGCACTTAATGAGCCACAGCTGAGCTCCCTCCAACATGATCTGGATCTTTTCCTTGGGCATTGTGCATCTTCCTCGGGAGAACTGGCTGCCCTTGATATCTGCTTTTCCTATATTTTTGAGATTTCTGTTTTTTACTAACCAATCCCATTGTCTCAATACCCTGTCATGTTTAATTTATTCACTAACTTCCCCTGTTCAAATTTCTGTGCAGTTTCCCTCTTCTCATTAGATCCAGACTAATACATAACTTCTATCTCCATATGCTAGAAGTATTTCACTTCAGATATGTCCCTTCTGTTTCAGCAGCTTTATTTAGAATTTATGTTACACAACCACAGATTGTCTATCATTAAATATATTACACACAGTATATATTAGCCACAACTCTTTCTTCTTCATCATGCAAACTCTCAAGGTCTCTACCCATTAATTTATTTATCAGATCAGGTGTGTACACCAGAATTTCAGAAATTTTTTTAGTGTTTGGGGCCTCTTCTAGTTATGTTATTTGTGCTCTTTCTTTCTCTGCTGTCTGTTCTACCATGTTTGTATTATGAGTTCTCTTGTGTGCCACTGGTGCTCTGTTAAGTTACCTTAGGACCCAACTATCTAAAGGCACATGGAAGGTGTGGTGATCTCTGTATCTAGGCATAGTTTATAAATCCGTAGGCCATCAATTCCAAAGACCAGGAACCAATTTCTTTACTCTCCAGTCTCCTGTGGCCTCCCAGGCTAGTATAGATAACCTTTCTACAAGGGTATAGGGAGCTCCACTGAGCAACTTTTCCGTGGAATATTCCACAGAGGGAAATCTGACTTAGGGTAGAGAAAGCCCTACAAATGTGGCCTCACTAATATCTTCTAGGCACAGTTCCCTTGCTGTGTCAAGATTGTCTATGATCCAGAGAAAGGCATGGCTTAGAGTCATAGACCAGATTAAAGGGATCAGAATGAAATAACCCACTATCTCCTCACTCTAAACAATATATGTTTTTGTAAGCACATATGAATATATATATTAATATCTATATGTATCTATAGAAGTCAATCTAGGAAGAGATTTATAGCACTGTTTTTTATCACCTAATAACATGTCACTAACATCTGCTGGCAACAATTATATAACTTATATAATTTAAAAACACCTATATGCATATCTAGATAACAGAAGGTTATGTTTTGTTACAATATATTCTGTATCAGCTTCTTTGACTTATTAAATATACCTGTTCAATAAATTCCATCCAAAGTATTCTATACTTACATTTCTAGATCATTTACTTAATATTTATATCTGTTAGAATACATCACATACATTTTTTTTTAAAGAATTTTTATTTATTTGACAGAGAGAGACACAGCGAGAGAGGGAACACAAGCAGACGGAATGGTAGTGGGAGAAGTAGGATTCCTGCCGAGCAAGAAACCTGATGCGGGGCTCGATCCCAGGACTCTGATATCATGACCTGAGCCGAAGGCAGACGCTTAACCACTGAGCCACCCGGGCCCCCCCATCACATACATTTTTGTACTTCAGTATAGAAGAGTAACATATGAATAAATTTTGGCCATGTATTATTTATCGGAGGAATCTATAAAATGTTCCAGTAGCCTTAAAGAGTACATGCAAAAGTAAAAAGTAATAGCCAATGTAGCCAGGAGAGTTAAAATAATTAGGTTTTTTTTTTTTAAGATTTTATTTATTTATTTGACAGAGAGCGAGAGATCACAAGTAGGCAGAGAGGCAGGCAGAGAGAGAGGGGGAAGCAGGCTCCCCACTGAGCAATGAACCTGATGCAGGGCTCGATCCCAGGACCCTGAGATCATGACCTGAGCTGAAGGCAGGGGCTTTAACCCACTGAGACACCCAGGTGCCCCTAAAATTAATTTTAACTAAATCTTGCAAAACAGTTAAGTGTTCACAGTTATACTATATATATGCTATTGTGCCTCAATAGCATAGATGGGAAATGGGGCAATGAGAAGGGGGGGCAGGTAGCAAGAGGAAGATGAGCAAAAAGAAAAGCTGTACAGTTAAATTTTAAAAATGGTGTGGGGCACCTGGGTGGCTCAGTAGCCTAAGCATCTGTCTTCAGCTCAGGTCATGATCTTAGAGTTCTGGGATCGAGCCCCACGCCAGCCTCCCCACTCAGCATGCAGTCTGCTTCTCCCTCTGACCCTCCCCCCTCTTGTGATCTCTCTCTCTCACTCTCTCAAATAAATAAATAAAATCTTGTAAAAAATGTGACATTATTCAGATCTAGTTTGTTTGAGTTTCTTTACTTCTTAATACTCTTAATTTGCCTCTGGTTTGACTTTCAATTCTATTGATAATTGGGATATTTTGAGGCAGTGTAGGATAATAAATAGACGATGCAGGATCTGAAAATGAATCCTTTTTCTAAAATAAACTGTGCTATTTCTTCCCAGGATTAATGCATGTGAATTGGAACATCCAGATAATTTATCCAAGTGAAAAATTAAGGGCTAAATGAACCATGCAGTGTGTTTATGCTACTTAATGTATAAGAAACTATAAATGCAGAACCACGTGCAATTTTGGTAATGAAGCCACACAGTTGTCATGGACCTCTTGCTCTACTATTAATTTTTGTTTCCTCCCACAGCTTCACTACTTCTGAGCTTGGCCAAAACTATGCAGCCATATGTTTTATGAAAAATTTTCAAAGAAAAAATATCAACATTAATATTACAGTTAAAGAATATAAATTCAAAAACTTTCTTTGGAAGATTAAAATCATTAAAATCCTTTGAGGACATGGTATTTGCAAAAATACTTTTTTTTTTAAGATTTTATTTATTTTTTCGACAGAGTGGACAGATATCACAAGTAGGCAGAGAGGCAGGCAGAGAACCTGAGGGGAAAGCAGACTCCCCGCTGAGCAGAGAGCCCAATGCGGGCTCCATCCCAGGACCCTGAGATCATGACCCGAGCCCAAGGCAGAGGCTTTAACCCACTGAGCCACCCAGGCGCCCCTGCAAAAATACTTTTTAAATGATTTTTTTCACGGGCATTAACATTACAACTGCAAATTTAAAACAGCAAGAAAAGCATAAAGGTCATGCTATGAATGTCATGCTATGAATGTCATGAATTCACTCACTAAATTGTACTAATTCTGGGGAAGATTGGTCCATGTGCTCACAGGTATGAGACCTGTGCTATTAAAAAAAGTTCTTATTATGAGTAATCTAATACAGCATTTAAAATAAGAAAAGCAAGGGCACCTGGGCGGCTCAGTTGGTTAAGCATCTGCCTTCAGATGGGATCTGCTGTTAAGCATCTTCAGATGGGATCAGATCATGATCCCAGGGTTCAAGGACCAAACTCTATGTCAGGCTCCTTGCTCAGAGGGGCATCTGCTTCTACCTGAGAGGGGAGTCTGTTTCTCCCTTTCCCCCTGCCTGCTGCTCCCCCTGCTTGTGCTCACTCTCTCCCTCTCTCTCTGTCAAATAAATAAATCAAATCTTAAAAAAATAATTTATAATAAATAAATAATAAATAAAATATGAAAAGCAAGTCTTTCTTTTTTTGTTTTAAATCTGAATAGCATGTACTCCAAAAGAGTATTTTTAAGCTAAATTAGAAAATCCATGTAAAAAGCTAGAATAGACCTTGACAAATTATATCTGATCAGTAAATTTACCTCGTTTGCCTTTGCTATAATTATAAGGATCATTTTCTTTTCAATAATATGGAACACAATTTGAAGCACGGAAGTAAGAAAAAACATCTCTGACAATCAGGAATCATGACTCTGGGCAGAGTTCATCTATTCAACCAAAAGTTATTTATGGAGTGCCCATTTCATGCAGGAAGATGTGCTACAAAGAAGTGACCAAAACATACATGATTCTTACACTCCTAAAGTTAATCTATTTACATTAGATATGAAAGAATCTTTTTACCTTTCCTTTAGGTGCAATTATGTAAGCTGATTTATAATTATATAAGCTTACTTTTGGACATTCATTTCAAGTTCCAGAACACTATAGTTCTAATTATTTGAATACTTCTAATCAAATATCGGAATCTGATGATGGAGATTGAAGAAAGGTAGGTCAAGTAGAAGAGGATTAAATGGCTCCAATCAGGGGAAAGAAAATATTTTAACCACACTTCCCTCCACTCACCAGCCCCAAAATAAGTAGACAGACAAAAATTAATTAATTAATTAAAAATTAAATAAAACACAAAAACAAAACAAAAACAAAAGATCCCACAAAATTCTCTTTCCTTTTTAGAGCAGCACCTCAAACTCATCACTGTAACACTATATTTTGGAACTAGAAATTTATCTGTGCATTTATCTCTCAATTTGCACACTCTTGAGACCAGCAGTTATAGCTTAAATTTTTGCCTCAATTTAAGAATCATAGTAGAAGCTCCAGATTTTTTTTTTAAACTAACTTAATTGAGTAATTAAAGAATATGTCCAGGTAATAATTTGGTATAGATTATACTAATGAAGAACATAAATACACAGAAAAAAATGGGAAGAAATTACAGGTAAGCGAGCTACATATATAAATGATTTTAAGGGGACCCAGAATCCTGGGCCTTCTGCATGAGCTTTGTCATAAACATACATGAGAATGATACTGAATACTTAGAATGATGCAACTAGCCAAAAAAAAATTGTAAGTGCCCCTCAAGAAATAAAGTACCAGCCATAAAAAATAATGTGGCCTTAAACCGAGTTTAGTATATACTTACTTAGTTTAAAACCTGTATACTTGTAAAGAATGGCTATTGGGAAAGGAGTTGTCTACCATATAAGAATATTATATGTAATTGATATTTGACTATATGTGCTCTATATACATATATATGTATATATATATAGAGAGAGAGAGAGAGAGAAAGATTAAATATAAACAGAGGACAGATGGAAAAGAGACAATAAGAATAGAAATAAAGACTGGAGAAAATGGTGTTACAAATTAATTTTCTGTTGTTTTTATTTATTTTTTTATTTTTTTTTAATTTTTATTTATTTATTTTTTTAATTGATCAGTTTATTTACTTTAAGTAGGCTCCTTGCCCAATGTGGGCAAGGAAACTCACAACCTTGAGATCAAGAGTTGCATGCTCTACCAACTGAGTCAGCCAAGCACCCCTCTATTGGGGATTTTAATTTGTTTATGAAAAGTTCATAAGTCCTCAAAGCTACCCTCAGTTCTGTCACCAAGTATGAGACCTTAAGATCACCCACAGAGTCAATAGTTTGTTAGAAATACTCATAGAACTCAGAAAAACTGTTATAGTCATGATTCTAGTTTATTACAGAAAAAGATACAAGGGAATAGTTATATAAAGCAGAGTCCAGGAGTCACAAAGTATGGAGTTTTAGGTATCTTCTCCCAGATGCATTTTACAGACACAGGTTACTCCTGTGGGTGACAATATCCCTGGTGTATTGCCAGAGAGGATAGTGACCTAAGCCTTGGTTTCCAGAGTTTGTATCAGAGATAGGTCATGTGGGTGTGGTTGACTGCCCATGTGGCTGACCTTAGTCTCTAGCCCTTCAGGAGGTTGAGTTGATACCACATAGCTTAGAGGTCCCACCTTAAATCGCACTGCTAGGGACACTTGGGTGACTTAGTTGACCCTTTTTTTGGCTCAGGTCATGATCTCAGAGTTGTGAGATCAAATCCCATGTTGAGCTTATGCTCTGCATGGAATCTGCTTGAGTTTCTCTTTCTCCCTCTGCCTCTCTCCCCTGTCTCAAATAAATAAATAAACAAACAAACAAACAAACAAACAAATAAATAAATAAATGATTTTTTTAAGAATCGTATTGTTAAACTAAATAGCTTGGTCCAAAGCCCCTTGATAAACAAAGTCACTTTTATCAGGCAGGATATTTCAAGGGTTTAGAGAGCACCTCCCAGAGGCAAATGCAAAGGCCAGACCTCTCTTTTGGCAAAGTTAAAACTTTAATTCCCACAGTTAACATTTTTTGTTGTTGTTGTCATTGTTTTGTTCAGTATTTGGTGGTTTATCTGAGTCTTCACAATTAAGAAAACTTTCCTGTTATCTCACAAATAAAAGTAGAAAAAATATAGTCCAGTTGTAACTCAGCAGATTTAACATGACTGAATTAGAGTGGTGTGTGTTGAGAAGTAATAAGAATAACCTAAGCAAACTGGGTCAAGTATAAGGCAGACAGTTAAGGGACAGCCCCCAAAGCCGAATAGATGAGCCATTCAGACTTGAGCTCATAAGTCTTAAGGAAATGTTGTAGTTTTATTAGCATAGCAGTAACAAAGGGCTATTCTTTCTATTGTATTTAGGGTGGATTGATTATTCAAAGTTAGGTTATGACTAAAAAAAAAAAAAAACAAAAAACAAAGTTAGGTTATGACTAGCCTGTTGCGGTAATTTTTGAAATGAGAAAATAATGGTATGCATTAATATTGTAGCTATATAAATGAGAACTTATACATTAAAATATTTTTTCTAGCTTTATTAAGGTATAATTGACAAAACTGTAAGATGGTTAAATTGTACAATGAGGTGATTTGATATGTGCGTACATGCTGACGTTGTCAGAGGATTCCTCCAGAAAGTTCATTAGCACATCCATCATCCTTACCTCACATATTTACCCATTTTTCCCCTGGTGAGAACATGTAACTTTTTCTCTCAGCAAATTTCAATTACACAATTCAGCCTTATCAACTATAGTTATAATTAGATTCTCAGACCCTATTCCTCTCATGAGTAAAATGCGTGTACCTTTTTACCAACTTCTCCCTATTTCCTCCAACCCTCTGACAATAAATCTTGATTTCGATGAATAAATTTACTTGAATAATAGATTACCTTTGATAAGGTAACTATACAAATTAAAGAAATTAGGAGGTCCCTGTTTTATTCACTGTTTTTAGTATTTTATTCTTTATCACCTTCTCATGTATAGAAACTGTCATCTCTACAGATGTAATTGTGGAATTCTTACCATGGAAATGGTGTATGGTCAAAATTGCCTACATTATTATTCAGAGACTTCATTACTCTATGAATCAGAGAGGCTTCCCACTTTTGAAATCACTAATATTAAAATTAAAATTGGAGCATTTTACATCTTAATTACTTTTCAAATATTTTTTAATTAATCTTGTTTTGTAAAACTGTCAAACCAGTATAAACATTCTGAAAGCAAAAACAATCAGTTAATAACTTTGAGTGATATCGTAATCAAAAAAGCTGTATTTATTCATATTAAATTAAACAGACTGGACATCATATACTTAGAATTAAATAAACTGAATCCACATAATGGTTTACCTACATGGTTATTTACTACTTGCTTGTAAAGCTCAGTTGTGTCATTTATTATTTGGTTGTTATAGGAAAGCTTTTAACCTTTATACTGAAAATTTTTTGCAACGCCTGACAGAGAAAGAATAAATCCATTAAAAAGACTCTTAAAACTATGTACCTTATGTCAGTCTTTGAATTATTATTGATTCCATATTTAGAAAATTTATTTTATGTCTACCTACCTTGACATTAATTTGGGGGTTGAAAAAGCAAAAAAGCAAACTACTTCTTGGAAGATTTTAGAAAGTTACAAAAATCTTTACTCATGATTTCAGCTATTACATGTTAATACAGAGAAAAATTTATATTAGAAACACATTTGAAGGGAAATTGCTACCATGGGTAAAAATAACTAATTTTGCTTTTATTCAAAATCTAGTTAACTCTAATTTGCAATAATTTTATCAATAAATTAAATGATGATGAAAATAATAATAAACATGTACTAATCACTCATCATGTACCAGACCCCTTATACCTATTATCTCGGTTATTCCTCACAATAAATATGTGGATTAGGTATTGTTACTTTGTTTATTTTAAAGATAAGGAAAATTTAACAGCTTTTACCCTGACCAAAATTTCACAAAATGTAAATAATAGACCTAAGATCTGAACACATCACGTTGGTATGTGATGACAGGTCCTCCTGGGATTTAATCTCTTTATATCCTTGCTTTATCTTGGGATTGAAGATTATTGGAAAATATGAGCGAACAACAGTTACGATTTAAGGTAGAAATTAAGTAGAGAAGCCAGGACTAAGGTCCAAAAGAGTTGACATATTTTAATAAAAATAGCATATGTTCATAACCTGAACTTATAACCTAATTCCACCAGTTATGTGTCTGAAATTCAACTTTCTATAAAGTTGAAAAATAATGACCACCTTCCTTGGTTGTTTAATGAATATAGATAATATATTCAAGGGGCACCTGTGTGGCTCAATCAGTTAAGCATCTGCCTTCGCGTTAGGTCGTGATCCCAGGGTCCTGGGATCAAGCCCCTCAACCTACTCCCTGCTCAATGGAGAGTCTGCTTCTCCCTCTTCTTCTGTCCTTCCCCCCTACCTCGTGCTCTCTCTCAGACTCTCTTTCAAATAAATAAAATCCTTAAATATATATATTCAAGAACCAATTATTGTGGGGCGCCTGGGTGGCTCAGTCGTTAAGCGTCTGCCTTCGGCCCAGGTCAGATCCCAGGTCCTGGGATCGAGCCCCGCATCGGGCTCTCTGCTCTGCAGGAAGCCTGCTTCTCCCGCTACCATTCCTTCTGCTTGTGTTCCCACTCTCGCTGTGTTTCTCTCTGTCAAATAAATAAAATCTTCAAAAAAAAAAAAAAGAACCAATTATTGTTAAGTAAGGTCTAATGGGAAGCACTTTATAGGATTTATCTTCTTTACAAATGTTCAGCCCAAATGGACCTTAAATTTGATGCAAAGACTAGCACAATAAGGTAAACAGCTTTTGACTGGTAAAAAAAGAAAAATGTGATGTAATAAATCTTTTTCAACAAGTCAAATTTTATATGAAGTTAGAGATTATTTAGCAGAGAAATAGCTGGTATTATCCCTGCATATTAGATAGAAATGAAATTAATTGGTCCTAGGCTGAAGTAATCTCTTCCTTTACATAACAAATATTGACTAAGCATCAATCATAAGCATAGTTCTCTGGCATATGCTGAATAGGACACCAACATATCAAAATTATAATATATTTTAAGAAGTCTTCCAGGATCTTACCCAGGGAGAAAGAGAACATTCACAAAAATCAAATAAATAATACATGCCAAGAAGCATGGTACTGATAGACAAGGAATATCACAGAAGTGAGATGGGCTGCAGAGAAGACAGTAACCCTCAGTGGAGTGCAGGCTTAGGGAAGACAGGTACTGGAATGAGTAGAATTTGATGAATGAGAGAGAAGGAAAGCACAATGAAAACTTGATTGTCCTAAAAATAGATGCTGCCAGTCTCTACGCCCGTGGACTTCACTCATTTGCTCTTCTTTCTGGAAGCATAGTCTAAGACAAAAATGGGAGATACAGTTTGTAATTTAGGTTTGGGCTATCTCTTGGGAATACCTGAAGGCCTGACTCATAACTTTAAACTTTATCCTTTTAAACTTCAAATGCACTGAGCTTCAAGTGATTTCTTTAAGAATAATCAGGGTTTCACAACCACTTTTGGTTTTTTATTCAGTTTCCTTTGATTACTCCTCATTTAAACTGGTTTCCTTGCTTGTCCTCCCACTTAGCAAATACAAGCACACAAGCACATGCGTGCTCACACACACACAGACGTATGCACACCTACCCATACAGAGTGCAGTTTTGTCTTTTTAATCAAGAGCAGTACATAAAGATCAGCAGAAGGCTGAACTAGAATTGTTGTCTTTGCCTTGTTACTTTTATGTTAACATTTCAGACCCTGATTACTCTATTTTATATAGCTACAGTCTTGTTATTTATTATTTAATTATTGAGATTAACTTGAATTTTATACATACTATGATGCAGAAGTCAATATATACTTGAAGAACATAATTGAAACTGCAAACAATGTTTTCACTTGATGATAGTAGTTAAAAGAAACAGTTTATTTTATGTTTTAATTTTCTGTGTATTAAATGTGTGTTATTGAATAACTTTAGTCATCTAATGTTATTCTCAGTCTTTGAATCCATTTCTCTAAATATATTAAAATTTGAGAAATGAAATCCTTATTTCTGGATTATGAACTGCCTTATTACTGCAGAAACAGGTTCCAGGGACTATGGACATTCTTATCAATGCCCTGACCACTTTAATCATCCGCTGGCCCTTAAATCAACACAATGTAACACATTCTCATCTAGATTCCTTGATGATTGATAGATACGCATTCTGTTTTCTTTTCTATAAATGTTCACTAATACTCCTCTAGAAACTAATTTATGGCATGACTCTGTAAAACAGTCCTACCTAATGTATAAAAGGGAGACATTTCATAATGCTTATGAAAATTTTATTGTTTGTATAATGCAAGTAGTGAATAGCTATACTGCATATTACTTTTAAGGAAATGCTAAACTTCTGCCCCTTGCAACTACTTAATCTTATGAAGCAAAGACCACTGATTCACATATAAGAGTTTGAAAATAACCCAAAGGTGGGCGAGGAGGCTTGTCCCTGCCTGCCTGCCTGCCTTTCTTCTGAATATCCTTCATTAGTGGGAAGCAAAGCGAAGGTTATTGAGGGATAGTACAAAGCTCCCAAAGAGGGAGGGGACCGAGAGTGTTGCCCTGGAGTTTCTATCGGTTTTTATAAGAATGTTGGCAGGCTGTTTTAATCTGATTAACCCTCCATGCTCCTGTCACCCCATCAGGTTTTTGTGCATGGGCTCATCCACCTATCAGGTAGTTGTTCACGTGGGAAAGGGTGGAAAGCCCCTTTCAGGGTGGTATAAAATCCTTTTAAGGGAAATTTCCTGTTAAGGCGGGAGCCCCTTGTTTCTGCCTGCCTTTCTTTTAAATATCCTTCAATACCATGACTCCTCATTTCCCTGAATCAGAAAATGAGATATTTTAGGCAACTCTTTCATTTTTTTCTCATCATTTTATTGCCTATGTGTTGGCAAGCAGATAATTAAACATTCATTAGTGTATATTTATATCTATATCTAGAGAGAGAGCAAGCACATGTATTTTGTACCAAAAGATGATCATGGTTCCTATTGTCATTTAGTTAATTTTTCAGTGTAAAATACAGATATGAGACAGTAAATATAATTAGTAACATGCTTATGAGTGTGTATGATTAAATAGCATATATATTTTTTATTAATAGTATACTAATAATATGCTAATTTATATCATGTTTATAAAAAATAAGTTAACAACTTTCACATGCTTTTTCCCTCAATTTTATCTCTAACCATTCCCTCATTTAAAAGGATGGAGTTTTCAAACCCAATTATTACAGTACCTAACTTTCAAACATTAAGTTTGTTGTCATAAAGATAGGAGTATCTTCCCTCGTTCTATCCTGGAGACACTTTGAAATTTACATAATATTACTGATTCACTTATCTTTAAGTAGATGTAAAATAGATACTCATCTGAATTATTTATTGGTTAAATAGGAAAATGCTCATGACACACCAAAGACATAATTGGCCTTGATAGACATTTTTTCTCTGTATCCTCTCATCCAATAATCCTTTTCCTGATAACTGGGTATGGATGTTTTATTTTGGTTTTGTATATTTATTTATTTTGGCTGTTCACTTATACATTTTTCATAAATTATAGGAGAACTTAAAGGATTTCTATGTTTTTGTGTTTTTTATCTAAGGAAGAAGAGTTAAGAGGCTTAAGCTATTTATTGGTGTTCGTTTTCAAGGACAACACTTCTCCAAGACAGCCTTGACACGGAATATTCAATACTTTTAGAAAAAATTCTGCTAGGGTGCCTGAAATTCTCATTTTTTTCCTCTCAGATTACTGTATGCTAGTTTTTTGCTAAAATGCCTAATATATGGGTGTGGCAAAAAGCTCTGATAAGCAGCTAGTTTAATTATACTTCAAGTTAGTTGATTCATTTTGTAAGCATATTAATCCTAGCAAATTCACAAGGAATTAAAGTACACAGTTTTCAAAATATTTGATTTACTTTGTTTCCTGAAGAGGAAGAAAGGTAAATTTAGGAGTGAGGTGTATTGCTGTCCTCAATGGAAAAATTATATGATTACTAGAATTACATTGACAGTCTAAGATTTGTGATGAGGGGAGAAAAAAGAGTAAAAAGATGCCAGAAAGGATTCCAGTTAAATATAGTATCTTTGGGGGCACCTGAGTGGCTCAGTCAGTTAAGTGGTTGACCTTGACTCAGGTCATGACCTCAGGATCCTGGGATCTGGGCCTGGGTCTGGATCTCAGTGGGGAGTCTGCTTCTCCTTCTCTCTCTGCCCCTCCCACCAACTTGTGCACTTGCACACACTTCCTTTCTCTCAAATAAATAAAATCTTAAAAAAATTATATCTTTGAAGAGAAATACTGAATGTAATGTTATTTTATACTAGAATAAAAAGCCCGTCTCTCAGAAAAATGAAGCAGCAATTATACTCAATACATGACCAAATATTTTGAAATATACCAGTAGAGTAAAATTAGAGGTTTTGCTTAAATTAAAATGAAATAAAAATAAAAAAAAATATTAATGACAATGTCCAGCAAATAATAAATACTATTTCAGTTCTCATTTATTTTTAAAGATTTTATTTATTTATTTGACAGAGAGAGAGAGAGATCACAAGTAGGCAGAGAAGCAGGCAGAGAGAGAGGGGGAAGCAGGCTCCCCACTGAGCAGAGAGCCTGATGCAAGCCTTGATCCCAGGACCCTGAGATCATGACCTGAGCTGAAGGCAGAGGCTTTAGCCCACTGAGTCACCCAGGCGCCACAGTTCTCATTTTTATTATTATTAAACATATATTTTATAAAGCAAACCTTTTATTATTAACAATAAAAGCTAGATAGATAGTTGATCTTTTACATCTATTAGAATATTGAAAAAAGCAATCTTTGTTCTTTATATATAAGTATGACATTGTAACAAATTACAAATGGGAGATACGGACTACATTCTGAAATGTATTTTTCTGTGTTCAAAAGATACAAAAATGATATGGTTAATATCAAGTCTGGTAGTAACATTGGTTGTATATGCAAATGATAGATAGTAGTTTAAAGCTCAAACCAATTTCATTTGAACTACCATGTAAACACCAAAGTATTTTCTCTCAATATTTAAAATACTAGATTATCTTAGGGAACCTGAGTGGCTCAGTCAGTTAAGTGTCCACCTTTGGCTCAGGACATGATCCCACAGTCCCTGGATTGAGACCCGCATCTGGCTCCCTGCTGAGTGGGGTGTCGGTTTTCCCTTTGCAACTCCCCCTGCTCATGCACTCTCTCTCACTCTCTCTCTCAAATCAATAAATAAAATCTTTTAAAAAATAAAATAAATAAATGCTATCTTATCTTAGATTGTATTTTATTAATAAGTAACTTAGTTTTCTAATATGCTAATTTTACCAATTATTTCAATTTTATAAATTATGGAACATACTAGGGCAGCTAGGTGCCTCAGTCAGTTGAGCATCTGACTCTTGATTTTGGCTCAGAGGTGATCGCAGGGTCCTGGGATTGATCCCCTCTCCCAACTCCAGGCTCTGTATGCAGAATCTCCTTGAGATTCTCTCTCCCTTTGCCCCTCCCTCTACTTGTGCTCTCTCTCTCGTTCTCTCTCTCTCAATATAAGTAAATAAATCTTTTAAAAAAATATGTAACAGGGGCGTCTGGGTGGCTCAGTGGGTTAAGCCTCTGCCTTCGGCTCAGGTCATGATCTCAGGGTCCTGGGATCTAGCCCCGCATCAGGCTCTCTGCTCAGCAGGGAGCCTGCTTCCCCCTCTCTCTCTGCCTGCCTCTCTGCCTACTTGTGATCTCTCTCTCTCTGTCAAATAAATAAATAAAATCTCAAAAAAAAATATGTAACATACTTTTTCAAAAGAAGAGACAAAAATAATTACTGAAGCAGAAACTGTTTTATAATAATTAAAGAATTTCTACCTATTATTTTTATTTCTAGAATATGAGAAACTTAAAAGGGAAATTTTTTTCACATTCAATGATTGTTTATCTCATTGTGCAAAAGCCCCTCTGCGATTTACATTTTAATGAAGTCAGTAACAAAGCACCTACAGCTATTCTAAGTGATTTGTTGTCACGAGTTTTTTCTAAAAATAAAAAAAACGGTGCATTTGAACACTATTATACAAACATAAAAAGATGTGTGATGTATAGTTTCATGACTCTACCCAATCTTCCTCTATGGAAGTATATGAATTCTTAAAAAGTGTGGTTTAGGGGCGCCTGGGTGGCTCAGTCGTTGGGCGTCTGCCTTCGGCTCAGGTCAGATCCCAGAGCCCTGGGATCAAGCCCCGCATCGGGCTCCTTGCTTGGCAGGAAGCCTGCTTCTCCCGCTACCATTCCCTCTGCTTGTGTTCCCTCTCTCGCTGTGTTTCTGTCTGTCAAATGAATAAAATCTTTAAAAAAAAAAAAAAAAAGGGTGGTTTATTCCAATACATAATAAAGCCCTGACCATCTCTGAGTTAGTAGTCATACATGTAAAGTTAACTGCCCAAGACAAAAAGTACTCAGACCATTGTATCATATGACTGTCTAATAATTTTGATTTTAAAAATGTAAATGGAGATAAGAAATTATCCAATATTATTACACCTACTGATTATTTGCAAGATTTGCTTTTTGGGAAATACAAAGATGGATCTCCGAAAGTTATTTTCTAGGTGAAGAAGGAGCACTATGTCTTCACTATGTCTTTTGACTATAATTTCTTGCACACTCAGCTTGTTACAAGGCTTTTTAGCATATGAACTTTTATCCTTCCTCTGCTCAAATGGATTTTCTACTGAGTCTGAGTTATGGTGTGCTGGGAGGGCATACTTTATAATTTTATAAATGTTCTCTTTTGTGGTATCTCAGACCACAGCCTCTTCTGTGTTAGAATCAGCATACATTAGAGTAGGTGACCACCTTCACTGTATAAATGTGGAAAACGTCTATTTCTCACCAAAGGTTTTAAATTCTTTTTTAATATTATTAATCTATTCATGATGGCTTGTTTTCCATTATTTGAATTTTGTTCCTTTAAAAGCACTGTTTTTATACATTTTGAACTCAAAAGAGACATTCACATTTTTAAAAGTAATATTTGAAAAGACTAAAATAATCAGTCCAAAATTAATTATTCACCAATATTTTTGACTTATACACTAGCATGATAAATTCATATTTTACCAAGTCTATGAGAGATCTCTAATTACATTTAATTGTACTTACCATAAAATTAAATGAATTACATTCACCCAGGTTTACTTTATACTGTCTTGCTAATTTAGTAAAATTATGTACTATTGTACTATTATACTATATTATACTATGGTACTCTTTTTCTGAACAGGAGCAATATTTTTCTATATAGCCTTAAAAATACATCCTTTCATTGGAATTGCATAAGTGCAGCTTCTTACTTGGCATAACTTATAGCATCTACATGATACATCTCAAGACCTACTCAACTCTGTGTTTCACCAAACATCCATCATTGTAAGAGTATAATCAGTTCTAATAAAAGTAAATAAAATTTGATCATATATCTGTATAAGGTTGTACTTAGCCTATCCCACCTGTACTTTTTCTTTCTGATGAATTCATAAGGAGAATAGTTTGCAAGATAGAGAGAGTGAAACAGTTTGGAAGGAGCACAATAAAAAAATCAGAATCCTGAGGCACCTGGGTGGCTCAGTGGGTTAAAGCCTCTGTCTTTGGCTCAGGTCATGGTCTCAGGGTCCTGGGATCGAGCCCCACATCAGGCTCTCTGCCCAGCAGAGAGCCTGCTTCCCCCCCTCTTTCTGCCTGCCTCTCTGCCTACTTGTGATCTCTCTCTGTCTCTCTCTCTCTCTCTCTATCTCTCTGTCAAATTAAAAAAAATCAGGTTCCCTTTTGCAAGGTACATATTTGAGATAAAAATGAGAAATTATTTAAAATTTTATAACATGCACTGCTTTTATATGAACTACATGCCAAAGTATTGTCACAAGACATTGAAATTGACCATTTTAATATCTTCAAAAAATTGTATTTTTATTCTTCATCACTAGTCTTGAGAAAAAAAAATTTACAGATAAAATCATTTCATTTTTGATGCCTCTACATTTATCCAAACTAGTAAACTTCAATGTTCTTCAAGAAGTAAATACAACTATAGTACTGTACTTGTTTCCTCTAGCATCCGTAGTGTGAAAACAATCCGCCTTATTTTAAAAGGGTAAACCAGAGATCTGTAATCCACTAGCTATAAGCAACAGCATGACCTTCTGAACAAGCTTGAAAAAAAAAAAAAAGACAAAGAAAAACTTTTTGAATTCCATTTAATAGTATTTTATCTTTAAGATGCATAGAACATCATAGACTATATGTTGATTTATTTTTTAAAGAAGGGAAGCAAATTTATGGTAACATAAATTACTCTGCTAAGACATGTTATGTTTAAAAGTCTTAACTTTTAAAGTTAAGACCTAACCTGCAAGATCCACTTCACCAAAATGACTGCAGTTCAACTTTCTATATCCTTTCTTAGGTCAGATATTCCTAGAAGGAAAGCTAGAACAGGATCCACAGAGCGCTATGTGTTAGATGGTGAAGCAACCTAACTATATCAGTCTCCTGCCCATAAACCTGGGAAAGTGAAGCTCTCTGCACAATATTATTGGCTCTATAATGAGACTATAGAGGAAAAAAAAGATTATCTTTAAATATATGTTTTAATACCCTTGGAAATGATCAAGCGTCATATCATATTTGAATTGGTTACACAGCAATACATATGGAAATGTGTGTGCAACTACAAAACGTTTCCTGCTTTTAAAATAATAGTTCAGCTAACATCTCTTCAGGGCTTTTCAATTCGTACAGCAGTTCTACACACACGATACCACTTAAATCACTGTGAAAATAGACCCAGAAAGATTAAGTAGCTTGCCAGAAAACTCACGATCTGTGAAATATCTACAATTTGATCCCATCTTCTGATTTACATTCCCAAGTTTTTCCTTAATAAGTAAAAAGATTAAACCAAAACAATAATACTGTGTATTACATAAAACACTGCTTGGTTCATAGGGAATCATAGTCAATATTTGTAGAAAGAAATAAATGTATTTTACACCCATTAAAATCTTTCAAGTTAAAATAAGAGCAACTTTCAATAAGGTGGGCAGGTGGACTGGGGATACCCCTAGTCCCTCAGGCCTTCACCCAGCCCATCTTCTGGCCATCCTTGGTGGCTCTTTGTCTCCTCCAAGAAGGAACACAAGGAGAGGCCAGACACAATGATTGAGTGGTGCAAGTGGGAAAGCTTATTAAAGTGAGAGTACCCTCAGGGCACCTGTGTGGCTCAGTCAGTTAAGTGGCAGCCTTTGGCTCAGGTTATGATCCCATGGTTCTGGGATCCAACCCTGCATCTGGGTCGCTGCTCCGTGGGGAGCCTGCTTCTACCCCTCTTCCTACCTCCTACTCATACTTTTTCTCCTGCGCTCTCTCCCTGTCTCTCAAATAAATAAATAAATAAAGTGAGAGTACACTCTTGACATGTGAGAGTGGGCAAGCTCAAGGGAAACTTGCACACCCTGGGGTTTGGGTTTCTATCTTTTATCGACAGTTGTTAATTAAAGGGTGGAATTTTGCCTACTTGGAGGAGACATCTCTTGGGAACCGTGTTTCAACTTTTTCCCCCTCCTTGGTCAAAGTCTCTGGCCTTCCTGGTCTTGGGGCCTGCCTGGTTTGGTCTGGCTCCCTGTTGCTTTGTGTTGGGAATGCTGCCACGGTAGCAGATTTCCAACTTGCCCCATAGCAGGCCATGACTCCCCATTCGCTGGCCTCCAGGCTTCCTGTTAAAACCTGACTGTCTACTCTAACAATAAAGGTAACAGAGTCTATTTGATTTGAGGTGCTTTTTTTTTTTTTTCTGGTTAAATGACAACAGAGCATGCTGATTTGGATCTTGATCTAAGGACACGGCTTTGAGTGTTATATTGTCAGGTAGAGGAAAGCATAGTCTCTCGCACCTGGCAGGCCCACATATACAATGCCCAAAGAGTCCAGTAAGGCGTTAGGCCTCATGTTTCATTTTGAAAGAAAAAGAACAGTTTTTCCTTGACATTCAGGGAGATTATTTGTTGTGAAATCACTCATGTAGTTCTAAACAATTTTGCTCAGTGAGCACTCTTGGCATTTTGTTGGGGCTTTTTAGCCATTTTAGCTGGAGGAACTGTAATAATATCATAGTCAGGGCCACTGAGATGGAGGTTTCTGAACTGCCAATAGACTGAACATTATATAATGAAAACTTTGGATATCAGAGAGTAAAGGCATTCTTACTAAATCTTTAAAAACCCACTGGTGGCAAATCGGAGGGAAGTTTATCTCACTAACATGCTCCACATTTGGCTCTTCTATCTGGAGTATATCTTTTTAAAATTATGGTACAGGGAAATACAAATTTATATTTTTTTACTTTACTTAAACTGACAAAAACTGGACATTAAGTTGGCACAGAGTCCCCGAATAACAAAGTCGTGTTAGCTTCCCTTTTCTTCTGACAACCTTACTCAAACATCATTAGTTAAATTTAGTATGACATAGTTATCCCAAAGAACCAGGCTAGATTGCAACTTGGGTTCTGTATCTGGCAAAGCCACACACATTTGAATCTCTCTCCTATGCAAATGTCCCCAACTTAGTCAGGTGTGCATAATTTTTGATCCCCTTCGGGGAAAAGAATTGCATTTTTACTCATATTTCTCCATGCAGCACTAAGGTTAAGATAGAGGGAGAGGAAGGAACTTGGGAACATTAGGGAGAGAATGGATCTACCTCATTCACTCTTTTTTGAAGAAATTAGTGGCTTTTTGTGATTCCCTTGAACAAATTTGTGAAGCTTTACATCCACCCAAAACTCTATATCATTATCATTGACGCTTAATTTTAGCTTTGGGACTTCATGAATTGCCTATAGCTACGTTGTTTGTGTGGCTGGAATTATAAGATTTGCTGCCCTGTTGTGATGACGTTCCTTCATCTTCCTGCCCAGAGGAGACAGAGGAAAAACCGATGCATCACTGTATCATGTAAGCAGCCTGTTCCAATCCTATGTCAATTAAGCAGTCTCTGAATAGTCATTAACAAATAAGGCAGATGCTCAGTGGCAAATCCTTTCTCGGCTCCCTCACCCGCAATTTGGCTGAGACATTTACTAGAAGGTGCCAGGACGTCTTCTATCTCCTAAAAGGCCCAGAAAACACTCATCCATTTTCTTTAAGAAATGCATGTATTTGTTAACAACCCATCCTCTTTGCCAAAACTTCCATAACTATGAAGGCCTATGTAATTTTGTCCTACTTTTATGCCAGCAAGTTAGCCTACCCTCTGTCATATTGTGATTTATAATAAGAAAGACATAGATGATCATCCCCATTTCTGACTCAGAGCTTCTAAAACCCTGGAAAGTTCCTAAATGTTGAGAATAATTAAGGTGTCTTTTGTTATGTTAAATAGGTGACTGTTGGAAAACACAGGAGCCTGAGAGCTGGTTGTTAAAGAGAACCAAGGATGCAGTTAGAGGGTTAGAACTTTCAGTTCTCCTTCCCCCTCAGACCTCCATGGAATCAATGGCCAATGACGTCATCAGTTACATCTATGTAATGAAGCCTCCATAAAAACTCAAAAAGATCTTATTGGTTGAACAAACTCAGGTGTTGGGAGAATGATGACCTCAGAATGGTGAGGACATGGAAGCTATGTGCATTTTCTCCATACCTTGCCCTATGCATTTCTTTCCATCTAGCTGCTCCTAAATTATATCATTTTATAATAAGCTGGTAATATAACAAGCAAAACGTTTCTCTGAGTTCTGTGAACCACTCTAGCAAATTAGTTGAAAAAGGTGGAGGTCATGGAAAACTGAGTATAGCCAGTTGGTCAGAAGCACAGGTAACAGCCGGGACTTGTGACTAGCATCTGAAGTAGAGTTAATCCTGTAGGACTGAACCTTTTAACCTATGGGATCTAATACTTTCTCAGTAGACACTGTCAAAATTGAGTTAAGTCATAAGCCACCCAGTTAGTGCCCAGTTGCTTGTTGGTGTGAGAAACCCCCCACCAAGGGTGAAATTGGTCCAGGACCTAAAAGATTTCCCTCTCATGGATGCTAATAAGTAAGACACAAGACTCCTGGGTCAGACACAAAGGATGATTTCTTATTCATAGCACCAGCAGTAAGCAGAATATCATCTTATTCCTTTGTCAGTTTTCCAAAACTCTGTTCTCACAGGACAGTGCCCCAATGGCCAGTGGATGTTTTCACATGTATTGGGTTTTGTTACAGGAAAGGAATTCTGAACTAAAGAATTCTGAATCTCTGAAACTGGCCGGCAAGCAAACCTGTCCAATCTTTTCCCATACAGAGATATTATCTTTATTACACTGGACAATAACCAAGATTGCTCTTTTCTGTAGCAAAAGAAATTATCTCTATCTTCCAAGGTTGTTTGCTATGCACACATCTTTCAAAATGAAGTATGAATTGAAAGGGCAATTATTATATCTGTTCTCAAGACAGGTAGAAATGTGAGAGAGATATGGAGAACAGTCTTACAACATAGTGATACTGAGGTTTCCTAGGAGGTATCACATTAGCAGCCACAGGGAACAATTATTTCTAATACTGTGTCTAAGTGTTGTAGTAGTAACCACATGAGTCTGAGTGCACATGTGTGTGTGAGAGCACCTGCACATACACACAAGTGTTTTACCTTTTTCTTTTCTACTGTTCCTAAATAATTAAATTTTATGGTACATAGAGAATAAATACTCAGTTTAAATATATTATATGATGGTCTTAAATAACCTAGAAAATATCCACTAGATACCTGAAACTAAAATAACACTTTATATTAATTATACTTGAATAATAAGAAGAAAATATCCACTAGAAATATCTTCCAGAAGTAACAAAAATAAATGTCCTGAAAATTACAATTCTGAATTATTATGCGTAAATTATTATACTTCTAAAGAGTACTAAAAATTAGCACAATGTAAAACTTTTAATTTAAAAAGTATATGAGGGGCACCTGGATGGCTCAGTGGGTTACGCTTCTGCCTTTGACTCAGGTCATGATCTCAGGGTCCTGGGATCAAGCCCCGCATTGGGCTCTCTGCTCAGTAAATAAAAAAATAAAGAGTATGTGAATTATGTACTGTGGAAAATGATTCATCCTTTACTGTCTGTATCTAAGACTAACAGTATTTCATATATTATGCACCATACAATAAGTATAATTACAGTTTTAACCCACATGTGTATGTATTTTACATATATGTATATATTGTCTCTTTCATAAGCTTGAATTTTTTTTTCATAAATTTGAATGTTATTCAAAGATCATTCTTTTAAAAAAACATGAGTTACATGGAGATCATAGTTTTGGACAACCAGTTTTAATATTGAAAATTCATATTACAAATTTTATTACATAATATTAAATGTAAAATAATCTCTTTAATATTTGATGTTTACTCTAGAACCTCAACTACTTTATGAGTTATTACCTGCATCTTATTTTTTTGCAATTACTAAATTTATGTCTCTATGCATTTTTTTTGGATAATTTAATTTAGATGAGTGTTTCTCTCTTAGCATTATACTTTCTTAGGAGATATTTTGTGGTTATAAAGATAGTATAGAAAAAGTTTTTGAAGCAAAGATGATGAAATTTTTTATAATTTCTTTAACAACAATTGCTCAGAATAAATTCTTCCTATTTTAAAATATATCTCTTACAGGGGCGCCTGGGTGGCTCAGTCGTTAAGCGTCTGCCTTCGGTTCAGGTTATGATCCCAGGCTCCTGGGATCGAGCCTCACATCGGGCTCCCTGCTCGGCAGGAGGCCTGCTTCTCTGGCTACCATTCCCTCTGCTTGTGTTCCCTCTCTCGCTGTGTTTCTCTCTGTCAAATAAATAAAATCTATTAAAAAATATATATATATATCTCTTACAGATTTACTGTAGCAATTGTTTCCTGGATATCAAAGTCTCTCTATTTTGATAGTTTTTATTATATAGACACCTGTAACTGGTATTTCTTTTTTTGTTTGTTCCTGATAGATGCATGGTAATATCCTTATTTAAAGCTATAAAAGTCATATTCATCATTTAGCAAGACTATTGTGATTTTTTTGTCTCTGTATTTCTGCTAGAAAATAATAAAATTTTAATATTTGGATGTTACCTTGGTGATCATCTTTTCTACTCTTACAAGAAAATTTTCTTGAATTATTTGTTTTTAGAAAAGTTAGAAAGTTTCTCTTAGTTTATACCTACTTATATTGCTTATTGTACCATGTATAAAGTATCATGTTATATTAAGGTTCAGAAAAACTTCTCTTGCTTATTCTTTGAGGATGAAAAATGACAAATAAACTTGTTTTTCTGTTTGGCAGGAAAACCAGGAAGCTCCAGTTTTCTAGTTTACTAGGAAATGACAATTTTATTTTAGGAAAAAATAACTTCATTAAATATTAATATTGAGTTATGTCAGCAACCATTATCTAATTTTTTAAGATAAAAACAGCCTGTATATGTTCAAAAATATAGTTATATCAATTTTTTGATACTTCTGAACAAATTACCACAAACTTAGCTACTGAACTACACAAACTGATCATCTGACAATTTCTGTGTGTCAGGAATTCATCATGGTATGGCTGGGTTATCTGCTCAGAATATCACAAGGCTGAAATCAAGGTGTTTGTAGGGCTGAATTTTTGTCTAAGTTTAAATGTAGAAATTTGTGTAGTCTCAATTTAATATTTTTTGTTTGTTAAAGGCACGAGGCATTATTCAATACAGAGAATTTCATAGATGTTATCTTTGGAAGATAATAAGTAAGAGTAGCCCCATTAAGAAGTGATTCAGTAAAGCATTTATAGAAACTAGTAAGATCTTCCATTAAAAAGACCATGTTTTGCCATTGGCCTCTGGGAAGACTTTCTAACTATACAAATAGTCTACATTATAAAATCATGTAACTACTGAATTAATGTGATAATAACTATAAAAGAAATGAATCATATTCCATAAAGATATGCATATAAAGTTGAAAAATCCATAAAAAAGGGAGGATAATTTAATATTAATTCATATATAGGGGCACCTGGTGGCTATAGTTGGTTAAGTTTCTGCCTTCAGCTCAGGTCATGATCCCAGGGTCCTGGGACTGAGCCCCACATCAGGGTCCCTGCTCAGCAGGGAATCTGCTTCTCCATCTCCCTCTGTTTGCCACTCCCCCTGTGTCTTCTCTCTCCCTCTCTGTCAAATAAATAAATAAAATCTTTAAAAAATAATAAAAATAAAAATAATTCAAGTCCTTCCATAACCACCTCAATTTCCCTTGTCCATGACACAGCACCTGGGAGAAATCCTACAAGACAAGGACTGAGGAAGTGTTAGCTGCTATATATAGGCATACAGAGGAGCATGAAGATGATAGCAGAGTAGGAGGATCCTAGACTCATCTTGTCACATGAACACAAGTAGATAACTACCAAATCATTCTCAATACCCCAGAGATCAATCTGAAGACTGACAGAATAAACTCTACACCTAAAGGAAGATAAGAGGTCACATTGAAGAAGAAGCAGGTGACATAACTGGCTGTTCTAACACAAAGGTGAAGGCAGAGACTTAGATAAAATGCAAAGAGAGAAAAAAGTATCCAAAATGAAAGAAAAAGATAAGGCCATGGACAAAGAGCTAAGCAAAGCAGATATAAGGTATACTTTTGAAGAATTTAAAGCAAGGATAAGAAAGACACTCACTGGCTTTGAGAAAAGAAGAGAAAACATCAGTGAGGAGTGCCTGGGTGGCTCAGTTAGTTAAAAATCTGCCTTTGGCTCAGGTCATGATCCCAGGGTCCTGGGATTGAGCCCCATATTGGGCTCCCTGCTTGGCCAGGAGTTTGCTTTTCTCTCTCCCTCTCCTTCTCTCAAATAAAATAAATAAAATCTTTAAAAAAAAGAAAATATCAGTGAGACTCTTACCGTAGAGATAAAGGACTTAAAAAAAGAATCAATCAGAGATGGAAAGTGCAGTAAACAGGATTAGAAACACACCTAATGCAATGAAAAATAGGCTGGAAGAAACAGAGGAATGATTTAATGATCTAGAAGACCGAGTAATGGGAGGCATTGAAGCTGAACAAAGAGAGAAAGAAGAATCATGCAAAATGAGAATAAAATTAGAGAACTCAGAGACACTATCAAATGTAATAACATTTGTTTTATAGGAGTCCCAGAAGAAGAGAGAGAAAAGGAGGCAGAAGATTTATTTGAAATAATAGCTGAAATATTAGCTGAAAATTTCCCTAATCTGGGGAAGGAAACAAAGATCTAGATCCAGGAGACACAGAGAACTGCCATCAAAATCTACAAAAGCAGCCCAACAACAAGACATATTATAATGAAACTTGCAAAATATAATAATAAAGAAAAATCTTAAAAACATCAAGATAAAAGAAGTCATTAACTTACACGGGAAAACCCATAAGGCTAGCTGGAGATATTTCAACAGAAACTTAGCAAGCCAGAAGACAGTGGTATAATATATTTGAAGTGCTGAATGGGAAAAATCTGTAGCCAAGAATACTTTAACCAGCAAGGCTATCATCTAGAATAGAGGAGATAAAGAGTTTCTCAGACAAACAAAAACTTAAGGAGTTCGTGATCACTAAACTAGCCCTGCAGGAAATATCAAAGGGGACTCTAAGTGGAAAGGAGAGACCACAAGTGACAAAGACAAGAAGGATCAAATAAAATCTCCAGAAACAATAAATAAAATGTACAAAACAAGTGATAGAATGAAAATAAATATGTATCTATCAGTAATTACTTTGAAGGTAAATGGACAAAACACTCTAGTCAAAAGACACAAGATGTCAAAGTGGATAAAAACATGACCCATCTACATGCTGCCTACAAGAAACTCATGTTAGCCATAAAGACACCTGCAGGTTGAAAATGAGGGGATGGGAAAAACATCTATCATGCAAATTGCTGTTAAAAGAAAGCTGGAGAAGCAATACTTATTTTGTGCAAATTAAACTTCAAAACCAAGACTGTTACAAAGGTCCTTTGTATAGTGTCCTTACAAGGAAGGACACTATATCATAATAAGTGGAACAATCCACAAGAGGCCCTCACAATTATAAATATTTATTCACCTAACATGAGAACACCCAAATGTATAAAACAATTAGTAACAAACATAAATGAACTTATTGATAATAACACAATAGTAGTAGGGGACTTTAACACCCCACTTATACCAATGGACAGATCATCTAAACATAAATCAACAAGGAAACAATGGCTTTGAATGACACACTAGACCAAATGGACTTAACAGATATATTTAGAACATTCCATACTATAACAGCAGAATACCCATTCTTTTCAAGTGCTCATGGGACATTCTCCAAAATAGATTACATATTAGGTCACAAAACAGGCCTCAACAAATACAAAAAGATTGAAGTCACACCATATACCTTTCCTGACCTCATTTCTATGAAACTCGAAGTCAACCACAGAAAAAATCTGGAAAGACCAAAAATATATGGAGGTTAAACAACATACTACAAAACAATGAATGGATTAACCAAGAAATCAAAGAAGAACTTAAAAAATACATGGAAACAAAGGAAAATGAAAACACAACCATCCAAAAGCTTTGGGATGCAGGAAAGCAATTCTAACATGGAAATACATAGCAATATAGGCTTACCTCAAGAAGCAAGAAAAATCTCAAGTAATTCAGGTATTTAATGTACTGTCTTTCTTCTATCATTTTCTTAAGATTTGCCCTTTGATATAAACTATGCCTTGTCTAGCGTGCAAATATTATACAGCTCTGCCTCCTTGAATAACAACTGTTTATATTAACCTCGAGGGTGTTATATTAAGTGAGATAAGGGACTGGAAGAAAGACAAATACCATATGATTTCAGTTATATTGGTAGTAAAAACAGAACAAAACTCATAGGTACAGTGAACACATTGGTAGTTACCAGAGAGAAAATGTGTTGGTGTGGGCAAAATGGGTGAAGGAATCTATTGTATGGTAATGAATGGTAATTATACTTAAAGTTGGTAATCACTTTATAGTTTATACAAATATGGAATTATAATGAATACCTGAAACTTACATAAGGTTGTAGATTAATTTTACCTCAATATAAAAAATATTACTTGTATAATGTTAAATATGATTTAAATTATAATCAAGAATGGCTAAATTGTATATATATACTACACACTGACAGAAACTAAATATTCCTAAAACAAAAGACATTCTTAGATTTTTTTAAACTGAATTGTTTCATAGTGCTTTTCTTATAATAATATCTGTGAAACTTGAACAAGTACAGACACCATTTACTGGGACACCTGGGTGGCTCACTTGGTTAAGCAACTGCGTTCAGCTTAGGTCATGATCCCAGGGTCCCAGGATCAAGTGCCGCATCAGGCTCCCCGCTCCAGGAGATGTCTGCTTCTCCTTCTGATTTTCTCCCCTCTTATGCTCTCTCTCACTCTCTCACTCCCTCAAATAAATAAATAAAATCTTTAAAAAAAATGTCATTTACTCTAAGTTAGGAAATCTTATTATGTTTTGCAAAATATTCATATACCTATAAGAAAGTGATGAGTTAAAAAAAAAAAAAAGAAAGTGATGAGTTAATTATTTTTTATTGTTTTAATCCTTCCATTTTAGTATAAGGCTAGGTCCACATACTGTGCTTAGTATATGGGCACAGTATATATATTATATATATATATAATATATATATATGAGCAATATATATGCTCAGTATATATTCAGTTAATTACTGAAACTTGAGTGATTAGATGAGACTTGTAAATCCTAATTCTGTTTCATTTTTGGAAGTAAAGAACTTTTTCTTAATATCTGGGATTAGTTACATAAGCTTTGCTTTTTTTTTTTTCAAACAAATTTGATTGAATTGATGCATAATATAACACATTATTAATATTTTTCCTGAGTCTAAGTCAAAAAGTAAAAATCAATGTATTGTCACATATTGTTAAGTGACAGTTTTCCATAATAGCAATTACAATAGTAACAACAAAACTCTTGTAGAATATTCCATTTTAGATTCTCAACTATAATTATTTCTGTACTTAAATAGGTTCTACTACCTCCCTTGAACTGAAATAGGAACTCATTAATGAGAAGTTTGCAGTGATTAATTAGAAACCTGTTGAAAAATGTCTTTTGAAGATAGCTAAATTAGGCATTTCATTTTTCCCCCAGATAGAGTTTTATACTAATTAGCTTTTTTTTCTTATTCAGTGGCAAAATTTGTGATTTGGGAAGCTACTGTTCTTGCTTTAATATCTTTTAAGCTCATAGATGAAAAGAAAAAGAAAAAGAAAAAGAAAAAATATATATTTTTTCTTTTATGTAGAAGAGACTAATGTTGTATGAACATGGCAGAATATCTGAGAGCACAGAAGGGCCAGCCCTCTGTGGGAATGCCCGGGGGTCATTTACTAGAACAGGCTCATTAGAAAGATAAGTAACAATATTAAAGAAATAATGTGACCGGCAAATCAATCAATCATCAATCCCCTTCAACTCTGTCTATATTTACACCCATATAATTACGAACTCAAGAAATTTCAGTTGTGTGCTTACTTTCTCATCACTGGTCTTAAATAATTATATATACATTTAGAGCACTTTCAAAATGTTTTCAAGCCCCTATTTTTCTTGAAGTTATAGTGGCATGACAGTAGACTCATTAAACTAGAATGAAAAACATATCCTACAAGATAATTAATTACTGCATTTTGTTTTATGTGAGGCAACAAGTTTTGCATATGTCGGTTAGTATATAATAAAGAGAATTTTAGTGATGAAAAAGATGATTATAAATATCAACTAGCCCAAAAATCTTCAATGTGCATTGGCTTTCCTTTCTAGACACAACACTATGCAAATAAAAGCAAACTCACCTGACTTGGTGCTATTGCAGAAACCATCAAAAAGGGCAAAAATAAATTATTCACACATTTTGGTAGAGAAGAAACTGTGCTAACTAGATAGATCCCGCATTATATTTCAAATTAGTTTGCTTTAATGCCTAAAATAAAAGTACTTTTTATCTTTTGTCTTTATTATTATTTTACATTTTCACTACCTTTTCACTTTTATCATTACATTTTCACTACTACATTTTACATTTTCACTACCTTTTCACTTTTATCATATTTATAGGGTCTTGATAAAATTGTCAAGATAAAACATGCATTCTGTTACACTAGAGACACAGACTCAAATTGTATATACTCATTTAATCTTCCTCCTCAACTCATCATCCTCCTCATTTGTCTTTAAATATAACTGAATTAGTGAGAAAAAAATAAAATGTGAGCCAAATTTGTCAATGTGCTTGTATTATATGGATCTAATCTTGCCCTTCTCCAAAATAAACTAATATCTTAATGACAATTCCCATACAGTATTTTCACTGAAAAACTGACTTTATAAAGGGGGCAAGTTTCCTAAGGTGAAGTGTGATCAGGAAGCAACCTGAGTAAGTGATTAACCATTCTGTGTCTCAGTTTTTTCTCTATAACTTCAGGATTTTAAATAAAATTATCCCACGTTGTTGCCACCGTGAAGTTTTATACTTCCTCCAATTATGGAGAACACCAGTTGAGTGACTCTGGGAAATCTAGAAATCTTGTTTCTCATTTTTCTCATTTGTAAGTCTCTGTTCCATCAACCTTAAAAGTCTTTTTCTGAAGATAATTATTGTTAGATAAATGTTTAAAAGCTATTTAAATGTCATGTAAATATAAGTGTTAGGGTCTGGTTATGAAATTATTTTCTGTAAATTTAGGTATAACTATTTATAAGTTGGAACACCCAGGTGGCTCAGTCAATTGAGCCTCTGCCTTTGGCTCCGGTCATGATCTCAGAGTCCTGGGATCAAGCCCCGCATCAGGCTTGCTGCTCACCAGTGAGTCTGTTTCTCTCTCTCCCTCTGACCCTCCTCCCTGCTTGTGCTCTCTCTGCCTCTGTCTCAAATAAATGAATAAAATCTTAAAAAATAATAATTACTTATAATTTAATTATGTTTCTTTGTTTATATGATTGATAATACCAAATAAATATATATTTCAATTTTATTCAGTAAATGTATTGCAGTGTGACAATCACCACATTCAATTTGTTATGCTCATATCTCCATTTGCCCCAAACCAATGTATCTAGAAAAAAAGGACTATTTTTTTATTTTTAAAAGATCTGCTATTTGTTTTTATATTATAAAAAATGCACATTATATTAGTATTTTACTTTGAATATTTGATATTAATGCCTACATAAATATGAAATATAGTTTAAAATTTTCTATTTACATAATTTTTCAAAAAATAAACAAGAATTGGGTTCCTGGGTGGCTCAGTCAGTTAGGTGTCTGCCTTTGGCTCAGGTCATGATCCCAGGGTCCTGGCATTGAGTCCTGCCTGCATCATGCTCCCTTCTCAAGCGGGGAGTCTGCTTCTCCTTATCTCTCTACTGCTCCCCCAACTCACACACTCTCTCTCTCTCTCTTTAGTTCTCTTTCTCTCAAATAAATAAAAAGTCTTTAATAAATAAATAAAATAAATGAACAAGTATTATAAAAGCTACTCAATTTGACCTCTCTCCAATTTCAGTCTCTAATAACCCTCTCCCTGCTTATCATTTTTTGTATTTCCTCTCAGGTCCCTAGATCCAACAAACTGTTAGCTCTAAAATGAACAAAAATGATCTACTCTATGTACCTTTTATTGTCCAGAATCCATCAACTCTTTATATTGTTCACACAAGTTAATGTTAATGGTCAACCACTGAAATTACTAGATCTTATGCAACTTCAACTTATTTATATTTCTCTTGCTTTATGGATCTCGACTGTCAAAACTATGCTTGATCTAATTCTTGCCTGCAACCAAGCAGATACTATGTCTAGAAAAAAACAATGTAACAATGATTTTTAATTTTTAATCTATAGACACAATTCTCTCAGATTTATATATCCAAATGCCTACTCAGCATCTCCAATTTAACAGACATCTCAAACAATACATGCCTTCAGCTGCCAAAATCTTCACTCAAAGCATTCCTTTTTAAAATAAAGTTAGCTCTGTCTTTCCAGTTGTTCCTTCTAAAAACTCATCAAGATCCTTCTTCTTTAGCATAAAACAATCAATCTTTTGAGGAACCCCGGTAATTCAAAATTGCCCAAAGTCTATTTTTTTTTTCTCTCTCTACCTCTACATTTACCCCATATTCCAAATTACCATCATCTCTTACTTGGATTTATCTCATATCTCACTACTTTCACACTGACTAATCTCAATCAATTGTAAACAAAGAAATGAAAGTGACCCGGAGATTCCTTTTTTCAATATCCTCCATTTGGTTCCCACTTTACTCAAAGTAAAATCCAAGACCCATCCAAAGACCCATAAGACCCTTTATAATCTAATGTAGTTCATTCCATTACCTAACTGCCCTGGCTCAAAATTTTCTTTTCATTTGTTCCATTCTAAGCTCTCCCTTGGTTTTTGTTTATTTATTTACTTCTTGTTGTTCTTGTTTGGTGATTTTTTTTCAACCTGAGCAGACTCCTTGCCTTGTACTTTCTTCTATAAATGGAATGTTCTTTCTGCAGATAGCCAAACTGGTCACCATTTACCTTCTTCATCATTTTACTCAAATATCTTTAAAGTGTTGCCTTACTTAACTATATTACTTAAGGGTTCAACTCAACTCTCTAAGTGCTCCCAATTTCTTTTCTCTATTGCTTTTTGCCTATGAATGATCAGGCATACTATAAACTTTACATATAGACTGTGTATTGTCTCATAATTTTCTAGAATATGAATTCCATGAAACTAGGGATTTTTGATTATTGTGTTTACTCCCTAATGCCAGAAATAAAATCAGTACCTGGCATACAACAAGGATAAATTATTCTGAAATGTCCTTTTGATTAGTAGAACTGCAAGATTAATTTCAGTAAAGTAGTCTATAGTGACTTAAAAATATACACTCACTATATTATATCCTCTTGAGCACTTACAATGATTTTTAATAAAGCAAAAGTATTTGAAATCTTATTAGAATAGATCCTTGATATTCTTTCAAGGACTACCTAACAACAAAGAGGGCAGTGTCTGTTGGCAATTGATGAGCTTTATTGTTTATTAAACTTGGAGTCATTTTAAAAACTTTTTAAATTTTGATTTATGCTAACTTATTTGCACTTTCTTAGGACAGTCAAAAAGTTTGCAGAATATACACAAATTTGTAGAATAAGCATTAAAAATAAACCTGAAGCATCTAGAAGTCCTGCATGAGTCTATACATATAAAACTGTTTGTCACAATCACGTCTACTAATAAGTGAGCTTGGATACAAATAGCTCCTGAAATCTTCTGCTGGTTAATGTACTTACCAAAAGCACCTTGACAGATAAAACAAGTTAAAACATAATCAAGAGGCTAGTGTATTCTCCGGGATGCTAGCAAAAAAGAAATATGAGAATAACTCCAAGAAAAAGATGACCCAGAAGAAGACACTTGAGCCAGGATCTGGAGTCCTTTTTTATAAAACTGTCTGTACCAGCAAAAGCAGAGGAACTTAGGAATTGGCAAATTGATTGGAAGGTAAGCCTGAGAACCCTGTATTAATCCCATTTCTAATTACATTGTTTATTACATTTTATTTATTTTAAGAATAATGTGGATTACATGAAAAGATTTCTTCTCTGTCTCAGTCCATCTTTATCACCATTGTTATAATCAATACAGTGAGCTAGGTGTTGTGCCAAACACATTACAAACATACTATTTAATCTTCACTGTAACCTTGTGGGGTAGGTTTTATTATCAGAGTTAATGGAGGTTAAACAACTTACTCAGAGTCAGTGACAGTTCCAGGATTCCAACACTAGTTTATCACATTCCTAAATTTCCTTAGCCAGTAGTACATATTCTTCACATAGGAGGCCAGGAAAAACATGGAGAAAAGGAGAAAAGGAGAAGACATTTTGGGGGAAGAAATAGTAAAATGGTACTTGGGTATAAATTGCTACATAACTATATGCTGAGAAATCTTCACACATGTTAAAACCTTAAGCAAAATTTCTCATCTCAATTTTTCTTTGGAGCATTCTTTTGAGTACTGAAGAGAAGTGTTAAGATTTCCTCGAGGGTTAATTGCAGAAATAAACAAAGACAGACTTGGAAATACAACTATTCCTAAGAAAGACAACTAATCCCTTTTAATATGAGCAGTCTTGTAAATGCATAAACATTTTGTCTGCTAAAGGGTTTTTATTTTTCCATATATTTAAGCATTTCAGTTATAGAACCACCACCTATCATTACACAATGCCTTATAATTTGTAATATTCTGATAATTAGTATTTCTTACGTAAAAATAAAATCTATCCTTTGCCATGTATGTTAATTTCCTAATGTGTGTTCTTCACATTACAATGAATAAACTATTGTTGGGAAGCAAGAAATCCTGTTGCCTCAAAGGTCCTGCTAACTAGACCAGGAATGAAATTGACATGAAACAGAATAACAGGAGAAAATCAAATTTAATAGGCCTACACACAGGGAATCCACATTGACATGAAAATTCTAAAGACAGTAAATGAGGTATAGATTTCATTCTGAACTAAGAAGAGGGTAGGCATTTGGGGCATCAGAGGAAAGGAATGCACTTCACAGGGAAATAAGAAGAGCAGATATTTGATAATTAGGTATTTGCTCAACCATACAGAAGGATTACTCATAAAATTTACTTTTGTTAACCCTGATTCAGTGAAAATAACTTCAATTTAGATTCTTCTATGTGGTGGTTAAGAGAGGAACAAAAGTTTCTCTTGAGCCCATGGGGTCTCAAATGTCTTTAGTTCAAAATAATCCACATCCAAAGTGGCAAGTTCTGAGGGAGCCATGAAGCAGAGAAAATTTGGTCCACAAGTGATATCTTGACCACAGTCAGCCTGCTATCATTTGAAAGATGCTTCCTACAATAGAGAAAAAAAACCTAATTTTAGTTTTGTACCATCTTACTTTTGCTATTAAAGCTATTTCATTTACTTAAATTCATTCCAATCTTAGTGATTCCCGACCACACACACACACACACACACACACACATCCTTTCCAAAGATTCCTATTCCACAAATCTTTGACAACTTTCTCTTTCTTTAACAAAACATATATTTTCTATACTTTGCATATAGATATGTTTCCCTTATTATTTTAAATACTTTAGTTACATAATTATGAGAATTCTTAACACCTAGAAACTGTAATTTTTAATGAAAACTAAATAAGCAATTGTGAACTGTTATACCAGCATTCTTTAGATTGACAAATTTATGAATACATTTCATAAATTCTAGAACATAAGCCTTTTTCAATTTTTCAAGTAGCACTAAAGCAGTCAAACATATTTTAGTTTCTCTGCAGTAAGAAGTTAAAAGTGGATAAAACTATGTTCAGTAATGATTATTTCAGTATTTTATCTTATTTGGAAATGATCTCAATATTTAATGACTATCCATCAGCTAGTGTAACTTAGCAAAAACTAAAGTTTTAAATTACCAAAAAGATTTAAAGGAACTACTTCAGACATAAATATTGCTGAAAAGTTTCTTTATAAACTTTCATCTTATATACATCTATTTAATTCACGTCTTAATAATTATTAGGTTGGTCATTAAAATTTCATGAGATATTAAATAGCTATCATCTTATCTTTTTTGCTGATAAATTCTGTAAGAGATAACAAGACCTCATTTGACCTTCAGTAAGCCTAGGTAGAATGAAAGTATTACTGCTGATAACTCTAAAGACAAGCCTGTTTTAATTAAATCAACAAGCTTAAACTAGCTTAATACTGAATATTTTCCCAGATTCCATGAACCTGAAATTCATTTGGATTAAGTTTCTATTACATTTCTGAGAATTTAATTGATATAAGTACTTAATTTTCTTTACAATTAAATATACCTCTTTTGCAAATTAATTTTGGCAATATCACCTGGACATAGGAAATACCACACATCTACAATACACATAGTCATAGACCCACTTAAACATAGAGACAGACACAAAGAGAAACTTTGTAATTCCCATCTTTTAAGTTTCTGCCATGAAATGGGTACAATGCAAAACTCACTGATTTATAAAAGCAGCTGGATTTTTCAAATAACTTTTCCTCCTTTTATTCTTCTTCGGATAACAATTACCCTCCCAAAGTTTGCATGTCAAAGAGATGAACTAGATAAGAGTTCTGGACCAAACCCTATGGGATATTTACTTCCCAAGGTCACAGAAAAAAAGTGCAAGTTCCTCCAAGAAGGATTTTGATTCTTTAAGGCCAATATTTAAAGCCTTTTGAGATAAATAGAGGTTTGGGAATTGGTAAAAAGAATTAGTGGATTTTGATTTGTTTCTGAAGCTACACTTTTGATCTTGTAAAGACTAGATTTGTAAAATAAGAACAGTTATCTTTAATTTCTCAAAGAACTGACAATGAATTTATACCAAAGAACTGATACACCCATTCACTCATGTTAGAATTATTTTTCTTTCTACATTTTGCTTAGGGCGGAAAGCCTAAAAACATTCTTACTGAATAAGAATGTTCTGAATATCACCTTTCAATTTGGCCAAGTTTTTGATCATTAAGTTATTAAATTTTTTTGAAAAATATCCCATCAGGTTTTAACTGGAACAAACAGTAAGTACTTCCGGCAGTTTTAAACAACCCCATGGACCCAAGAGGCATCCTCAAAAAAAGTACAAAATATCTTATCTTTCTCAAGATCTAGACAAACTCCCAAAGAAATCCAAAAGAAAAAATTGACAACCTGTATGTCTCAGGCAGGCAAAAACCCAAGCCAAATTCTTAGGATGGAATAATGAGACAAGCAAGAAGGCAGTAGCTATCCCTGAGCAAGAAAGGATCAATAACCAATTAGTTTGGATGTGGACAATATGAAATTTTGAAGGAAGGGACAATATGAAATTTTATTTCCTTCTCTCTACTAGGTTCAGGAGGTAATCTATTTACAATAACTTTTTTGTTTGTTTGTTTGTTTTAATTAATTTTTATTAACATATAATGTATTATTTGCCCCGGGGTATATGTCTGTGAATCATCAGGCTTACACATTTCACAGCACTTAACAGCACATACCCTCCCCAATGTCCACAACCCAGCCACCCTATCCCTACCTCCCCCCACCCCCCACCTCCCAGCCACCCTCAGTTCGTTTCGTGAGTCTAGGAATCTCTTACGGTTTGTCTCCCTCCCCATCCCTTCCTGTTTCATTTCTCTCCCCCACTCCCCCAAACTCCCTCCTTGCCTCTCAAATTCTTCATATCAGAGAGATCATGTGATAATTGTCTTTCTCTGACTGACTTATTTCACTTAGCATAATACCCTCCAGTTCCATCCACGTCGTTGCAAATGGCCAGATTTTGTTTCTCTTGATGGCTGCATAGTATTCTATTGCATACA
>CM053618.1:14177507-14198162 GCA_028646535.1 Procyon lotor
AAATTTTTAAACTATGACCCTTAGTTTGGCCTTTGACCAATAAGTGAAAGGTACCTTTGAGAATTGGCTATAGCTTCTGGTGGTTTTATTTTAAAAGAACAATGCTTAATAGTCTCTTCAGAGTGGAAAGGCAATTCAAAGTAATGAATGACTGCTGGAAGAAAGGCAGTCACGGACTAGGGGCTCCTGCCCTAAGAAGAAATGACCTTTAAAAGGATTTTACACCACCTTGGAAGGAGCTTGCCACTGACTCACCCTCCTCTGATAAGTAGATAACAAAAACCTGATTGGGTGACAGGCTCAGCGAGGGTTAATTAGATTAAAACAGCCCACAAACAAGTCCATAACAACCCCTAGACTTCGTAATTCCAGTGGTAACCCTCTGGGGTCCCCTCCCTCTTCAGGAGCTTTGCACTATTGCTCAATAAGCTTTATTGCTCAATAAACTTTGCTTTCCTGCCCACCATTCTTGGTTTGGTCTACCTCTTCATTCTTTGAAGCAGCATGACCAAGAAGAGAGAGCACTAAAGGAAAAGAAATCCTGCGACAAAAAAATGACCAGAATGAGTACTCAAAGGATAGAGGGGGGAAGTGGAAGTTATGTCCATCTGATAAGTTTTCTGTAACCTTTATCTCTTTTATTAAGTTATCTCTTTTTAATAAATTTTTGCAGTGAGTCTTTCAATAAAACTATTTTGGAATTTTGAAATTTTGGGAGGCTTTTTTATGCCGATTCAAATAGGTATCCCATTCTGTTTCTTTAATTGGGGAGTCCTTGCATTCAAGTGCATTTTAAAAATAATCTTATTTAAATGGAACATTCATAATAATGGCTATTGAAATTCTAGTTGTTTTTAGTAAGATTATCCCATTTTTATAGATATATACATCTTCCAGAACCATAGTTGTTAGACATAAAATAAAATTAAAAAAAAAAAAAAGACATCTTAAGGCACACTCAACTCTTTGGGTATAAAATATCTCATTTCTTTTAGCTTAGGTCTTTATGTTTCTTAGAACCAAGCTAATAGCTAAGAAGAATATGTTGTGGGCTTGGAGACTGTGGAGTATTTACATTACTTCATTGCACTGAAATTTTTTTGAGGTTGGCAGGTGAACTAGTGTCAATCTGATGCCAACATGCCAGGTCTGAGGACCCAGAGGGAAGTCCCAAAGTACCAGCCAAGAAGGCCCTTGACTTCATGCAGGATGGTGAAAGCAGAAGGTGAAAGTAGAGTTTATTGAAAATAAAAAGATTGCACATACAGAGGTATAATCCGGGAAAGAAGCATGAGTCTCATCTTTGAGGTCTGGGTGTTTTTACTGAGGATAGTGGTCTGGTATACATGTCTTCTCAGGTATCTGCAAAACTGAAGGACAAGGTCCGAGTGTCCATGATAAGTCACTTATTCCTTGAAGCCAGGGGTCTTGGCATTGAGATGTCTAGTGCCAGTGGTTTAGATATTACCTTTTTTTTTTTTTGACAGAGAGAGAGAGATCACAAGTAGGCAGAGAGGCAGGCAGAGAGAGAGGGTGAAGCAGGCTCTCCACTGAGCAGAGAGCCTGATATGAGCCTTGATCCCAGGACCTTGAGATCATGACATGAGCTGAAGGCAGAGGCTTTAACCCACTGAGCCACCCATGTGCCCCAGATATTACCTATTTGCTGGAAGACTCTGAAGATGTCATTAACTCTTTGTCCCTTACAAGGAAGACATACATTAGGGCATGTGTAAGGCAAGGATACCACCACCAATTCCCATGAAATTTGGGTTGAAGAAAAGATTGAACCAGCAGACTTTAACAAATGGGGACTGTGGACTGATTCCATACAAATGAGGAATTTCAGCTGCCACCAGCGGTTCCTAACATGGAATCTGGGGATCAGGGGATAAAACCAGCGCTGGGGTTTCTAATCAAATGAGGGAACTGACTGGAAAGTCAACTACATTGAGAACTCAATGCAAAGAGAGAGGAGCTCAAAACCAAGAGAAACTCACGGCTCTCAGAAATGGTGAGAAAATGAACTCAATGTGCTTATGGGTACCACACCTGTGTTTCTCCTTGTCCCTGTATGCTACAGGAAGTTTGCTTTGATTCCCATCACTGTGACTAAATCTATTAAAAAAAAAATTAAACAGTAAATTTAGAGATCTAATTGGCTGTATTCAAGTATTCATAAATTGGGCAACATCTCATTTAGCAAATAGAAGGGAGTTCTGAGAAGTTGTATAAAATGAATATTTTTACGGCAGAAGGAAGTTAAAAGAGTGGTTTATTTCAGGCAAGTTTACCTCACCTTATGAGAAGACAGGGGGTCTTATCATGCAAAGTATATCACCAATGGTAATCTGAAAATTCCAGACTGATTGGCTTAAAATTTTACCCCTGGGAGAAACTGACACTGCCATTAGATTAGGCTTTAAGTCTTGGTGGAACTTGGCAAAAGTGACCCCAGTTTGGGTCTAGTGTTTCTTTTTAACAAGGTAATGATAATTAATGGATTTTTTTTATCATTCACAACAAAATTCCATAGTACATTATGCATACCAGTATTATGAGCCAGTTTACTTTTAATACTATATTAAGTTCTATTTATGTATAGGGTTTTTTTTTTTTTTAAGATTTTATTTATGGGGCACCTGGGTGGCTCAGTCGTTAAGCATCTGCCTTCAGCTCGGGTCATGATCCCAGGGTCCTGGGATCCAGCCCCACATCGGGCTCCCTGCTCGGCAGGAAGCCTGCTTCTCCCGCTACCATTCCCTCTGCTTGTGTTCCCTCTCTCGCTGTGTTTCTCTCTGTCAAATAAATAAAATCTTTAAAAAAAAAAAAGATTTTATTTTTTGACACAGAGAGAGAGACCACAAGTAGGCAGAGAGGCAGGCAGAGAGAGAGGGGGAAGCAGGCTCCCCGCCAAGCAGAAAGCCCGATGCGGAGCTCGATCCCAGGACCCTGAGATCATAACCTGAGCCGAAGGCAGAGACTTTAACCACTGAGCCACCCAGGCACCCCTATTTATGTATAGGTTTTGTGTTTTAGTCCTAATGTGTTCTTTTAATATTTTATTTATTTATTTATTTATTTATTTATTTATTTATTTATTTGAGAGAGAGAGAGCAGTGAGCAAGGGAGAGAGCATGAGAGTATGAAGAAGGGCAGAGGAAGAAGAAGGGAATTTCAAGCAGACTCCTTGCTGAAAGCAGAGAGCCTAACTCAGGGCTCAATCACAGGACCCTGAGATCATGAGCCAAACCAAGAATCCAATGCCCAACTGACTGAGCCACCCAGGTACCCCTAGTCCTAATGTTTTATTGCTATTTCATTGTTCTAAGCATAAGCATTTTGAAAATATAGTCAACACTTTACTATTTTTGGCCAAAGCCCAATTTAAAAATCAGGCTATCTAGAACAAGATCTCAATTTTTGGTCTGTTTATAGACACACATTTTATTAGGGATAATTAGCGTGTGCCTAATGAAGGGAACTATCTGAGAATAAGCTCTGAAATTTTAGAAAATGAGCTATTATTTTAATTGAGGTTTTTAGCAAAGTGTTATGGTAGAGTGAGATTATATTTAAGGACTGTATAAGAATATGGATTTAGGGTTTTAATGCTGACATAATTAGTAGCAGTACCTTCAACCCCAAAAATGTTCTATATTGACAATAAATTATATAGTCATTCAAAAGAAGCAGAACTTGCCACCACAAGATACACCTCTTTGGTATTAGGATAATCTTCAGGTGATTATTTTTAAAAAACTATGGGCACAAGAAAAGCTCTGGGGGCACCTGGGTGGCTCAGTGGGTTAAAGCCTCTGCCTTTGACTTGGGTCATGATCTCAGGGTCCTGGGATCGAGACCCGCATCAGGTTCTCTGCTCAGTGGAGAGCCTGCTTCCCCTTCTCTTTCTGCCTGCCTCTCTGCCTACTTGTGATCTCTCTCTCTCTGCCAAATAAATAAATAAAATCTTTAAAAAAGAGAGAGAGAGAAGCTCTGAAAACTGGCAGAAGTTATCCTTCTGTAAGAGATATTTATATTTATAAGAAAAATCTCCACTTATAAGGGTGACTTTTTTTTTTTTAAAGATTTTATTTATTTGACAGAGAAATACAGCGAGAGAGGGAACACAAGCAGAGGGAATGGTAGTGGGAGAAGCAGGCTCCCTGCCAAGCAAGGAGCCCGATGCGGGGCTCGATCCCAGGACTCCAGGACCATGACCTGAGCCGAAGGCAGACACTTAACCACTGAGCCACCCAGGCGCTCCAAAGGGTGACTTCTTTTCTAACCCAGGAATAGGAGGATGACAAAATCTGTAGAAACTCTTAAAAATGCACAGACTTAAATCTGCATAAAAATCATACATTTATTTAGGGGGCTTTTCCTGAAAACTTGGCTCTCCCAGTCCATTCTTCTTTTGTCTTTAGCTGGAGATGATATTTAAGGTGATGGGTTGGGCCACTATTGTGGAGTTCTTCCATTTTTCTGGGTATCTCTTGTGCATACAGGAGGTAAATAGGTAATTGAACCCAAGTCTGTCTGACTGATGCGCAGCAAAGCCACTCATCAAGATATCAAGTATGCAGCAAAGAAAGGATTTATTTGAGAGGCAGTGAAAAAAGCAGATGAGAGGCTAAACTTCAAATCTGCTTCCCCAGAGAGGGAGAGAATAAGTTTTTTATATGATAGGGGTTGAGATTATATACCTATTGATGAAAAGGGTGGGGAAAGTTGTGACCGTGCATGAAGAAAGGTGGAGCATGCACATTGACCAAACCATATAACATCTATTCCATGTTCACTTTGGGGTGGAGACTTAACAACAGAAGGAGGCAAAATTTAGGCCCTGACCTCAGGATGATTTTAGGACCAGGAGAAAGGGTTATGGGAGTGCTCTGAAAGCTGGCCTAAACTGGATGGGGTCTTGGGCTTATTATCTCAGGTAAATAATGCAGGGCCTTGCTTGTTCATGGGCTGGAACCATATACGTTGACTTTGAATCCAGGCTTCCAAAAAGACAGCTAGTGGATTTGTTAGTGGGATCTGAAAAGATACAAGAGCTGATTAGGGAGAAACAGTTGTCTAAAACACAAGCTTTTAATTTTCTGCTAGTTTTAAACTCATTACCCTTATGGGGCATGGTTTTAGTCCCCTCTGAGTTATGATCATTCTTCAATCTTGAAAGAATTGGTATAATGACTTCTCAGGCTTCTTTCCTATCTCCTCTGATGTGGTAAGTTTTGGGTAAAGAAAATGGTTTTGCAAATCTTAGCTATATGCAAAATCCCTTTGGTGATTAATATGTCTACATGAAGGGCTCAGCAGAAGTTTCTAACTTATAGGTTGCAGCAGCAAGGGAAATAGAAGCAACATGAAGTCCAGTATATTAAGGTTTTGGTTTTTTTGCTTGTCTGTTTTCTCCCTGTTACAAATATCTCAATAAACTTGTTCAGTTTTCTCTGATAGTTTGTCTTCTATTTCAAGGGGAGTCTCAGCTAAGAACTTACAAGGGTAGAAGAAAAATTATTTCTCTTCCCCTACACTAGCCATTGCATAAAGGAGGATAGAGTTTGGATAGAAAAGAGTCAGTTCTTGAGCATCTCTAGTTTCTAATGAGAAATTCATAATATTCACCCCAAACCAAGTTTCATTCTCATACTCTGAAGTCTCTCTTTTTTTCATGCTGAGAACTTTTTCCTGGTAATGGTTTAGCATTATCATGTGTTCATATCATGTGTACGAACCTGTGTTCATAACATGTTTGTCTCATATATTGGGGGGATATATGTAGTAACTGATCATAGGAACTACCCTGCTCATTAATGTTACAGTTTTGGGGGAAGAAAAATAGTTTCTAAGTGGTCAGAAGAGAAAATCTAAGAGAAACAGTATTTCTTATTATATAAAGTTTGTAAGTAATGACCATTGAGGCTATAAAGTATGGGGAATAATCATTGATCTAAATAATCAGTTCAGAGGCTAATATACAGAAGTAAATAAGAAGGAAAAATGCCATAGAAAAAATAATTACATACAATATGGTATAATTGTGGACTAGAACGAACCCTTGGTAATCTGTAGACTGAGTCCAGAAAGAAAGATAAACATTAAAAAATAATTTCTCCTTTTCAATAGAAAAGTATATGCAAACTACAAACAAAGAAAACTTCAACTTTAATTATTTTTTTCATGAATTAGATTGAGAGTGTTGGACACTGTTTAAGTAGGTGATACTTTTTTTTCCATTGGGAATAGTGAAAAATGGTTTATCATAAGGACACATGATTCAGGGAGGAAGAAATAAAGAAAGTAAACACTGTACTTTATGCACTTGCTTAAATATTTAATATTACTATCAGTGAAACAATTGAAATTTGCAATAATATGAACAAAGTCAAACTCTTTGAAGACATTAACTTTGCCTGATTTTAAGGAACAAGTATAACTTACAGACGAAAAAAAAATATGAGTAACATATTTGCAATAAAAAAGTTATAAACTAGCTAACCAAACTTCAAACTTTTCAACTAAGAGACTGGGCCTCTGTCTTATTTATTTGAAAAGAAAAGCAAGTATTAGGCTGTACTTTAAAGGAAAGTTCAAAATGGGAACAGTGTATAAAATATTTTCAATTAATGCAAAGTACACACACACACACAAAAGATCAGAAAGAACCTATCTCTAATTTTATTCCTCCTGGACACTTAAGTTAATTTTCTCCACAAATCACGTGTAGTTCATATGACAATAATTCCTTCATTTAGGAAAATCTTACCTTGTTAAGGTGTGAGAATATAAATTTGAAGTACTTTTGACTGGGAAAACTTTATCATAATAAAATAATTCAATTTCCATGAGCATGAAATGTTCCCCCCAAGGAATATATCTATTAATGGCATGCTATGATTAATTAATTGGTTCTGGGAACTAGTATATCATATTAGTCACTTTCATATTAGTGGTCCCAAGAGTAGCAAATAAATAAGACATTGATTGTATTTCTCCATGTCCAGCCATTTCCTGCCAAGACATTTTGCTAATGTGTAGCTTCTATGTAATTTCCCACAGTATAGGTCTGATCTGACTTAGTTCAAGCTTTCTTATTTTAATGCTTAGAAATGACTCATGTTCTAGCAGAAAATCTTTCATTACTTTTTTGTGATATTATAGACAACAGTGTCCCTTGGGGGCATGACAACTGATCCAGCAGGGTTATTTACAGTGACATGGTGGCACTATTGTCAAGGGGGATTGCCAAAGGGTAAGTTTCTTCAGTGTCAATTTCAACCCAGCAGCAATTTCTGCAGTTGTAAATAATTCTATTTCATCTCTAGTCAGGTAACTGCTGTCAAATTAAAGAGGTGTTTAAAACTCACAGCACAATTTTGCTTTTTCATTATTATATCTGCAATTTGATTGGTGTGATATATTTTCTTGCATGAATGAGCAGATTTATAGAAAATTTATCCAACTAGAAAGGCTTGCAATTCTTTACACGGCAACTTCTAAATTCATAGTGCAATGATATTTAGGGAACACATGAATATAGTTCAAGTAATAATTTTAAGTACAGTAAAATTATTTTCTTAAAATATTAAAGCTCACCTTTCATTAATATCATACACCAGTTAAAACGTTGAATTGTGTAAATATAAGGACCTGACTAAGAAACTTATGTGTCAGCCATTTCACTTACATTATTTAATCCTAATAACCTATGAATAAGCCACTTATTGTTATACAAGGTAACTTATCCTCAGACACATAAATAACTTTCCAAAGCCATAAAATATTTGTCTATAATCTAAATTATCTGACAAAATTTAACATACAGGCATACCTCATTTTAGTGTGCTTTCCTTTATTGCGCTTTTCAGGTAAGTGCATTTTTACAAATTGAAGATTTGTACCAAACCCTATGTCCAGCAATTCCATTGGTACCATTTTTCAACAGCATCTGGTCACTTCATGTCTCTGGTAATTTTGGTAATTCTCACAACATTTCAAACATTCTCATTCTCATTGTATTTCTTATGATGATCTATGATTAATGATTATGACTCACTGAAAGATCAAATGATGGTTAGCCCTTTTTGATAATAAAATGTTTTTAATTAAGGTATGCACACTGTTATTTTAGATGCAATACTAGAGCGCACTTAATACACTACAACATCAGGTAAACATAACTTTTATATGCACCATGAAACCAAAAAATTCATTTGAGTGGCATTGTTGCACTGGTCTAGAACCAAACTTGCAATATTTCTGAGGTATGCCTGTAACCTCTATGCCACATTGCTTGCTCACATTTTTTTTTTTAATATTTTATTTTGCTCGCTCACATTTAAAAACTAAAGAACACTGGACGAAGGTCAACGGCCTTTGTTTATATTCCAAGCACCAAAGTGACTGTCACCCTTGTTCTCAGACCTACCTTGAGATCAAAATAAATGCTCTAATCAATTTTGAGCATGACAGACATTCAAATATATGAAGTTAATCATATCACCCCAACATCTCCTCTTTTCCATTTTCCTAGGATAGTTGGAGTTAGAGTCAAGGCTAAAGTTCCCAATAGCTCACAGAATGCTTAATCCACTCCTGTTTCTCAATATTCTTCTTCATATGCAGTTGCCAAGATTTAAAAATATACTTTAGGTGTAATCCGTTCATCTCTCAAAATTTATTGATCATTTTAAAGAGTATTTCTATGAATGGGGCATTAATTCTTTAATTATTTTCTATGTAGTCTGAATTTTTTGACTCACGACCAAACCACATAAATCTTTACTTTTTTTCTGACTTTTTTTTAATCTCATAATGCATAATTTTCACCTGTGGGGGGAGGAATACCAACATCTGTTCATGATTGTGGACATGTGGAATTCAGGTCGTAATTTTCTGTAAATAAGGTTAAAATTTAGATTTTTTTGGTCAGGGTATTTAGATTTTAGTGAATAAGTATAAATAAAAAATATTTAAAATGATAAAATATAGATAATATCAATATATTTGTTTTTCAGTTTATTAGGCAATGTTTGTTAATTGATAAAGCTTTTCTTTTTTCCATTTTACTAATAAAAAATAAATCTTAGAGGCACCTGGGTGGCTCACTGGGTTAAAGCCTCTGCCTTCAGCTCAGGTCATGATCTCAGGATCCTGGGATCGAGCCCTGCATTGGGCTCTCTGCTCAGCAGGAAGCCTGCTTCCCACCCCCATACCCACCTGCCTCGCTGCCTGCTTGTGTACTCTCTCTCTATGTCAAATAAATAAGTAAAATCTTTAAAACAAACAAATAAATAAATAAATCTTAGACATCAACTTATCCTCTCCTTCTTGGACAAGAAGTCCTTCTTGGACTTCTTACACATATAGACACATCATCAAATATTTACCTATATAATTATTTTCCACCTTATATGGTTGATCTTATTTATAAATACATTTAATTCAATAAGAAACACTTTCTATTTAATGTTTTCTTTATTGCTTTACTTACCTTGCTCTGAATTAGAAAATAATATTTAACAAGAGTTATATATTTCAAAAAATAAGATAAATATAATTTTAAGTTGAAGAAAAATGCAAAAATGTCAACATTAAGATTGCACTGATTCTTTGAATTTTGTACTAAACAATGTTGGTATTATGGGAAATTTAACAAGTACACTCTAAATTTAAATGAAGAATGAATATCAATTTGAAAGCATTTATTTTATTTTCAATCAACTGAACAAAGAAGGATAAAAAAATCATAAATTATAATAAAAAGGAAACTTTAAATCAAAAGATAGGATAGTTAATTATTCCAGAGAATCTCATATGGGAAAATTTCAAAGATAATTAGAATATTAATTAATGTAATTAATTAACATAAAAAACTTAGCCTACATGTAAATGTCAATTGGTGTAAATAAAGTTCTTTGATTGGAAAATACTGCACCCAGGAGAATGAACTATTAATTAATTAATAACAAATTAATACCTTGTTTTTATTAATTGTCAACATATTTCAAATAAACAGTTTACAGGCACTTTGGATCTACTAATCTAGAGGAAGACATTGTCTTTACACTAAAGAATGTTAATAAACTTAAATATAAGTAAAACTAAATTACAATTAAATAAATAGACATAACAAAGATTATTTTTATTATAAATTTTTCCTAACATTAATATACAAATTAAAGTCTAGTTTATTCTGTGAAGACTTGAACCAATTGCTAGGGTGTTCTTATAAGTTCTGATTGAAGTTCCAAAAAACTAACATTTTGTCAGTAATGAAATACAATGTGGCTAACATATAAAAAGCAAAATAAAACAAAATAAATTTAAATAAAATTAAACATTGATCAATTCATGTACTGTGGACTCCAATTGCTATTATTTCTATAGATCCTATTATTTCTCTTCTTCTTAGGTATAGATAGACATTAACTATCACATACTTATTTATGCATTTTTTTACACAACAAAGTGTTATGATTCGTGACATATAGCTTTGAAAGATAAAGCACATTACCTGTCAAAATTTCACAACAAAAATTAATGGAAATTCTTTTAAGATTTCAAAAAGTAGCAGTTTCCAGAACATTGATTTATATCCAAAATATGAAAATAATATCTTCTTGATGTTTTTTAATCTGACAAAATTTCCATATTCTGCATATAATATTTGTTAGTTATTATTAAGTTGGGAGATCACATAGCATAAAAGAAATTCTTTCCTCTTCAATTTAGAATTCGTCAGAATTTTCCATGGGATATAAGGAAAATGGAAAACAGTTTTAGTGTTTTAGAAGTGCCTCTAAATGAGCTTTCCAAATGCCTGAGTCTCAAATGGTGGCCAGTGTATATATCACAAAGTTACTATGTGACTTTGGACCAATCAAAAAATTTTGTCTCTAATTTATCTTGTATATCAGAGAGGCATAGTAATACCTCCTACACTAAATTCCATATATTTTATTATGAATGCCATAAGAATACGTAGCCAAGGTGCTTTCAAAAATACAAGGTGAAAGTTAAGACACATGATTCAATTAATTAATTAACTAGTCAATTAATTTAAAAAGATTTTAGAGAGAGATTAAGAGAGCAGGGGCAAGAGCAGAGGGAAAAACAGGTAATCTCCAGTAGACTCCATACTGAGCACAGAGACCAATGTGGCTCTTGATCTCAGTACCCCAAGATCATGACTTGAGCCAAAACCAAGGATCCCACACTAACTGACTGAACTACCCAGTGTGGAGTTCAGTTTTAAGTAATTAATTCTAACCATAAGTTAGTGTAGATTAAGTACATTTTGGAATTAAGATTTAATAGTGTGTAGTAAGTTGAGATTAAGTGCTATAAGACATGGGGCAACATATTAAAGTCAAGCTAAATCATGGTCTAAGGAGCTTTTAGGACCTGTTGTGAGGACTGCCATTCCTCCATGACAGGCTTCATTTTAAGCCAGAAAAAGACCGGCCTAGGGTACTGGAGTGAAACTATTCCTGGAATTTAGATTCTTCCCCTTCCCTGTGTGACGCCTAGCCCCTGAGTTGTTCAAATGCACCAATGAAATACATAGATTTAGGTAATTGCCATATAAAGAATAAGGAACTCATCAAGTGTGTAGTGACATATGTGCTTGTTTACTCGAGTGCATAAAAACATTGGGAAGGGGGAGAGGGGGGGCTTCCCACCTTAGCACTGCGCTGCGTTGTGTGTGCCGGTGGGAGCCCCAGCTAGCTGGAAATAAATCCTCTTGCTGTTGCATCCAGCCTGCCTTTTGTGGGTTCTTTTGGGAGGGTCTCAATCCATACATAACAATGTTTAAGCATTTGAATTAAGCAGAACAACCCATCAGACTGTTTTGCTGTAAACACTGTGTTCTGCCTTCCTGCATTATCTACAGCCAATTACATTATTGGTTTAAACAATAGCCAGTGGTAAACCACACTCACAATTTTTTAAGTAGTTTTTACCCTTGTTTGAAGCTTTAACACATACACAAATAGATTAATTAACAAGAGGTCATAGAAAAAGAGATTAAAAAGTCAAAGTGATGAAATTTCAGAAATAGTGTATGAGCAAGAACAAACACATACGCAAACACACACACATTTTAAAGGTGGAACTAGACCAATGAGTTTGAAAGCACTGTAATTACTGGGGCAGTATAGAGGGAAACCAACAACAAAGAAGTCATTGTTATAGAGAAACAATTCTAAAATAAGGTTATGTAAAAATAGCACACACTATATAGATTCTTAGCTACCCACTGTAAATGGTCACTTGATAATGATGAGGAAATGTAACCGTCCCTCAGAAAAATGTATTGACCAAACATGCTTGAACATGTACCAGCAACAGGCCCCTGGAGGAGAGGATGATAGGCATCCTTGAAGCCCAGCAGCTGGGAACGCCAGGCCCAGGCCCGCTCAGGGTTGGAACAGCCACCTGCTTCTTTTTTCTGTTATCTCCCCTTCTCCAGAGATCATCTGTAGTTAATTAGATGATCCCTTAAAATGTGTTTACTCAACCACAGATCCTATGCTGCTTGATCAGGCATATCTTGCTTATCTATAATCTCCTTAGACTCCTTTGTTGATTGTTATCTTGTTTCTAATGAATACGGGACTAAGGAGTTCTTGAGGCCGTCTTCTGAACTAGCAACCCATGCTCCCCTTCTCTTGAAGCTGACTTGTTTGGGCCTCATTCTTCTCCAGTGCGCCTTTGGAAAGAGGCAAGGGAACAGAAAGCTAGTTGAAAACAAAGCACAAGCTAATACCTTGCAACCTCCGCCTACCCTCCACTCTTGGGTGGGATGTGTGTGACATTGTTCCAGGAATCTCCCAACTATCTTAATGTTAATACCTTGCTGGAGGAGAAAACAACCTTAACTTAACAAGGCAAGGCCCACAGTATCTTTTAAGTCCTTTTTAGCATATGAAAGTTCTTTTGAAAGCCCCCTTTTTTCTTGCCTCTCCTAATCCTTAAGTATATAATCAGCCACCCTTCATAAGCCCAGGGCAGCTGCTCTTTCTGCCCAAGGGTCTTGTTCCCCTCACGCCCCCCCCCACCCCTGTGCTTTAATAAAACCACCTTTTTGCACCTGAGATGTCTCAAGAATTCTTTCTTGGCCATTGTCTCCAGACCTCACCTCACCATACTTCACCTACAATCCAAAACCACATCAATAGGAACCTTCATTAACCTGAAAAACCTAGTACAACCTCTGTCAGATGAAACAATGATATACCATCACTAGGCAGTTCTGTAAGAAATGGGGGAAGCTTTGTAACTCGGGGTAAGAGAGGTCAACAGAATAAAATACTGTGAGTTGAATTGTCAAGTGTTAAGAAATTAGATAATCAGGAAAAAAAAGTAGAGCTAGAAAACTGAAATTTTTAACGTTGAATTTTGAAGTGGCAAGTGTGGACTAAGAAGATAACATGGCTATAAAGCAACCACAAGTGTTTATTTGGAATTTCAGGGACTGTAGTCCTGGAGACACACATGGTCAACTGAAATCTTCTTGTGCGTGTGTGTATACAAGTATATATACATATATACGTGTGTGTGTGTGTGTATATATACATATATGTGTGTATATATATATATCCTATGATATGGATATATGGATTCTTCCCAGCACAATTATAGGGCTAAATATACAAGCTTTTGTGAGGTTATTGTTTCAGTGCAGGACACATAATTTATAAGGAACATGAGCATAAATGTGGAAAGCAACCCAAGAGGGTGGAACCCACGAGAAGGGATTAAATCTGAATCTCTTACTGCTGTCAAGCCTCCTACTTCCAATGGAAGTATCCTTCAGTATAATGATGAAATTTTAGAATATAAGTGACGTTCAGTGGGTTGGAGTCTGGAGCTGATGACCAAGAAAGAATTCTTGAGACATCTTTGGTGCAAAAAGGTGGTTTTATTAAAGCACAGGGGTGGGGGGGGCGTGAGGGGAACAAGACCCTTGGGCAGAAAGGTGGTTTATTAAAGTACAGGTGTTATGTCCGGATCGAGACCCTCCCAAAAGAACCCACAAAAGGCAGGCTGGATGCAACAGCAAGAGGATTTATTTCCAGCTAGCTGGGGCTCCCACCGGCACATACCACGCAGTGCAGTGCTAAGGTGGGAAGCCCTGCCTCTTCCCTTCGCAGCATTTTTATACACTTGAGTAAACAAGCACATATGTCACTACACACTTGATGAGTTCCTTATTCTTTATATGGCAATTACCTAAATCTATGTATTTCATCGGTGCATTTGAACAACTCAGGGGAAGGCACCACACAGGGAAGGGGAAGAATCTAAATTCCAGGAATAGTTTCACGCCAGTACCCTAGGCCTGTCTTTTTCTGGCTTAAATGAAGCCTGTCATGGAGGAAAGGAGGTCCTCACAACAGGTCCTAAAAGCTCCTTAGACCAAGATTTAGCTTGACTTTAATATGTTGCCCCATATCTCATAGTACTTAATCTTAACATAATGCACACTATTAAGTCTTAACTCCAAAATGTACTTAATCTACACTAATTTAAGGTTAGAATTAATTACTTAAAACTGAACTCCACACAGGGACAGGACTGAAGGGCAGAAAGAGCTGCTGCCCTGGGGTTGTGAGGGGTGGCTGATTATATACTAAGGGGTTAGGGGAGGTAAGGAAAAAGGGATGTTTCAGAAGAACTTTCATATGCTAAACAGGACCTCTAGGATACCTAAGGCCCTGTCATTGTCAAGTTAAGGTTGTTTTCGTTTTAGTAAGGCATTAACAGTAAAATAGTTGGGAACTTTCTGAAGGAATGTCACATTTCTCTTATCACAGGTACTTGCTAATGAGCTTTAGGTTTAGAAGAAATTTAATTTTATTTACATTTCTCTCTGCCTTAGCCTCCCTTAATTTTACGGAGGGGAAGATGATGTTAGGGCTTCAGGGACTGAGTTATGGGTTTCTGAAAGTTGGGCTATTGATAAGAAAGCTTCTTCATTGTAATTCACTAGGAAGTTTGTAAATTGAGGGAGCCTCAGGTCTTCCAGGACTGTGATCTCTGTTAACTATTTGTTTTTCCTTTAGGGCAGCCAGGTGTGCCTGAGGAAGGTCACACTTGTCCTGAAGGGGGGAGGGTGTAGGATGCCAGCTTCTGCTTTGTCCTCAGCTAGCCTTCTGTTCCCTCATCAGTAACATGGAGCCCTTCATGGTGAAGCTGGATCAGGATTCAAGAAATTGAAGGAGAGGATTCTGGAGATGGAGCTGCTATGGGTCCTACTGCTTCTCACAACAACCACATGAGCCAGCAGATGAATAAGATATAAATAAGACATCATGTGTGAGCTGCAACACCTCCTCATGCCCTGTACACACCTTCTAGTGCAAACAGAAGGCAGCTGCTGCTTCTCTTGTGCCCTGAAATTCTTACACAAAATGAACTATTTTAGGTTGTTGTTTGTCGTGATTAGAAAAGACAAAATTAGTAAATGTCTAATCAATGAAAGTTAGTTTCACTAACTTTCATAACTTCTTGTCGGAAGAATAAAATATTTTTCTTCAACCTTTGTATCCCATCAGACCACCTCACTTAGAAGAAAGATTGGTTCACCCAACCTACATATTGAAAAAGATGGGAAAGAAAAGAAAGAATAGGGGAGGGGAGAAAATAGGAAGCAACAGTTGTGTGTACAGAATATTGTTATGTAGTCTAGAGAAGAGCTAATCTCAAATAAGGTAATTAAGGTGAGTATTCTTGGAAAAATAATTTTGTGTCTTTTCCTCTCTAAAGTAAGTCCTCTTCCAAAATTAAATGTTGTAACGTTAAATGTCAATAAATGGTAAAGCTGCTACCACAAGAATCTATAGAACCCTAGGAGTTCAGAAAGCCCCTTGGGATAGCTTCTAATATGTAAATTCCTGGGTTGGGAGAGGGGAAGAAAAGAACAAAACAAACAGGAAACTTAATTTATGTTTGAAACTAATCAGTGCTCCAGAAACTTATGTTGTTCTCTTAGATTTCTTTTTAGACTGCTATATTTATGACTTTTATCAAAATTGTGTTTATTGTTCTGAAATTAAATGAAAGGTGTTGACATTCAGCACTACTCTATGACTACTGTTGGATGGGAACAGTTATAATAAATGACTTGGAAGTGATTGTCATTTTAACTAGCTAGTTTCAACAACATGTCAAAATTTGAGATTGTCACTACACTTTCGCAAATTTGAAATAGAATTGTTCAAAATATTTTAAGAGTTGGACTTTGTTAAGTTATAATACAAGACATAGCTTGCTACATTTAAACAGAAAATAATTTTTCACTTACTTGGACAAATGATGAGGGAGCTCTTAAAAAGGAAATTGATTCCCAGAGGTTAAATGGCTCTGCTAAGAATAAGGCATTCAATGTAAAATTTTCTTTCTTGATAAATTTACTCTCAGATGATCACTTTAGGAAAATGAGATAACTAAACTTTTCATAATATTTTTAACAAGGTGGAAAAAGTGCACTGAGGCATTATTAAATTTAGTGTATACAGACCTACACGTATAATTGAGGCAAAGACTATTATTATTCTAATGTCATCCTGGAGAAAAAGCTCTTAGTGGCATGTAGTAGATTCAAATAATTATTTAGCAAACTCTAGATATTAGATATTTCTTCTGATGATTTTGATAAAAGATGTACAAAAAGAGAATTAAATTTGGGAATAAATAATAGCAATAGATTTGACACACTATTTGAGATGAATAATATTTATAATATCCTGAATAAGATGGTTCTAACACGGTCAAATATCACAGTGGTTAATGTAAATTCTAAAGTTAGTATTAAAAGAAAGAGAGATTCTGAATTCAGTATCAGCTAGATACCAAAGTGGAAGAGAAACAAAGTAGATGGAAAGGTGAAACTAAATGTCAGTCCAAAATTACAACAAAGATTTAGTCTGAACAGACATAAGAATGAGAATCAGAAAACACTGATGTATCCACAGAGAGAACCAAGAAATAGACCATATAGGACAGAAAGGATAAATCATGGTTAATATTCAGTCCAATTCACATGTTATAGCTACATATTTCCATAATGTTAGAGTACTGAGTTGAAGGATGAACATACTGGGTCATTCTGCACTCAGATACTTACTCAAAGACTATGGAGATAATGTGGAATAAAATACTACTCAAAGAATATGGCAAGAAGTAAGCAAAATAAAATTTTATTATCTTCTTCCCAAACAAAACTATCTTGTATATGACATAAACATTACATGGATATTTAAGAGAAAGCATATTCAATTCTAAAACAACAGTAACAGTAGACCTTATGGCTGTGATCCCAGACCCATTGTAGAAAAGGAAGACATACGTAATTATATTCCTTTCCCGTTTGAGGTACTCCAGTAGAAAAAAATTAAAGGTATTCCTTTAGGCTTCCCTCTCTTATTATAAAACATAAATATAATTGTTCAGAAGTATAATCTTTGAAATTACCACCAAAATAAAATTCAAAACCCTGTCTCATATAAAAATAAAATATTCTTCTGGTTCATTTGTTAAAATATTTTTCGACTTTGAATAAGTCTATTAAATAAAGTCAATGGTTTCTAGAAGCAGAACTAAAATGTGTTAACCCATCAGCTTCATCATGACAATACGTGTAACTGTAGCGTGTGTAACTGTACATACATATCCTAGTTACTGTATTATAACCGACTGTAGTGTCTTCAGTATGTGTCTCTTTTTTGGAATCTCTTCACAAGCCTCAAGTTGACAGGGTCAGTGCCACTTATCCAGGCTCATTAGATAATTTGGGAATGAATGAATAAAAATTCATAAGAAATACAAAGTCAAAGCAAAGCTTTGTTTAAGTTCTCCTAGCCACATACACTTTCCCTTATAACTAATTTCTTTATTCCCTATAATAATATTATTTCAATTATTTCTAGGACACAAAAGCCATGATGACAATTTAGAAGGTGATTTGATTGTGTCTGATTTTTCCCAAGTGATGTAAATTTCGCAATATTGGCAGGCTTTAAGGAAAGATTTTTACCATTCCACCTTACTCAGTTGGGATAAATAAATTCTACCAATAAAGCATTTTATTAACCCTGCTTACAGCATTTGTTTTGTCAATGAATTGCTGATTTTTATTAGTCATGTCATTTTAAACAGAATATAAAATACAGCTATGTAATATCCTAAAGCAGAGAAGAAAGGCTTTTACTGACAATATAAATACACACACACACACACACACGTACACAGGAAAAGGTGAAAATGTGACTAGTAAAATAAAAATTTGATCACTCCAGCAAGAACTCCACAATTAGTGCAAAAAAGAGAATCATATAATTTTACCAGTGAGAACAAATTCTGCTTGCATTGTTGTACATCATATATTTGTATAAAATTATTTATTTTTTAGTAATAGCCTGATAAATATATTTTAAATGAATCTATAGTTAATAAGAATCTCTATATATTATGATTTATTTTGCAAGGATTTAAGTTTGACATTCAAGTTTTTATTTTCTCTCATATAATTTTCCTAATATGAGAATTTAATATTACAAATTTCCCTTTATTTAATACAGTTACTGTATCACAACTTTTTTTTTCTGTGTAGTGGTTCCTTTATCCATTAGTTCTAAGTAGGTCTTTTTATTCCTATTATGATTTCCCCTTTGACTCATTAATTATAGTATGTGTGCTTTTAATTACCAAAGATAGGAGTTGCAAAGTTTAGAGATATAGTTTGTAAAATATACATTGCTTGAATATTTTTGAGGGTGCTTTATTAATAATTTTAGCAAGCATTTTATATAGCATATATTATGTCTGAAACTGTTCCAAATGGCTCACATATCTTATGACATTTAATCATCTTCAGAACTATGAGATTATGGTCTCCACATTTATGTCACATTTTATAGTACAGGGCATAGGTTGATAAAAGTGACATGCGATTGTGGAGATGAGTTGTTTTAAAGTAATGTATAACAGTTCTGAGGCTGAATTGTAATAAGGTTCCTCAGCCTTTCCTCTGTTTATAAAAATTAAAACAACTCTGCAGAATCTTCTTGTATAAAAGTGGGACAGAAATATGCTGTATCTCATGCTGAGAAAATATCCATCTTGACTATGCTAATTTTCTCCATCACCAAGGATGAAAGAGCGTACCTGAATCAAAATCAGCATCGTCTCACGTGGAAGGGAGTGTACTCCAATGAAACTGATGTGGAACTGAAAACTTTGTTATAATGAAAGCACAGGCAATACCTTGAGAAAACCTTGAGAAAAAAAAAAATACAAAGCAAAATAAAACAAGAGAAGAACCTAATATAAGGACTAACATTTATCTTAATATTGATTTACTGTGTCAAATACGTTCTTCTCTCACCCCCAAATCCTGGCTCCTGACTTTTAATAGAGCAACTGAACTTGAACCAAAGACAGAGGGAAGTAGTGTTTCAATCTACAGGTGTCAGCTTCTTGCTGTACAGAGCAGGATGAAAGATGGAAAATACATCTTGAGGAGAACATGGAAGATAAGAATATACATATAAAGACAACACTTTTGTTATCCAGTTATCACAATGGCACTAGTGTCTCATGCTAGCGAGTGACCAATGTCTGTATACTAATTAAGGGTAAGAATAAATTATCAAGTATACTTCATAGTCTAAAAAAAATAAATAACTGGGCACCTGAGTGGCTCAGTCAGTTAAGCATCTGTCTTTGGCTTGGGTCATGATCCTAGGGTCTTAAGATCAAGTCCTACATCAGGCTGATTCCTCAGGGGGGAACCTGCTTCTCTCTCTACCCCTCCCTCTTGCTTATGATCTCTCTTTCTGGGCAGCTCAGTTGGTTGAACACCGAACTCTTGATTTTGGCTCAGGTCATGATCTCAAGGCCATGGGATCAAGCCCTTATTAAGCTCCAAACTTAACAGGGAGTGTGCTAAAGATTCTCCCTTTCTCTCTTCCCTCTCCTTCTGTTCCTCTGTTCTTCCTCATCCCCCACCCCCTGCTCATGTGCTCTCTCCCTCCTCAAAATAAATAAATATATCTAAAAAAATAAAATTAAAATTAAAAAAATTAAAAAAATAAATTATTTGAAATAAAACTAAATTCTGATTCTAGTGAGGAAGTTGTAAATAGAAATATTACATTGAAAGATGAATACAATTTCCTAATTTTTAAATTAAATATTTTGTGGGTTGTTTTTTTTTTTAAGATTTTATTTATTTATTTGACAGAGAGAGATCACAAGTAGGCAGAGAGGCAGGCAGAGAGAGAAGTGGAAGCAGGATCCCTGCTGAGCAGAGAGCCCGATGTGGAGCTAGAGCCCGATGTGGGGCTCCATCCCAGGACCCTGAGATCATGACCTGAGCTGAAGGCAGAGGCTTTAACCACTGAGCCACCCAGGCACCTCTGTTTTGTGTTTTCTTATGCTCATTAAAAAATAAAGGTTTCTGAAGGGTGCCTGGGTGGCCCAGTGGGTTAAAGCCTCTGCCTTTGGCTCAGGTCATGATTTCAGGGTCCTGGGATCAAGGCCCGCATCGGGCTCTCTGCTTAATGGGGAGCCTGCTTCCCCCCTCTCTCTGCCTGCCTCTCTGCCTACTTGTGATCTCTCTCTCTCTCTGTCAAATAA